>JAMWET010002605.1:0-72500 GCA_024036415.1 Prochilodus magdalenae
ATATTCAGAGGACGGCTGCAGTTCAGCCTGGAGGGTGACCCAGACCGGTTCTCACCGGTTCTAGATATATTAAATTCATGTTTCTTTAAAAAAACGCTGATTACATTTTAAACTGAGTTACGGAATTCTCAATCTGCTGGAGTTCACTGGCGCTCCCACAGTCCCAGAGGACACGTCCAGTACAACACACTCACACGGGACCACTACTGAGGAGATCAGGGTTCTAAGGGTTCCACTAAAGATCTCTGTAATGCTGAGACTAACACCTGGATCATCTCCGGACCTGCCAGTCCACTGAGGCTTCAGGAGGAGTGTGTATAGAAGCCCCTTCAGGGTTCGTCTAAGGAGCTACACGTCCAGGTTAAGGGACGGGGTCTGTTTTTAAGGTGGCCTGTTTTTAAGGTGGCGTGTACGTATAATAAAAGTCCTCTAATACACACGTACACAGTAACAGTTTCCTGGACACAGCTTTACTAAACATAGTCACACAGATAAGGAAAAATCTAAATATCCACCAGAACTGATATTTATCTCGTCCAGGAATACACAGACCCCGACAGGCATTCACACAGCAGCTTTCTTCATAACCAGCCCAATCAGTGAAAACATTAACTGGCAAACTCTGATACTTAGCACCCGGGTACCTTCCAATCAGGACTGCCAATCAATGGGTAGGTAGAGATGGTGGTATTCAGACTGTATTTCCACTCCCTCACGCGGGGATTAATTTAACCCTCGGTTAAAAAACCCTGTTTCTTCTAACCCGGAAGTGAAAACTTCTGGAACTCTGATATTCCCGGGTACTTCCCATAATCCTGGGTTCAGAGATGGTCGGCCAATCACAGAGCGGCGACTGGTTCTCCTCCACCTCAGCGCCGCTCGTAAAGAACCCCATTACCCATAAATAAACGAAATAAAATCACAGACGTGACTAGCGTTAAAAAACGTATGAACACGTTATCAGGGTGGGCGGTGTCATGGTGATACACAGTCCACTTACACCTCCAGGACCTCCAGTCTGCTATGGGAGGTGTTTCCGGCTGGAGTGACGGGTGTGAGGACGTGTCTCAGACAGGGGCGGTGCTTAATGCGGAGGACACTAGATGGCGCTGTAAGCCTGTAATGAAGGACTATCCCGTCCATATACCAATAATACTTTATTAATGTCGTTAGTCCGTACTTTATTAACTATCACCGGATCGGAACCGCTCTACTACCCAACCACGATACCGCCTCAGCTCCCAGTCTCACTCCCAGTCCCGCCAGACTCCAGGAGATTCCCTAACATCCTTCAGCCCCATATCAGAGTACCTACAGCTGCTCTAACTCAGACCTGCTGGAGGGATATACACTATATACTCTCATATAAAGGGGAACTCCATCAGTAGGTTCTAGATACAGTCAGAACCCTTCCCAGTGGAGGTGAAGGTAACCAGACGTCCACTCTAAAAGATCCCTCACAGAACGTTCCTACATGAGGTGGTTCTGAATACGCCTCACACCAAACCCTCTCTCCCTCACTCTGTACACACCTCACACCAAACCCTCTCTCCCTCACTCTGTACACACCTCACACCAAACCCTCACTCCCTCACTCTGTACACACCTCACACCAAACCCTCTCTCCCTCACTCTGTACACACCTCACACCAAACCCTCTCTCCCTCACTCTGTACACACCTCACACCAAACCCTCTCTCACTCACTCTGTACACACCTCACACCAAACCCTCTCTCCCTCACTCTGTACACACCTCACACCAAACCCTCTCTCCCTCACTCTGTACACACCTCACACCAAACCCTCTCTCCCTCACTCTGTACACACCTCACACCAAACCCTCTCTCCCTCACTCTGTACACACCTCACGCCAAACCCTCTCTCCCTCACTCTGTACACACCTCACGCCAAACCCTCTCTCCCTCACTCTGTACACACCTCACGCCAAACCCTCTCTCCCTCACTCTGTACACACCTCACACCAAACCCTCTCTCCCTCACTCTGTACACACCTCACGCCAAACCCTCTCTCCCTCACTCTGTACACACCTCACACCAAACCCTCTCTCCCTCACTCTGTACACACCTCACACCAAACCCTCTCTCCCTCACTCTGTACACACCTCACACCAAACCCGCTCTCCCTCACTCTGTACACACCTCACACCAAACCCTCTCTCCCTCACTCTGTACACACCTCACACCAAACCCTCCCTCACTCACTCTGTACACACCTCACACCAAACCCTCTCTCCCTCACTCCGTTCAGGACAGCTCCGGCTCTGTCTCAGAAAGCTTTATGGTCAGTGGTATCAAAGGCGGCGCTGAGACGGAGCAGAAGTAGAACCGATGCTGTATTTAATCGAAGGGGATTCAGAACCTTAATTAGAGCCGTCTCAGTGCTGTGATTAGCCCGGAATTCTGGCGGGAATGTGGCTAGGCGGATATTTATGGACAGTGACGTTCCTGTGAACGATGGGTCTGATATCGAGCCGTGAGTTCTTACTGCTGTCGGGATTAGTTTTCCCGGAGATGCTTCACTGCTGACTCCGACAGATAAGCAGTTCACGAGATGGATGAGAATCTTCCCTCCAGGTATTTTCTCCTCCCGGGCTCCCAGTTATGGATTCAGCCTCACAACCTCCTGATGGAGCAAACGTCTGTTCATCACCGGCTCCTGAAACTCCTCAGGTTTCTGTCCTAAAGGAACATTACGTAGGAATTCCAACAGAAAACGTGAGGATCATTCTCTGGTCTGGAACTCCTGATGTAACTCTGGAGGAGTGTGTACCAGACCTCTCAGCAGAACTGTGGAACACTGTACAGAACCGCGTCACACACCAACAGCTATGGAGCTTCAGCAGCTATAAGAAGAAGCTAGCTCGGTATTCCCAACATGGACAGAAGAAGACGGAAGAAGATGCGGTCAGAGGACGAGAGAGTGATGGAGCGAGCGTCCTGTTTCAGCCTCCTGAAGTCCTGGAATGCTACTCTGGTGGAGGAACTACATGGTTGTGTAACAGAGAAGCTAGAACCCAGAGTCAGGAGAACTGTGGGCTGGGCTCGGTTAGTGATCAGTTACTCTGTGATGGTTAGGGAAGTTTTCTGTGACACTGGGGGGCTTTAGAAGACCCCTTTCCTGGCACGGGTGGTTGGAGGGCCTATTCTATTCTACTCTGAGGCTACATTAAGTATGGATTGATCACTGCGGCTGTGTTAGGAAATGTTGGGATGTGTTGGGATGTGTTGGGATATGCTGGTGCTTGTTTGGGAAATAATGTGTTTCTCTCCTTCCTGGAAGTCTGAGGAATGCGATTGCTTTAATTAGCCCCCCAAGCACATCTGGCAGGGTGGGGTTGGAGGGCACCGGTCCGTTTCTGAGGGGAAGGGGTGGGGGGTTTCCTTTACCAGCGTCAGGAAAACAGGAACATCATCTGTTTCTCCAAGGCGGAATTCTGAGACTTTCCCACACTCCATTAGGAAAACGAACAGTAAACAAACAGACATAGTAGAAACAGTAACTAACATCTGAGGTAGAGACACAGCAGTTCTACGATAAACACAAACACTGTATAACACGGTATAACACCGTAATAAACACAAACACCGTATAACACCGTAATAACACAAACACGGTATAACACCGTAATAAACACAAACACTGTATAACACCGTAATAAACACAAACACGGTATAACACCGTAATAAACACAAACACTGTATAACACCGTAATAAACACAAACACTGTATAACACGGTATAACACTGTAATAAACACAAACACTGTATAACACCGTAATAAACACAAACACGGTATAACACCGTAATAAACACAAACACTGTATAACACCGTAATAACACAAACACTGTATAACACGGTATAACACCGTAATAAACACAAACACTGTAAAACACCGTAATAAACACAAACACTGTATAACACCGTAATAAACACAAACACCGTATAACACCGTAATAACACAAACACGGTATAACACCGTAATAACACAAACACGGTATAACACCGTAATAACACAAACACCGTATAACACCGTAATAACACAAACACCGTAAAACACCGTAATAACACAAACACTGTAAAACACCATAATAAACACAAACACCGCATAACACCGTAATAAACACACTGTATAACACCGTAATAAACACAAACACCGTATAACACCGTAATAACACACTGTATAACACCGTAATAACACAAACACTGTATAACACCGTAATAACACAAACACTGTATAACACCGTAATAACACAAACACTGTATAACACCGTAATAACACAAACACTGTATAACACCGTAATAACACAAACACTGTATAACACCGTAATAAACACACTGTATAACACCGTAATAAACACACTGTATAACACCGTAATAACACACACCGTATAACACCGTAATAAACACAAACACTGTATAACACCGTAATAACACAAACACTGTAAAACACAGTAATAACACAAACACTGTAAAACACCGTAATAAACACAAACACGGTATAACACCGTAATAAACACAAACACTGTATAACACCGTAATAACACAAACACGGTAAAACACCGTAATAACACAAACACGGTATAACACCGTAATAAACACAAACACCGTATAACACCGTAATAAACACAAACACGGTATAACACCGTAATAAACACAAACACGGTAAAACACCGTGATAACACAAACACTGTATAACACCGTAATAAACACAAACATGGTAAAACACCGTGATAACACAAACACTGTATAACACCGTAATAAACACACTGTATAACACCGTATAACACCGTAATAAACACAAACATGGTATAACACCGTAATAACACAAACACCGTATAACACCATAATAAACACAAACACGGTATAACACCGTAATAAACACAAACACCGTATAACACCGTAATAAACACAAACACCGTATAACACCGTAATAACACAAACACGGTATAACACCGTAATAAACACAAACACTGTATAACACCGTAATAAACACAAACACGTAAAACACCGTAATAAACACAAACACTGTATAACACCGCAATAACACAAACACCGTAAATCACCGAAATAAACACAAACACCGTATAACACCGTAATAAACACAAACACAGTATAACACCGTAATAAAACACACACACGGTATAACACCGTAATAAACACAAACACGGTATAACACCGTAACACGTAATAAACACAAACACTGTAAAACACCGTAATAACACAAACACTGTATAACACCGTAATAACAAACAAACGGTATAACACCGTAATAACACAAACACGGTATAACACCGTAACACAAACACTAACACCGTAATAACACAAACACTGTATAACACCGTAATAACACAAACACGGTATAACACCGTAATAACACAAACACTGTATAACACGTAATAAACACAAACACCGTATAACACCGTAATAAACACAAACACGGTAAAACACCGAAATAACACAAACACTGTATAACACCGTAATAAACACAAACACTGTATAACACCGTAATAACACAAACACTGTATAACACCGTAATAACACAAACACTGTATAACACCGTAATAACACAAACACTGTATAACACCGTAATAACACAAACACTGTATAACACCGTAATAAACACAAACACGGTATAACACCGTAATAACACAAACACGGTATAACACCGTAATAACACAAACACTGTATAACACCACAATAAACACACTCTAAACACCGTAATAAACACCCGTATAACACGTAATAAACACAAACACCGTATAACACCGTAATAAACACAAACACGGTAAAACACCGAAATAACACAAACACGATATAACACCGTAATAACACAAACACGGTATAACACCGTAATAACACAAACACGGTATAACACCGTAATAAACACAAACACCGTATAACACCGTAATAAACACAAACACGGTAAAACACCGAAATAAACACACTCTATAACACCGTAATAACACACACCGTATAACACCGTAATAACACACACCGTATAACACCGTAATAAACACAAACACCGTATAACACCGTAATAACACAAACACGGTATAACACCGTAATAACACAAACACGGTATAACACCGTAATAAACACAAACACCGTATAACACCGTAATAAACACAAACACGTAAAACACCGTAATAAACACAAACACTGTATAACACCGTAATAACACAAACACTGTATAACACCGTAATAAACACAAACACTGTATAACACCGTAATAAACACAAACACCGTATAACACCGTAATAAACACAAACACTGTATAACACCGTAATAAACACAAACACTGTATAACACCGTAATAAACACAAACACGGTATAACACCGTAATAACACAAACACACTGTATAACACCGTAATAACACCAACACACTGTATAACACCGTAATAAACACAAACACTGTATAACACCGTAATAACACAAACACACTGTATAACACCGTAATAAACACAAACACTGTATAACACCGTAATAAACACAAACACCGTATAACACCGTAATAAACACAAACACTGTATAACACCGTAATAAACACAAACACCGTATAACACCGTAATAAACACAAACACCGTATAACACCGTAATAAACACAAACACGGTATAACACCGTAATAAACACAAACACCGTATAACACCGTAATAACACAAACACGGTATAACACCGTAATAAACACAAACACGGTATAACACCGTAATAAACACAAACACTGTATAACACCGTATAACACCGTAATAACACAAACACGGTATAACACCGTAATAACACAAACACCGTATAACACCGTAATAACACAAACACCGTAAAACACCGTAATAACACAAACACTGTAAAACACCATAATAAACACAAACACCGCATAACACCGTAATAAACACACTGTATAACACCGTAATAAACACAAACACCGTATAACACCGTAATAACACACTGTATAACACCGTAATAACACACTGTATAACACCTTAATAACACAAACACCGTATAACACCGTAATAAACACACTGTATAACACCGTAATAACACAAACACTGTATAACACCGTAATAACACAAACACTGTATAACACCGTAATAAACACACTGTATAACACCGTAATAAACACACTGTATAACACCGTAATAACACACACCGTATAACACCGTAATAAACACAAACACTGTATAACACCGTAATAACACAAACACTGTAAAACACAGTAATAACACAAACACTGTAAAACACCGTAATAAACACAAACACGGTATAACACCGTAATAAACACAAACACTGTATAACACCGTAATAACACAAACACGGTAAAACACCGTAATAACACAAACACGGTATAACACCGTAATAAACACAAACACCGTATAACACCGTAATAAACACAAACACGGTATAACACCGTAATAAACACAAACACGGTAAAACACCGTGATAACACAAACACTGTATAACACCGTAATAAACACAAACACGGTAAAACACCGTGATAACACAAACACTGTATAACACCGTAATAAACACACTGTATAACACCGTATAACACCGTAATAAACACAAACATGGTATAACACCGTAATAACACAAACACCGTATAACACCATAATAAACACAAACACGGTATAACACCGTAATAAACACAAACACCGTATAACACCGTAATAAACACAAACACCGTATAACACCGTAATAACACAAACACGGTATAACACCGTAATAAACACAAACACGGTATAACACCGTAATAACACAAACACCGTATAACACCGTAATAAACACAAACACCGTATAACACCGTAATAACACAAACACCGTATAACACCGTAATAAACACAAACACCGTATAACACCGTAATAAACACAAACACCGTATAACACCGTAATAAACACAAACACGGTATAACACCGTAATAACACAAACACTGTATAACACCGTAATAAACACAAACACGGTAAAACACCGTAATAACACAAACACTGTATAACACCATAATAAACACAAACACGGTATAACACCGTAATAACACAAACACGGTATAACACCGTAATAACACTAACACCGTAATAAACACAAACACCGTATAACACCGTAATAACACAAACACGGTATAACACCGTAATAACACAAACACGGTATAACACCGTAATAACACAAACACCGTATAACACCGTAATAAACACAAACACGGTAAAACACCGTAATAACACAAACACTGTATAACACCATAATAAACACAAACACGGTATAACACCGTAATAAACACAAACACGGTATAACACCGTAATAACACAAACACGGTATAACACCGTAATAAACACAAACACTGTATAACACCGTAATAACACAAACACTGTATAACACCGTAATAAACACAAACACGGTATAACACCGTAATAAACACAAACACCGTATAACACCGTAATAACACAAACACGGTATAACACCGTAATAAACACACTCTATAACACCGTAATAACACACACCGTATAACACCGTAATAACACACACCGTATAACACCGTAATAACACAAACACGGTATAACACCGTAATAAACACAAACACTGTATAACACCGTAATAACACAAACACTGTATAACACCGTAATAAACACAAACACGGTATAACACCGTAATAAACACAAACACCGTATAACACCGTAATAACACAAACACGGTATAACACCGTAATAAACACACTCTATAACACCGTAATAACACACACCGTATAACACCGTAATAACACACACCGTATAACACCGTAATAAACACAAACACCGTATAACACCGTAATAACACAAACACGGTATAACACCGTAATAACACAAACACGGTATAACACCGTAATAAACACAAACACCGTATAACACCGTAATAAACACAAACACACTGTATAACACCGTAATAAACACAAACACTGTATAACACCGTAATAACACAAACACCGTATAACACCGTAATAAACACAAACACTGTATAACACCGTAATAAACACAAACACCGTATAACACCGTAATAAACACAAACACTGTATAACACCGTAATAAACACAAACACTGTATAACACCGTAATAAACACAAACACGGTATAACACCGTAATAACACAAACACACTGTATAACACCGTAATAACACCAACACACTGTATAACACCGTAATAAACACAAACACTGTATAACACCGTAATAACACAAACACACTGTATAACACCGTAATAAACACAAACACTGTATAACACCGTAATAAACACAAACACCGTATAACACCGTAATAAACACAAACACCGTATAACACCGTATAACTATATTATTATGTATTATTAATTTTTATTATCATTTTTTTTGTTATGATTATTGTTGTTATTTTTTATTATTATAATGATTATTATTCCTGTTTTTGTTGTTTAGTTTAGTTGTTAATTGTATTATATTATTATTGTTATTTACTCTTCATTATTAATATTATTTGTGTTATAATTAATATTGACAACAGTAATAAAATATTATTATTAATTATTAATAATAAAAATATTGTTGTTTGTCGTTGTTGTTATTAATTTTATTATTATTGTTTTTGTTGTTTTGTTGTTATCAATGTTTTATTTCATCATTATTATTATTATTATTATTATTATTATTATTATTTATATTATTATTATTATTATTATTAATATTATTAATGGTAGTGTTAGTAGAATTAGTGTCAGTTCTGCTCGAGCACTGTTATCTGTAAGAGCGGCCTCGTTGTGGTGGGTGTGGCTTCGCGGGGTGGGCGTGGCTCAGTTCCTCCTTGAGTTCGGATAGCTGAGCAGCGCAGCTGGATTACTTCACTGACTCCGCTGAAGTTCTCCTCGGGAGAACCAGATCGGGGAAGCGCCGTAACACCGCAGCTCCACCTTAACCTCCATCTCAGCTCCTTCCTAAGATCCCAGCTGAGGGAGGTGACCTGAGCTGGACCTTCAGAGCTTCTCCTGTCCAACACACGTGCCTTCCTCACCCACCGCGCTCTGAACTACCGAAGCCCTCGAGGGAAGTGACCTCAGCCAGCACCGGCCGACCTCCCTCCCGAAGCGGAGCGAGTTCTCCTGCTGCTCCTCGGTCTCCATGGAGTTGTGAGCTGGTCGGGAGCTCCGCCGCGATGGCAGATAAAGGCTCGGTCCTCACCTCAGTCATCATCTTCTACCTGTCCATCGGAGCTGCGATCTTCCAGATCCTGGAGGAGCCCAACTGGAAGGCTGCTAAGGATGAGTACAACCGGAGGAAGGAGGGCTTCCTGCAGAAGTACCCCTGCCTGGGCAAAGAGGGCCTGAAAGAGATCATCGAGGTAAGTCTAAGCTGGATCCTGAACCCGGGTCCACCTTAAACTGCGCGGGAGCTGCGTTCCACCGTGTTAGCGCGGCGCTGTTTAAGGTGGAACGGAAAGTGGGAAGGAGCCTGGAAGTGCTGAGTAAGGCTAGGTCTGAGTGAGGTCATGCTGAAGTGTGTGGAGTTCAGTGAGTGTTGGTAGGTGTGGGTTCTCCTCGTGCTGTCTGCGCTCCTGCCTTTTGTTCCCTCCCTGGTGATGTAACTCAACAGGCTGGGGCACATACCCATCCTGCAGGCTTCAGCCCAACCACAGGAGGGGGAGGAGCGGGGAGCCTTACAGGCAGCTCTGTGGCACAACAAGGCCTCTGTGTGTGAGGAGCGCCTGGGAGGTGGGAGGTCCGAGGAGCGCTCCCGTACCGGATAGCGGACCAGTGGTGGGAGTTCTGAGGAGCGCTCCGGTACCGGATAGCGGACCAGTGGTGGGAGGTCTGAGGAGCGCTCCCGTACCGGATAGCGGACCAGTGGTGGGAGCTCTGAGGAGCGCTCCGGTACCGGATAGCGGACCAGTGGTGGGAGGTCCGAGGAGCGCTCCGGTACCGGATAGCGGACCAGTGGTGGGAGCTCTGAGGAGCGCTCCGGTACCGGATAGCGGACCAGTGGTGGGAGGTCCGAGGAGCGCTCCCGTACCGGATAGCGGACCAGTGGTGGGAGCTCTGAGGAGCGCTCCGGTACCGGATAGCGGACCAGTGGTGGGAACTCTGAGGAGCGCTCCGGTACCGGATAGCGGTACCGGTGGTGGGAACTCTGAGGAGCGCTCCGGGACTGGATAGCGGACCAGTGGTGGGAGGTCTGAGGAGCGCTCCGGTACCGGATAGCGGACCAGTGGTGGGAGCTCTGAGGAGCGCTCCGGTACCGGATAGCGGACCAGTGGTGGGAACTCTGAGGAGCGCTCCCGTACCGGATAGCGGACCAGTGGTGGGAACTCTGAGGAGCGCTCCGGTACCGGATAGCGGTACCGGTGGTGGGAACTCTGAGGAGCGCTCCGGGACTGGATAGCGGACCAGTGGTGGGAGGTCTGAGGAGCGCTCCGGTACCGGATAGCGGACCAGTGGTGGGAACTCTGAGGAGCGCTCCCGTACCGGATAGCGGACCAGTGGTGGGAGCTCTGAGGAGCGCTCCCGTACCGGATAGCGGACCAGTGGTGGGAACTCTGAGGAGTGCTCCGGTACCGGATAGCGGACCAGTGGTGGGAACTCTGAGGAGCGCTCCAGACAGACGGAGAATAGCAGACGGCAGAGCAGCACATCCCGTCCCCAGATGAAGCGGGTGTGACGGGGCTACAGACTACTGAGAGACAGTGGGATCCACTGGGACTGGAGTGGCGTAGTGAAGGTTGGTGCTGCTGAGTTCCTGAACGTGGTGTTTGGTGTGGCGCAGTGAGCCCCCAGCCCATGTGGGAGACGGGGGTGTCTGTGCTGCGCTACACCAATAAGAGTCCTC
This sequence comes from Prochilodus magdalenae, assembly GCA_024036415.1. NCBI lineage: Eukaryota > Metazoa > Chordata > Actinopteri > Characiformes > Prochilodontidae > Prochilodus > Prochilodus magdalenae. The sequence continues at coordinate 11,825 of JAMWET010002605.1, forward strand.
GGGCAAGACTCCCAACCACTCCTGGACCAGCAGCTTTGTGGCCATTGTTTCGCTGTCCTCGTCCTCCTCCTCGTCCTCGTCCTCCTCCTCCTCCTCGTCCTCCTCGTCCTCCTCCTCGTCCTCCTCCTCGTCCTCCTCCTCTTCCTCCTCCTCCTCCTCGTCCTCCTCCTGTCAGGGTTATAATAAACCAGGTACGTGACCTACATCAGCTCTCAGAGCAGCTCTGTGGGTTTACCTGTGTAACCAGGTGTGAAAGTCTCACTGCACTGGAAAACTAACAGCAGTGAGGCTGAGCGTGAGCACTAGATTATCTAGAACCACAGTGGAACTTCCTAGAACTTGCTGCGACTACTGTCTGGAATGCACTCGATGTCAGGTTTTATATGTAGCCCCCTCCATCACCCCCTCCGTCACCCCCTCCGTCACCCCCTCCGTCACCCCCTCCGTCTCAGTGCACAGTACAGTCTACGTGCAGCACAGGCCCCAGTGTGCCTCCCCACGTGCTCACCCGGGAACACGCTCCAGGCAGGAGACGCTCACAGCAGGCTTCTCTCTCTGGTCTCCACCAGAACCAGCCAAACTCAGCGGCCTCCACCCGGATCAGAGCCATGACCGCTTTTCCGGAGATCCCTTTAGCAGGAGTGTGGCCTGCGTGTCCACCAGCCGTGCGGTCCTCCTGTAGTTCTCTTTGTGTCTGAAATACATACTTTACCAGTTTACCAAACAGGCTTCCGGTAACCAGACCCCACACGGCCTGGCGCAGCTGCGGAGTGATGCCAGTGTGCTGGTGAACCGTGAACTCACTGTAGGTTATACAGCACAGCGCTAATACCGCTAACCGCTAATACTTCAGCTACACGGCCCGCAAGCCAAACAGAGACTGTTAGCATGCTCCTTTAGCACGCCGCACAGCTGTCACTGACTGTAGCACAAACACGCATAGCAGGTGAGAAGAACAGGTGGTGGACAGCAGGAGATTTACAGACCACCAGAGTGAGGAGCAGTACCACCGAATTACCTTTTCATTGGTGTGACTCTGCGGGGAGTCTCTGCAGGGTGGAGGGGTCTCTGCGGGGTGGAAGAGAGTCTCTGCGGGGTGGAGGGGTCTCTGCGGGGTGGAGGGGTCTCTGCGGGGTGGAATGGAGTCTGTGGGGTGACAGGGAGTCTCTGCGGGGTGTAGGGGGGCTCTGCGGGGTGGAATGGAGTCTGCAGGGTGGAAGAGAGTCTCTGCGGGGTGGAATGGAGTCTGCGGGGTGGAAGAGAGTCTCTGCAGGGTGGAAGAGAGTCTCTGCGGGGTGGAATGGAGTCTCTGTGGGGTGTAGCGGGGCTCTGCGGGTTGGAATGGAGTCTCTGCAGGGTGGAAGAGAGTCTCTGCAGGGTGGAAGGGAGTCTGTGGGGTGTAGGGAGGCTCTGCGGGGTGGAAGAGAGTCTCTGTGGGGTGTAGCGGGGCTCTGCAGGGTGGAAGGGAGTCTCTGCGGGGTGTAGGGGGGCTCTGCGGGGTGTAATGGAGTCTGTGGGGTGACAGGGAGGCTCTGCGGGGTGTAGGGGAGTCTCTGCGGGGTGTAGGGAGGCTCTGCGGGGTGTAGGGGAGCTCTGCAGGGTGGAAGGGAGTCTCTGCGGGGTGTAGGGGAGCTCTGCAGGGTGGAAGGGAGTCTCTGCGGGGTGTAGGGAGCCTCTGCGGGGTGTAGGGAGGCTCTGCGGGGTGTAGGGGAGCTCTGCAGGGTGGAAGGGAGTCTGTGGGGTGTAGGGAGCCTCTGCGGGGTGTAGGGAGGCTCTGTGGGGTGTAGGGAGGCTCTGCGGGGTGTAGGGAGGCTCTGTGGGGTGTAGGGAGGCTCTGCGGGGTGTAGGGAGGCTCTGCGGGGTGTAGGGAGGCTCTGCGGGGTGTAGGGAGGCTCTGGCGGGGGTAGGGAGGCTCTGCGGGGTGTAGGGAGGCTCTGCGGGGGGGAGGGTGGCTCTGCGGGGTGTAGGGGGGCTCTGTGGGTGGTATGGAGGCTCTGTGGGGTGAACAGGGAGCTCTGCGGGGTGTAGGGAGGCTCTGTGGGGTGTAGGGAGCCTCTGCGGGGTGTAGGGGAGCTCTGCAGGGTGGAAGGGAGTCTGTGGGGTGTAGGGGGGCTCTGCGGGGTGTAGGGGGGCTCTGCGGGGTGTAGGGGGGCCCTGCGGGGTGTAGGGGGGCCCTGCAGGGTGGAAGGGAGCCTCTGCGGGGTGTAAGGGGGCTCTGCGGGGTGTAAGGGGGGCTCTGCGGGGGGTAGGGGGGCTCTGAGGGGTGTAGGGGGGCTACTACATAGGGGGGCCCTGCAGGGGTGTATGGGGCTGGTGGTGAGGGGGGCCCTGCAAAGAAGGGAGTCTCTGCGGGGTGTAGGGAGGCTCTGCGGGGTGTAGGGGAGCTCTGCAGGGTGGAAGGGAGTCTGTGGGGTGTAGGGAGGCTCTGCGGGGTGGAAGGGAGCCTCTGCGGGGTGTAAGGGGGCTCTGCGGGGTGTAGGGGGGCTCTGCGGGGTGTAGGGGGGCCCTGCAGGGTGGAAGGGAGCCTCTGCGGGGTGTAAGGGGGCTCTGCGGGGTTGGGGTTGGGCGGGGGGTGGTGTACTACATATTCCCGATGCTGCTGGTGATGAGAAAGTGGGGAACCAGCCCGCTCTCTCACTCTCAGCAGGATCTCAGTCTGAGCTGGCGTTGGAGATGCAGCTCCACTAAACAGACGGACGTCGGTTCTTTGCTCCCAGCAGAGCGGATAGACGGGGACTCTGGACTACTGTCCTCCCTGGAACAGTGAACGTAGCGTGGAGGTCGCTCCATCCAGGAGCTGCTCCCACCCAGGCTGTGGTTTGGTCTGGAGCTGCTTTTGTTGATTCTAACCTTTTACTGTTACTCAGCTGCTCCTTCAGCTCGGCTGTCGTCAGGCTGTGGCTTTTATTGACCAGGCCCCACAACAAAAGCGCCCAGCACCACCTAGAACACCACCCAGTCTGAATGGGCTATATATAATTCCTGGTTGGGACAAAAACAACTGTGTCCACAGCTGGGCGGGGCAGCCGGGTTCCAGTGCACTCTCTCTTTACAGGCTCAGCTGGGCAGAAGAGACGCACTCACGCCAGGGGTGTGGGGCTGAATGTGTGGGGGGAGGGGGGAAGTGGGGGGAGGGTGGGGCTGATGATCAGATCTTTGAAGATACACCCCCCCCAGCAAGGTGGAAGCCAGTGACTTGGCCGGTCAGATATTAGGGGGCACTGGCCACTTCACGAAAAGGTGTAGTGGAGTAAAGACGAGCTCCACCAGAGGGTGAGGGAGGTGCTGAGGTGCTGCTCGGCTCCGTTTACGAGCCGGGAGTCATTTCGGTGATACTCTGTTATCAGCGTGGGTGTGATCCGGCTGAAGGGAGGAGACACTAGCAGACTGTAACACGGAGGCGCTATGTGTGGCCTAGGGCTGTTGCTCCGCCCTCCTGACAGGCCTGGCTGTGAATGGTGACGCTGTTGAGAGCTTTCGGAGGAAGAAAGAGGGAGGAAGTAGTAAAGGTCTGTGGTCGTGAGTAACGCTGAGATCATGAGTGTGATTCATTCTGCTCCTCCCTTCCTGCTGCTCCTGCACTGTCAGCGTGGCTCGACTGGAGCTCCGGCTTCACACTGGAGCAGCCTGGAAGGAGTGAGAGTGTTTCCACTCTTAGAGGATCTGAGCCCGCTTCTCCTCCTCACTCCCTTCAGAGATGGTTCTAGACGTGCCTTGTTCACAGGGCTGCTAGACGAGGGACAAAAATACAGACACAAATACAGGGTGGGAGCACGGGGGAACACGGGGAGCACGGGGGGAGCATGGAGGAACACGGAGGAGCATGGGGGAGCACAGGGGAAACACGGGGGGAGCACGGGAGAGCAAGGGGCAACACAGGGGAGCACGGGGGAACACGAGGGAGCACGGGGGAGCATAGAGGAACACGGGGGAACACGAGGGAGCACGGGGGAGCACGGGGGAGCATAGCCGAGGAACTGGTTTCCTGCAGTACAGCCGTCAGAATCAGGGCCTCGGTTCTCAGCTGGAGTCCAGATGAAACCAGGACGTTAGAGTTTAACAGCCGCCCGGAACCTCAGACCTCTACTACCTCTCTACAGGAGAATCACTGACCAGCAGTCCTACACGACCAGTCTCCAGACCCAGAACCAGCCTTACCTCCTGAACTTTGACCTCTATAAATGACCCTGACTCAGTAGGTGTAAAGTTTTATCAGGCTGTAACAGTTTATTACAGGTGTGATCGAGCTCCACCTTGAAACCCTTCCTTCGACACTAGCAGAATTCCCGCTCTCGGCTGTGATGGAGCTTTATCTGAACAGCGACTATCAGGAAACCAACACCTTCGTCTGTGACTTCATCCAACTCTGGACTTTGGAGTTCCTGTATGAAATCCGGTGGGAGGTTCTTCCCGGGTGTGAAGCTCCAGTGCTGCCTCCATTTTGGCCCTCTTCCCTGACCTCCTGTTGAGGCCTTGACTCCCTCTTTCTCCGCCTCAGAGCTCGGCTGGCCACGTTTGGGCTGACTGCTGGCCCCTCGCAGAGGACCGTAGCCACCGAGCTCCTCCTGGTCTGTCCGGACGCGTGCGCGCTCCCTGTGGTAGAGGAGCCAGGTGTTTACACGGACGGTGTGTGTGTATGACTTTCAGGGTCGTGTGCGGTACAGGGCGATCATAAGTCCGTCCGGTCCTCCCTCTCATAGTCAGATAGAGGGCGGACCTTACTCAGTGTCCCGTCCTCTGCAGGACCCTGCAGGTGTGCTCAGCAGTGTTGTCCTGCTACACACTTGCAGTGAGCCGTCCGCCCTCACAGGTGGTCTTCAGACCCTCCGGTCTGTTGGCCTGCACTGTGCCGAGGCCGTGGATCTTCTCGGCCCGTTCTATTTCAGGACCGGCGGTTGTAGATCAGTTGTCATGTTGTAGTTTGAGCTTCTGCTCATGTGGTGTGATGGATGCCACTCTCTGTGCTGTTACTGGCACCAGGTCAGGCATTGGTCAGGCATTCCACAGACTGGTTGGATTTCGTCTGTTTAAGTTAGACACAGAGCATATACACCTCCTCACCACACCTCCTCACCACACCTCCTCACCCCACCTCCGCACCACACCTCCTCACCACACCTCCCCACCCCACTGCTTGGGTTGTGCGATTTCGGTAACTCCGACTGTGTCCGTTGTAAGGAATTACCTGGTCACCTGAGATGGTCATCTGTTGGAATGTTGTTCATGCTGTTAGGAACAAACCTGAGCCTTGCCCTGAACAGTAGGTCTCTGGGCGTCGCTGAGGTCCAGGCTGTGGTCACTGAAGAGAAGCCTGGACTTGATTGGCTTGTCGTCTGTGATCTAGTCTATGCGTGTGCCAGTCGGCCACCACATCCGTGTTACTGGGATCGCATAGACAGACATATGGAAAGCAATCCCAATAACCTGCCCTTTAAACTGTCCTTCTCGGAGTGATCCAGATGTTAGACACTGAACATCTGCCTGGAGCAATGAGCTGGAGTGGGGACCCGACTGCCCAGGCTGGGGGAGGACAGTGGGCACTAGTTCTCCATAGCATCCTACAGCTTGCTGCCCCTGACTGACCTTCATCCTCACCCTCATCCTGTCCCTCATCCTCACCCTCATCCTGACCTTCATCCTGACCCTCATCCTGACCCTCATCCTCACCCTCATCCTCACCCTCATCCTGTCCCTCATCCTCACCCTCATCCTGACCTTCATCCTGACCCTCATCCTCACCCTCATCCTGACCTTCATCCTGTCCCTCACCCTCATCCTGACCTTCATCCTCACCCTCATCCTGACCTTCATCCTCACCCTCACCCTCATCCTGACCCTCATCCTGACCTTCATCCTCACCCTCACCCTCATCCTGACCTTCATCCTCACCCTCATCCTGACCCTCATCCTCACCCTCATCCTGACCCTCATCCTCACCCTCATCCTGACCTTCATCCTCATCCTGACCCTCACCCTGACCCTCATCCTGACCCTCATCCTGACCCTCATCCTGACCCTCATCCTGACCTTCATCCTCACCCTGACCCTCATCCTGACCCTCATCCTGACCTTCATCCTCATCCTGACCCTCATCCTCACCCTCATCCTGACCCTCACCCTGACCCTCACCCTGACCTTCTTCCTGACCCTCATCGTCTTCACTAGTGTCAGTGTACTTCCTGTCCGGCCCAGTCTAACGATGTAACCCCATCATCCGAGCTGCTGCCCTTGCGGTCTTCACCGGCGGGTGCTGATCCCGGGAGAGCTCAGTCTGTGTACAGTAACAGTGAGTAGTGAAGGTAAACAGAGAGGTGTGGAATTCTGGGTGTGGCTGTGGCTGTGCAGGTGTAGTACAGGTATGCAGTACAGGTGTAGTATTTCAGGCTAAGAGTTCCGTGTACTAATTAAGATCAAAAACAACTGTTTCCTCTTACCACACATGCCACACACACACACACACACACACACACACTCACACACACACACACACTCACACACACACACTCACACACACACACACACACACACACACACACACACACACACACACACACACACACACAGAAACACACTCCTACCTGCACCCCTACCAGAGTACCTGCACCCCTACCAGAGTACCTGCACCCCTACCAGAGTACCTGCACCTCTATTAGAGTACCTGCACCTCTATTAGAGTACCTGCACCCCTACCAGAGTACCTGCACCTCTATTAGAGTACCTGCACCCCTACCAGAGTACCTGCACCTTTATTAGAGTACCTGCACCCCTACCAGAGTACCTGCACCTCTATTAGAGTACCTGCACCTCTATTAGAGTACCTGCACCCCTACCAGAGTACCTGCACCCCTACCAGAGTACCTGCACCCCTACCAGAGTACCTGCACCTCTATTAGAGTACCTGCACTCCTACCAGAGTACCTGCACCCCTACCAGAGTACCTGCACCCCTACCAGAGTACCTGCACCTCTATCAGAGGACCTGCACCTCTATTAGAGTACCTGCACCTCTATTAGAGTACCTGCACCCCTACCATTCATATGAAGGTGAATTAATGAGATGTGTCCGTCTGCAGGAGGTGGCTAAAGCAGCTGGCCAAGGTGTGACTATCACAGGAGAGGAGTACTACGAAAGCTGGACGTGGCACAATGCCTTGATCTTCGCTGCTACCATCGTCACCACTATAGGTAAGGTTCTGCCGGGGAACCCTGAGCTCTCTAACTCCTGAGTTCGATTATCCCATCGACATCTAATCCCAGAGAATAGTCCATGGTGATTCAGCCCTGTTAGTGGAGCCAGCTCAGAATCAGTTAGATCAAAGACAGTTAGATCAGAGGTAGTTAGATCAGAGGTAGTTAGATCAGAGGTAGTTAGATCAGTAAGATCAGAGTTAGTTAGATCAGAGTTAGTTAGATCAGTTAGATCAGAGTTAGTTAGATCAGAGTTAGTTAGATCAGAATTAGTTAGATCAGAGTTAGTTAGTTCAGAGTTAGTTAGATCAGAGTTAGTTAGATCAGTTAGATCAGAGTTAGTTAGATCAGAGTTAGTTAGATCAGAATTAGTTAGATCAGAGTTAGTTAGTTCAGAGTTAGTTAGATCAGTTAGATCAGAGTTAGTTAGATCAGAGTTAGTTAGATCAGTTAGATCAGACTTAGTTAGATCAGTTAGATCAGAATTAGTTAGACCAGAGTTAGTTAGATCAGAGTTAGTTAGATCAGTTAGATCAGAGTTAGTTAGATCAGAGTTAGTTAGATCAGTTAGATCAGACTTAGTTAGATCAGTTAGATCAGAATTAGTTAGATCAGAATTAGTTAGATCAGAGTTAGTTAGATCAGAGTTAGTTAGATCAGTAAGATCAGAGTTAGTTAGATCAGAGTTAGTTAGATCAGTTAGATCAGAGTTAGTTAGATCAGAGTTAGTTAGATCAGTTAGATCAGACTTAGTTAGATCAGTTAGATCAGAGTTAGTTAGATCAGAATTAGTTAGATCAGAGTTAGTTAGATCAGAGTTAGTTAGATCAGTTAGATCAGAGTTAGTTAGATCAGAGTTAGTTAGATCAGTTAGATCAGAGTTAGTTAGATCAGTTAGATCAGAGTTAGTTAGATCAGAATTAGTTAGATCAGTTAGATCAGAATTAGTTAGACCAGAGTTAGTTAGATCAGTTAGATCAGAATTAGTTAGACCAGAGTTAGTTAGATCAGAGTTAGTTAGATCAGTTAGATCAGAGATAGTTAGATCAGAGTTAGTTAGATCAGAGTTAGTTAGATCAGAGTTAGTTAGATCGGTTAGTTCAGAGTTAGTTAGATCAGAGTTAGTTAGATCAGTTAGATCAGAATTAGTTAGATCAGTTAGATCAGAATTAGTTAGATCAGAGTTAGTTAGATCAGAGTTAGTTAGATCAGAGTTAGTTAGATCAGTAAGATCAGACTTAGTTAGATCACTTAGATCAGAGTTAGTTAGATCAGAATTAGTTAGATCAGAGTTAGTCAGATCAGAGTTAGTTAGATTAGTTAGATCAGAGTTAGTTAGATCAGAGTTAGTTAGATCAGTTAGATCAGAGTTAGTTAGATCAGTTAGATCAGAGTTAGTTAGATCAGAATTAGTTAGATCAGTTAGATGAGAATTAGTTAGACCAGAGTTAGTTAGATCAGTTAGATCAGAATTAGTTAGACCAGAGTTAGTTAGATCAGAGTTAGTTAGATCAGTTAGATCAGAGTTAGTTAGATCAGAGTTAGTTAGATCAGTAAGATCAGAGTTAGTTAGATCAGAGTTAGTTAGATCAGAGTTAGTTAGATCAGTTAGTTCAGAGTTAGTTAGATCAGAGTTAGTTAGATCAGTTAGATCAGAACTAGTTAGATCAGTTAGATCAGAGTTAGTTAGATCAGTTAGATCAGAGTTAGTTAGATCAGAGTTAGTTAGATCAGAGTTAGTTAGATCAGAGTTAGTTAGATCAGTTAGATCAGAGTTAGTTAGATCAGAGTTAGTTAGATCAGTTAGATCAGAGTTAGTTAGATCAGTTAGATCAGAGTTAGTTAGATCAGAATTAGTTAGATCAGAGTTAGTTAGATCAGAGTTAGTTAGATCAGTTAGATCAGACTTAGTTAGATCAGTTAGATCAGAGTTAGTTAGATCAGTTAGATCAGAGTTAGTTAGATCAGAGTTAGTTAGATCAGAGTTAGTTAGATCAGAATTAGTTAGATCAGAGTTAGTTAGATCAGTAAGATCAGAGTTAGTTAGATCAGAGTTAGTTAGATCAGTTAGATCAGAGTTAGTTAGATCAGAGTTAGTTAGATCAGAATTAGTTAGATCAGAGTTAGTTAGTTCAGAGTTAGTTAGATCAGAATTAGTTAGATCAGAGTTAGTTAGATCAGAGTTAGTTAGATCAGAATTAGTTAGATCAGAGTTAGTTAGTTCAGAGTTAGTTAGATCAGTTAGATCAGAGTTAGTTAGATCAGAGTTAGTTAGATCAGTTACATCAGAGTTAGTTAGATCAGAGTTAGTTAGATCAGAGTTAGTTAAATTAGTTAGATCAGAGTTAGTTAGATCAGAGTTAGTTAGATCTAATAGATCTGGTCGTCCACTGGTCGAAGTACCGGGTATGTAAAGGTGGACTGCAGTTCATTTGAAGCGTCAGCGACGTGTGGGACAGTTAGTCAGCGATGGCCTGTTGGTGAGCTGAGCTCCTCTCTGAACCCTAAAGCCAGTACACAGTCCGGGCGAGTGAGGTTCCTTAGTGTTAAACCACAGTACCGTTAATGAGGTTCTCCTTCATGGAGTCCAACGTTAGTGCTGCAGACGGACTTCCTGGCTGGTCTATCAGGCTGGAATACAGGTCAACATAGAACCTACAGATGATCTACCAGCTTCAGCGTCTTCTCACCTGGACTGTAACCTGGCCTCTCGACTTGTTGTTATGGTTTCAGGTTACGGGAATGTTGCTCCGAAGACAGTAGGTGGGCGGGTGTTCTGTATCCTGTTCGGGCTCTGTGGAATTCCGCTCTGTCTCACCTGGATCAGTGAGCTGGGCACGTTTTTCGGGAGCAGAGCGAAACGGCTGAGCCAAGTGCTCCTGCACAAAGGCCTGCGTGTGGTGAGGCGCCCCCATCAGGCCAGCTGCACACAGTCACGTGGGGGGTTCAATCTGCATCCTCATCCTGTACACTTAGAGACACGTCCTGTCTTACATCAGGAACTCTGAGCCGTTTATCCCTATGGGAAATATAAACGGAGACCTGCCACTCGACAAAACATTCCACAGTGGAGTGTAAACATACCGTTATCAGAATCAGTTAGATCAAAGACAGTTAGATCAGAATTAGTTAGATCAGAGTTAGTTAGATCAGAGTTAGTTAGATCAGAGTTAGTTAGATCAGTTAGATCAGAGTTAGTTAGATCAGAGTTAGTTAGATCAGAGTTAGTTAGATCAGAGTTAGTTAGATCAGTTAGATCAGACTTAGTTAGATCAGTTAGATCAGAGTTAGTTAGATCAGAGTTAGTTAGATCAGAGTTAGTTAGATCAGAGTTAGTTAGATCAGTTAGATCAGAGTTAGTAAGATCAGAGTTAGTTAGATCAGTAAGATCAGAGTTAGTTAGATCAGAGTTAGTTAGATCAGTAAGATCAGAGTTAGTAAGATCAGAGTTAGTAAGATCAGAGATAGTAAGATCAGAGTTAGTAAGATCAGAGTTAGGTAGATCAGAGTTAGTTAGATCAGTAAGATCAGAGTTAGTTAGATCAGAGTTAGTTAGATCAGTTAGATCAGAGTTAGTTAGATCAGAGTTAGTTAGATCAGAGTTAGTTAGATCAGTGTTAGTTAGATCAGTAAGATCAGAGTTAGTTAGATCAGTGTTAGTTAGATCAGTAAGATCAGAGTTAGTTAGATCAGTGTTAGTTAGATCAGTTAGATCAGAGTTAGTTAGATCAGAGTTAGTTAGATCAGTAAGATCAGAGTTAGTTAGATCAGAGTTAGTTAGATCAGTAAGATCAGAGTTAGTTAAATCAGTAAGATCAGAGTTAGTTAGATCAGAGTTAGTTAGATCAGAGTTAGTAAGATCAGAGTTAGTTAGATCAGAGTTAGTTAGATCAGTAAGATCAGAGTTAGTTAAATCAGTAAGATCAGAGTTAGTAAGATCAGAGTTAGTAAGATCAGAGTTAGTAAGATCAGAGTTAGTTAGATCAGTAAGATCAGAGTTAGATCAGTGTTAGTTAGATCAGTAAGATCAGAGTTAGTTAGATCAGAGTTAGTTAGATCAGAGTTAGTTAGATCAGTAAGATCAGAGTTAGTTAGATCAGTAAGATCAGAGTTAGTAAGATCAGAGTTAGTTAGATCAGTAGGATCAGAGTTAGTTAGATCAGTTAGATCAGAGTTAGTAAGATCAGAGTTAGTAAGATCAGAGTTAGTTAGATCAGAGTTAGTTAGATCAGTAAGATCAGAGTTAGTTAGATCAGTTAGATCAGAGTTAGTTAGATCAGAGTTAGTAAGATCAGAGTTAGTAAGATCAGAGTTAGTTAGATCAGTAAGATCAGAGTTAGTTAGATCAGAGTTAGTTAGATCAGTAGGATCAGAGTTAGTTAGATCAGTTAGATCAGAGTTAGTAAGATCAGAGTTAGTAAGATCAGAGTTAGTTAGATCAGAGTTAGTTAGATCAGTAAGATCAGAGTTAGTAAGATCAGAGTTAGTAAGATCAGAGTTAGTAAGATCAGAGTTAGTTAGATCAGTAGGATCAGAGTTAGTTAGATCAGTTAGATCAGAGTTAGTTAGATCAGAGTTAGTTAGATCAGAGTTAGTTAGATCAGAGTTAGTAAGATCAGAGTTAGTTAGATCAGTTAGATCAGAGTTAGTTAGATCAGTAGGATCAGAGTTAGTAAGATCAGAGTTAGTAAGATCAGTTAGATCAGAGTTAGTTAGATCAGAGTTAGTTAGATCAGTTAGATCAGAGTTAGTTAGATCAGTTAGATCAGAGTTAGTTAGATCAGAGTTAGTTAGACCAGAGTTAGTTAGATCAGTAAGATCAGAGTTAGTTAGATCAGTAAGATCAGAGTTAGTTAGATCAGAGTTAGTTAGATCAGAGTTAGTCAGATCAGAGTTAGTCAGATCAGAGTTAGTCAGATCAGAGTTAGTCAGATCAGAGTTAGTTAGATCAGAGTTAGTCAGATCAGAGTTAGTTAGATCAGAGTTAGTCAGATCAGAGTTAGTCAGATCAGAGTTAGTTAGATCAGAGTTAGTCAGATCAGAGTTAGTCAGATCAGAGTTAGTCAGATCAGAGTTAGTTAGATCAGAGTTAGTTAGATCAGTAGGTCCTATCATCACACAGATGAATGTCACGGAGATCCTAACACAGGCTCAACACCAACCACAGAATGATGCAGAGCTTCGGGGCTAATCCTCCCACCTCACACTCCACACACGGCTCACTGTGAGGTATTCAGGTGTGTGTTAATCTGACGAACTTTTCTTCTGTCTGTCAGAGAAACATCCAGCTCATCTGCACCACCCTCTTCCTGCTGTGGGGTCTGCTGTTCCACCTGCTCATCCCACCCTTCATCTTCAGCATGGTGGAGGGATGGACGTACGTGGAGGGCCTTTACTTCTGCTTCATCACCCTGACCACTGTCGGGTTCGGGGACTACGCAGCAGGTAACTGCCCTGTGGTTCTACTGACCCGTAGAGCTGAAGTGACCCGACAACAGTGTGTGTGAGTGTGTGTGTGTGTATGTGATTGTGTTTGTGTGAGTGTGTGTGTGTGTGTGTGAGTGTGTGTGTGTGTGTGAAAGTATTTGAGTGTGTGTGCGTGTATGTGATTGTGTTTGTGAGTGTGTGTGTGTGTGCGTGAGTGTATTTGAGTGAGTGTGTGTGTGTGTGTGTGTATGTGAGTGTGCGTGTATGTGATTGTGTTTGTGTGAGTGTGTGTGTGTGAGTGTGTGCGAGTGTGTGTGTGTGTATGTGATTGTGTTTGTGTGTGTGTGTGTGTGTGTGTGTGTGTGTGTGTGAGTGTATTTGAGTGTGTGTGCGTGTATGTGATTGTGTTTGTGAGTGTGTGTGTGTGTGTGTGTATGTGAGTGTGCGTGTATGTGATTGTGTTTGTGTGAGTGTGTGTGTGTGAGTGTGTGCGAGTGTGTGTGTGTGATTGTGTTTGTATGTGTGAGTGTGTGAGTGTGTGTGAGTGTGTGTTTGAGTGTGTGTGAGTGTGTGTGTGTATTTGAGTGTGTGTATGTGTGTGTGTGCGTGAGTGTATTTGAGTGTGTAAGTGTGCGTGTGAGTGTGTGTGTGAGTGTGTGTGTGTAAGTGTGTGAGTGTTTGTGAGTGTGTGGTTGTGGTAGGCAAGTTCCTCTACGTGCTGGTACAACTGAACCACATGGTTCTAGATTCTGATTCCGAGAAGTGTAGGGGAACATGGCTGCTGCTGTAACAGAGGACCCCTCACTGCTCACCTGTGTGTGGAACATCAGCAGGATGTGTTAACTGTTACAGTCATGTGACTTTCCAGAAACATAAACATACCAGATTAGTCTAAACTGAAACGTCACCACAGATTAAACCAGTCCATCAGAAACCTGGTCGATTAGGTTCTGGTTCTGTTGTTCTAGCACTGATAGTGCAGTTTATATTCATAGTGTAGTTCATGTGTTAGTGTGTCTGTGTTCAGGGTCCGTCTGGTGAAACCCCCCTGCACACAGCAGCTACGCTAACCAGCAGGTAAACCTGTTTACTACGTGATCCATGTGTCACACGTATGACCTGTAGCTCTGGATCTACAGGTGTGAACCCGAGTAGGAAGTACCAGATGCTGTACCGCTTCGCCGTGGAGATGTGGATCTACATGGGCCTGGCCTGGCTGTCCCTGTTCTTCAGCTGGAACGTCCACATGGTGGTGGAAGCCCACAAGGTGCTGAAGAAACGGAGGCAGATGCGGCACAGGGCTTTCCCCTACAACATCGAGCAGGTCCAGAAAGCCCCCTTACCTCACGTGGCCAGCATCGTTGACATCTTCAAGTTCATGTCGGAGAAGGGCGAGGACTACAGCGACGTGATCAGAGCGATCGGCACGGCCGAGAAGAGGAAGAAGCAGCAGGAGGACGAGCTGACCCGCTCCAAAAGCTGCAGTGACCTTCTCAAAGAGATAGTGATACCGCTCGACCAGTCTCCTCCCCCGAGACGCAGGTTTAGCATCGGTGACAACGTGTACATGGTCATCTCCAGGGCCAGAGGATCCACTGGGGATCTAGAAGAACGGCAATCCCTTCAGGAACCCATTGGAGACCCAGAACTCGGCATGGAGGGTCCCTCAGACAAGGCACTTCCTCAAAGACCAGCACGCTGCGCTCGGAGATCATCCTACACCCCTGTTTTCCAAACTCCCCGAATACGCATCAACTCTGCAGAGAGCGTCGGGAACCAGAACGGGTCCAGATTCTCGGTGTTCAAGGTGGAGGAGGAGGTTGGCTTGCTGGAAAAAGGGAACGGCCCGGGATGAAGAAGTTTAGACCACCCAATCAGAGACTGCCCTAAATTAGCCAGGCTGAGCTGAGGGTCTGATTAACCCCAGGAGCGCTGTTATCGCCCGGGAGCGTTATAGGGACTCTCTGTGACTCCCAGTCAGAGACACATGACCTGGAAAGGGCTGATTCTGAAATTTATATTCAGGTTTATGAACTCAAACAGGAACAATGGGAAGCAGGTTCTAACCCGTCCATACAGAACCAGAACCTCGCTGCATAGCTCACCATGTAGTTGGATTTTATTAACTTTAACCTACAGCGGAACGGAAACCCCTGTCCTGTAACAATCAGATGATTAGCATGCTATGCTAACATGCTAACTTGGTGTAGTCCATGTTTAGGTCTAGTCTAATGTTAGGTATTAGCAGCACTCTGAATTAGCGGTGGTCTGAATTAGCAGCGTAGAGACTAAACCAAAGACACAATCAGACTTCATTCAACTGATGCACCTCAGACAGTAGAAGTGACTCTGTTAGACGAGCGTCTGTTAAACGTTAGCGGGCGGAGCAGAGATCGTTTACCGTGAGAGAATTCTAGCTTGTGTTCTATTAGCCTTATATGTCCGCGCTACATGCTAGCGTTAGTAGCCCAGTCTGAACAGATACGAGACATTTCATTCCCTCCGAGCGTCTGGACTGGAGGTTAGCGCGCTGAGGAGGGGTAACGTTCTAGACTGTTCAGGTATTTGAGATTGTTCTAAATGTCTTTGTGAAAGAACATGTGACTGAATTAAAGCACAACATGACTGACGGATCCTCAGCAGGAAATAAACTCCATTCCTAAACCACACGGCTCACGGTGTGTTTATCAGGAGCGCTGGTGTTCGGGGGGGCTTATCCAGGACAATGGTTCTACGACAGCGGGTGAACTGTCCCTGGGGCGCTGTAGGCCTGATGCACTTCCAAGAGCTGAGCTACAGTCGGAGACAAGGCCACGGAATGAGATAAACACTGGACTGGTGTCAGGAAATGCCAGTTGCTTCCTCAGGAACACGGAACGCGCACGTCTGACTGAGAGGGAACACCACAGACAGCAGCAGACCGGTTTCACCCAACACAACCTTTAATTTCAAAAACATCCGTGGAATAATCTCTCCCCACTTCCTAAACCAGCCCGCACGGGTCACTCCACTCCTCCCTTTGCATAGACTCGCCGGACTCGCACAGCGCAGGAGGAAGACGCTGGAGACGTGTTGCATACTGGATTCTATATAGCCCCATAGGTTAGTATACAGCGGTAGCTCCGCCTGCGCGCTCAGCTGCAGTGCTGGTGTAGTGAATACTGAACACGTCCCCTTCTTCAGGAGGTCACGAGGGGGGTCATGCTCGTTGGTCCTACACTGACTCGCGGAGCGCTCTCGGATACAGTGATGGCAGTTAGAACTTCATGCAGTGCAGATCTGGAATTAGACCTGAAAATCCAGTTTCCTGACATTCCTGATCCGACGGGATCCCGGCGCTCAGGGTCCGGAGAGTCGGCAGGAAGTTCAGTGGCAGGTTGTTTAAAGGTTGGTTCAGATGCATAGTCATCATGAGAACGAGGTTGCTCATCTTCGACTCCACCACGGCTCAGAAGGCTCTTCTCCACCCGGGCACCCTGCGGGGCGTTAGCCAGGACAGCGGATCATGCCAGAGCGCATCTGCTCTAGACTAGCAGCCTGCTGCCTCAGGGTTCTCCCGTCTGGTACCCTGCTGACAAGCAGCTCAGACCAGCAGGACTTCTTCGCTGGTCTGAACTGGTTCTTGCTGGTCTGGTGCTGGTGTGGTTGGTCACTGGGAAGAACAGCTTCACTGGGGAGGGAATGTTCTGAACTTTGACTAATGTAGGGAATTCTTATTTCATCCGGAGACTTCCTATTCCATGATGAACACTGGGGATGCTGGGACTTGCTGGTTCTGCTGGTGACCAGTTTGGCGGGTCTGTGCGGGTTTTTCTATCAGGGCTTCCCCAAAGTCTGGATAGACTAGTCTAGCACATTGCCTACATTGGTATGTTCCTCCACCCAAAGCATTACAGTCGGGTTTTCTCCATTCTGTCTCCACCCATCATTAGCAGCTAGCCCCCCCACCCAAAACTCCACAGCATCTTCTCCCCTGACAAACCAGCGACTAGCGTTAGCGTTTTTCTGATGTCTGTCTTCACCCACCAAAACCGGTACGCCGTGACTCCGCTGATCCCCACCGTCCCCTCGCTCGTGTCCAGCGTCTGTTCTACGAGTCCAGGAGCGTATGCCATTGGCACACCTGCTGGCCCTCAGCCTCCTTCATCTGTGTCCAGTGCTCCTCCTGTTCCTCGGTGGAGCTGTTAAGGCCGAGTGCAACCCAGCCCACCCTCTCCCGCCGCCTCATGCTGCTGCGCCGGCTGAACACCATCACCTGCAGCGTCACCTCCGACAGCTGGAACAGCGCCACCTGGAACACGAAGGTCTCCTTGTAGGTGGGGTTTGGCTGACCGCGACAAATGGACGTCTTACACTTGGACATCTCCTTCCCCTTGGAGTCCAGCATGATCAGCTTCACGTACGTGTCTGTGGGGGGCAGAGGAGCGCAGGGGGATCAGCGATCTCACAGCCGGACCTTCAGCCTGACATAGACCCATCACCCATAACATTAACTCCACCTCCCGGTATCTCCACCCACTGTCCATCCTATCAGCTCCACCTCCCTGTATCTACACCCACTGTCCATCCTATCAGCTCCACCTCCCTGTATCTACACCCATTGTCCATCCTATCAACTCCACCTCCCTGTATCTACACCCACTGTCCATCCTATCAACTCCACCTCCCTGTATCTACACCCACTGTCCACTGTATCAGCTCCACTGACCATACAGGACACTCTGTAGGTGTACAGGTCCAGACTGTAGTCCATCTGTTTCTCTGTGTACTGTATTACCCTGTTCTTCAATGGTCAGGACCCCCACAGGACCCCCACAGGACCACCACAGAGCAGGTAGTATGTGGGTGGTGGGTCATTCTCAGCACTGCAGGGACACTGACGTGGTGGTGGTGTGTTAGTGTGTGTGGTGCTGGTGTGAGTGGATCAGTATCATAGACTTGATTATGTGGTCTCCCGGACTGTATGATACGGTGGTGTCTATAAACATGAACCTTAACATAGCTAGAACCCGTGAGGAGGTCAAGGCCGTGTGACCGTGTGCAGAGGGAAGAGAACCATTAATGATATGCCACGAGTTAAACGTGTTCAGTTCTGTACCAGGCTCAACACGGCGGCAGTGTTAATGTTCAGCTCCGTGGTTCGGGTCAGTGGACTCGTATACACTGTCCCACAGTCGGGACGAGGACTCACCTCGCATGATATACAGCTGCCCCCCGATGAAGCGCTTAACACAGCAGAACAGGCCGCCTGCAGGCGGGGCACAGACGGAGGGGCAGGGGGAGGAGAAAGAAGGGAGTTTAGGAAAGAGAGCATGAACAGGAAGTGAAGCCGTATCAGCGGCCGTGCAGGAAGAGGGCGATTAGAGGGTTGCTCACTGGGTGGCTGGTCACTGGCTGAGTTTTTAAAGTGGCTGCCCTTGATGACCTCAGCGGAGAGCCGGCCGGTGCTGGAGTTGTAGAGCAGGCCGAGGAGCAGCTCTGGAGTGGACGATTCTCCGGTGGAGTGGTAGGACAGAGCGCCCACACTGCGGGACACGCTCACCAACGACCCACAGCCCTGTGTTCAAACCACACACACACAACACTGAGATGACCTTCAGCCTCCGCTCGTCACACGGGTGGAGATACGACACACATACAGGAGCAGGGCATCACGCCCATATCCACATCCATACAAGACCTCACCCCAACACACCAGTTACCTGGGCAACGAGTGTGACATCAGTACAGTAGGGCTAAATTCGGGGCAAGTCTCTAATCAATAAAGTGAACCGGGAATTCTGATTTTCCTTACTGCCCAGGACCACCCACACACGGTCCCGATTAGCTCAGATTAGCTCACGACCTGCGTTACTGGGGGCGAGCAGAGACAGTGGCTCAATCCAGAACAGAGGCCTGTTCCTGTTTCTGGTGGCTGATGGGAGGAGCTAAACTGCTGGAGGCTGATGGGTGGAGCTAAATTGCTGTAGGCTGATGGGAGGGGCTAAACTGCTGTAGGCTGATGGGAGGAGCTAAACTGCTGTAGGCTGATGGGAGGGGCTAAACTGCTGTAGGCTGATGGGAGGAGCTAAACTGCTGGTGGCTGATGGGAGGGGCTAAACTGCTGTAGGCTGATGGGAGGGGCTAAACTGCTGGTGGCTGATGGGAGGAGCTAAACTGCTGGAGGCTGATGGGAGGGGCTAAACTGCTGTAGGCTGATGGGAGGAGCTTAACTGCTGTGGGCTGATGGGAGGGGCTAAACTGCTGTAGGCTGATGGGTGGAGCTAAACTGCTGTAGGCTGATGGGAGGAGCTAAACTGCTGGCGGCTGATGGGAAGGGCTAAACTGCTGGTGGCTGATGGGAGGGGCTAAACTGCTGTAGGCTGATGGGAGGGGCTAAACTGCTGTAGGCTGATGGGAGGAGCTAAACTGCTGGTGGCTGATGGGAGGAGCTAAACTGCTGTAGGCTGATGGGAGGAGCTAAACTGCTGGTGGCTGATGGGAGGGGCTAAACTGCTGTAGGCTGATGGGAGGAGCTAAACTGCTGGTGGCTGATGGGAGGGGCTAAACTGCTGTAGGCTGATGGGAGGAGCTAAACTGCTGGTGGCTGATGGGAGGGGCTAAACTGCTGTGGGCTGATGGGAGGAGCTAAACTGCTGGTGGCTGATGGGAGGGGCTAAACTGCTGTAGGCTGATGGGAGGGGCTAAACTGCTGGAGGCTGATGGGAGGGGCTAAACTGCTTACCGGGACAGCAGATCCGGGCTCCAGGGTAACTGGCAGTGCGGTCTTGCCCTGCAGGTTGAGCTTGGTCAGGTAGAACACCTTCTCCCCCAGGACCTTCTCCTTCTTCCGGTGGCGGACGCTGTAAAGGCGGAATCTTACGGCGTACTCCGCCAGCGCATCCCTCTCCACCGGGGAGAAGCGGAAGGTCTCGGTGAAGACCGGACAGGGTCCCCTCTGCACGCCAGTCTTCGCGCGCTGCTTCTTAGTGGGCAGCAGGACCAGGTGGACCTGCCAGGAGATGTTCCCGGTGGTCTTCAGGGCCGGGATATCGGTGGCCGCAGTCACGGTCACGGCCAGGTGCTGCGTGCTCGAGTCGTACTCAAACGCAACGTCCAGCGTGCCGTACTTTCCCAAAGCCTCCGGCTCGTACAGCTCTGGCAGAGGGGCGACTGTGGGATCCTACAGGAGGGAGACAGGTGGAGGGATGGATGGAGAAAGAGTGGATCCGTGACAGGATTCGGAATTCACTGTTTCAAACATGGACCACAGGAACGGGGGGCAAACTGGCCAGACCTGAAGATGATGACCTGACTATCCAATACGCTTAGAACCATACAGTAGGCTCTAGGTTCTCATCACCTTCTTAGACTCTTGCAGGAACCCAAACAAAACCTCACTGGGTTCCACCAAGCATCATGATTCAGCTCTAGACTCCTGGAAGAGCCCCTCTGGGGGTTTCTAGAAGCAAGGGGTTAATTTAGGAACCCTGTGATTTTGGGGGGGGGTTCCTCAAAGTTCCCCTGTGTTCCAGCAGGTTCCTTGAGTAACCAGAATGTTTGCTGAGCCTCTGGTGAGGTATAAGATTCTATCACCTGCTAGCTACATTAGCCTAGCTAACACTACCTAAGCAGATGTAACCGTGTGCAGGCTGCATGTCTACAACACTGCAGGCAACACCGCACAAATCAGCGGATCACTCGGATCTCTCTCCAGGAGTACCAGTCTACCGACAGGCCCCGCCCATCATCACCACATTCCATGGTCCATGGTTTGAAGAAATGTCACTGAGACCACCACAAACTCCTTGAGGGTGCCCGAGTGAGGTGACACGGTTCCTCCATTCATCAGCATTCACAGCCTCTCAGGTAGCTCACCTGATCTGAACTCCCAGACTCGGTTTAAAGCGGACGAAGCTGAAGGAAGTGCTGTCAGAGTCACCAGACCATCTCAGGCACGCTCAAGGATTCAGGACTTACCAAACTCAGCCAGAGTGAACTCCAGCCTGAACTTCCCCAAATCGTCCTCCAAACTAGCACTAAGTCACTTGACTCACAAAAACGCAGTTCTCCTCCCCGTCCAGCAGAGGGCAGCAAAGGTTAGCATTCTCAAAACAGAGCCAGGCATTCAGTAATCACACAGCGGAAAAGGAATTCCAGAAATCCCACGTTTACTGAGCTCAGCAGTACAGGTGATAACAAACAAACCGTATGGCCAGATGCAGGATCAATCAGATGCAGGATCAATCAGATATAGGACCGATCACATGTAGGACCGATCACATGTAGGACCAATCAGCTATAGGACCGATCACATGTAGCATCAACAACAGTCACGTGATGTTTAATATCGACTACGGAACAGAATTCGTATCAAAACAGGGTCCTCAGCTCTGTCCCACCTCCCGACCCTCCAGCATGGACGTCGCTCACTCTCAGGTGTGTTAGAAGTGCTGGTCAGTGTCTGAGGTCAGTGTCTGAGGTCAGAGGTCAGAGTATTGTGCAGCGTTTGAAGCGCCGGGACGAGTCGCTCACCTCCGGACCCAGCACGGCAGTGCTCTCGCTGGGGGCGTCCTCCTCGTAGCCCTTATTGAGGTAACTCTCCGTGTCCTCCTCCGCCTCGCTGCCCTCGCTGCCCTCAGACTGACCCTGCCGCGGGTCATCCTGGGCCTGGTAGGGAGGCGGCTGCAGTTCGTTCAGGGGGCTGGAGCGCCTCACTCGCCGGGCGTGTCCACCTGGGAGACACAGAGACACACGGTCTGATCACAGAGGGCCATCTAATCACAGCTCAGCATTCCAGGGTCAGACCAACCAACAGCTGCATTAACACAGTTTCCACACTAACACCGCTAACACCTCTAACACCACTAACACCGCTAGCACCGCTAACACCTCTAACACCTCTAACACCACTAACACCGCTAGCACCTCTAACACCGCTAACACCTCTAACACCACTAACACCGCTAGCACCACTAACACCGCTAGCACCGCTAACACCACTAACACCTCTAACACACCTCTAACACCTCTAACACCTCTAACACTAGCACCACTAACACCTCTAACACCACTAACACCTCTAACACCGCTAGCACCACTAACACCGCTAGCACCTCTAACACCACTAACACCTTTAACACCTCTAACACTGCTAGCACCTCTAACACCACTAACACCTCTAACACCGCTAGCACCTCTAACACCACTAACACCTCTAACACCGCTAGCACAGCTAACACCTCTAACACCACTAACACCTCTAACACCACTAGCACCACTAACACCTCTAACACCACTAGCACCACTAACACCACTAACACCTCTAACACCTCTAACACCACTAACACCGCTAGCACCTCTAACACCTCTAACACCACTAACACCTCTAACACCTCTAACACCACTAACACCTCTAACACCTCTAACACCTCTAACACCGCTAGCACCACTAACACCTCTAGCACCAAACACACTACATCAGCCAGGACAAGCTCCGACCTAGGCCCTCTCCTGACCTCACTAATGCTCAATCAAATCCTCACAGCAATGTTCCAATAACAGTGCCTGGCCTCACGAACACTCAATCAAACCCTCACAGCAATATTCAACAGCAGTACCTGACCTCTTTAATAATCAATCACACCCTCACAGCAATGTTCCAACATCAGTACCTGACCTCACCAATACTCAATCAAACCCTCACAGCAATGTTCAACATCAGTACCTGACCTCACCAATACTCAATCAAACCCTCACCGCAATGTTCAACATCAGTACCTGACCTCACCAATACTCAATCAAACCCTCACAGCAATGTTCAACATCAGTACCTGACCTCACCAATACTCAATCAAACCCTCACAGCAATGTTCAACATCAGTACCTGACCTCACCAATACTCAATCAAACCCTCACAGCAATGGTCAACATCAGTACCTGACCTCACCAATACTCAATCAAACCCTCACAGCAATGTTGAACGTCTAGTGTTTAGCTCCCAGCAGGTCCGGGGCTGTGCAGGTCTGATCAGGTCAGATGATGCTCTGGTGTGCGGTGTTCCTGGCTCACCGCGCTCGGTGGAGGCCTCGCTGCTGTTCTCCTCGTTTTCAGCGGAGTAGCTGTCCCTGTGCTCCCAGCCGTTGGATCTCCGCTGCTGGCCGCTCGGATCTTTCAGCGTCTTGGGCGTCTCGTCCTCACTCTCGGAGGAACCTCTCTCTAAACTGCCTCCGTCTGTGGGAGGACATAGGACAGATCTGAGCAGCTCTCCACACTCGTCTAGCTCTGAAAAGAGAAGAACCAGTTTCGGTTCCCTATAGAACCATGTGTAAAGTAGAGATCTGCGAGTGTGAAGAACCTCCGTGCCTCAGCATTCATATTAAACCTAAACCTGGAAAGTCTGAGGCCGAACTGTGTTTACGGGTTCTTTAACCATTTAAGGAACTTCACCATCATGTGGAGGTTCTCTAAACTACAGTGATGGTTCTCTACATTAGTGAGAAACTAGGGCAACAATAAACACAAACAGCAACAGCACCAAAGCAGGAGCTTCAGGTTCCGCTTTATACGAGGACTGAGGTTCTGGATTAGAGCTACAGATAACGAGTATTCTGACGTGATCTGGGGATTACGAATAATCGACTACTGGGACTAAAGGTCCCACAGATACTATCCAGAACCTGCCTCGGAACATCTGCCTGCACCCTGTGTTTATTTGACTACCGCACGTCCACACAGACCACCACACATCCTCACAGAGCACTGCACGTCCACACAGACCACCACACATCCTCACAGACCATCACACGTCCTCATAGACCACTGCACATCCTCACAGACCACCACACATCCTCACAGACCACTGCACGTCCACACAGACCACCACACATCCTCACAGACCACCACACATCCTCACAGACCACCACACATCCTGACAGACCACCACACATCCTCACAGACCACCACACATCCTCACAGACCACCACACATCCTCACAGACCACCACACATCCTCACAGAACACTGCACATCAACACAGACCACCACACATCCTGACAGACCACTGCACATCCACACAGACCACCACACATCCTGACAGACCACTGCACATCCACACAGACCACCACACATCCTGACAGACCACCACACGTCCTCATAGACCACTGCACGTCCACACAGACCACCACACATCCTCACAGACCACCACACGTCCTCATAGACCACTGCATGTCCTCACAGACCACCACACATCCTCACAGACCACTGCACGTCCTCATAGACCACCACACATCCTAACAGACCACTGCACGTCCACACAGACCACCACACATCCTCACAGAACACTGCACGTCCTCATAGACCACCACACATCCTCACAGAGCACTGCACGTCCACACAGACCACCACACATCCTCACAGACCACCACACGTCCTCATAGACCACTGCACGTCCTCACAGACCACCACACATCCTCACAGACCACTGCACGTCCTCATAGACCACCACACATCCTCACAGAACACTGTACGTCCACACAGACCACCACACATCCTCACAGAGCACTGCACATCAACACAGACCACCACACATCCTGACAGACCACTGCACATCCACACAGACCACCACACATCCTCACAGACCACTGCACGTCCTCATAGACCACCACACATCCTCACAGACCACTGCACGTCCTCATAGACCACCACACATCCTCACAGACCACTGCACGTCCTCACAGACCACCACACATCCTCACAGACCACTGCACATCCTCACAGACCACCACACATCCTCACAGACCACTGCACGTCCTCACAGACCACCACACATCCTCACAGACCACCACACATCCTCACAGACCACTGCACGTCCACACAGACCACCACACATCCTCACAGACCACTGCACGTCCACACAGACCACTACACATCCTCACAGACCACTGCACGTCCTCACAGACCACCACACATCCTCACAGACCACTGCACGTCCACACAGACCACCACACATCCTCACAGACCACTGCACATCCTCATAGACCACCACACATCCTCACAGACCACTGCACGTCCTCATAGACCACCACACATCCTCACAGACCACTGCACGTCCTCATAGACCACCACACATCCTCACAGACCACTGCACGTCCTCATAGACCACCACACATCCTCACAGACCACCACTGCACGTCCTCACAGACCACCACACATCCTCACAGACCACTGCACGTCCTCATAGACCACCACACATCCTCACAGACCACCACACGTCCTCACAGACCACTGCACATCCTCACAAACCACCACTGCACATCCTCACAGACCACCACTGCACGTCCTCACAGACCACCACACATCCTCACAGACCACTGCACGTCCTCATAGACCACCACACATCCTCACAGACCACCGCACATCCTCACAGACCACCACACATCCTCACAGACCACCACACATCCTCACAGACCACCACACGTCCTCACAGACCACTGCACATCCTCACAGACCACTGCACGTCCTCATAGACCACCACACATCCTCACAGACCACTGCACATCCTCACAAACCACCACTGCACGTCCTCACAGACCACCACACATCCTCACAGACCACCACACATCCTCACAGACCACCACACGTCCTCACAGACCACCACACATCCTCACAGACCACCACACATCCTCACAGACCACCACACATCCTCACAGACCACTGCACGTCCTCACAGACCACCACACATCCTCACAGACCACCACACGTCCTCACAGACCACCACCGCACTGCACTGGAGTTTTTCAACAGAGAACATCAGCAGATACCGGCACTGCTACAACCAACAGAACCACTGCTGAGGTCTAGATATTGAGAAAGCTCCGATTCCCTGAACACCACCCTGCAGATCACTCCGGAGAGGATGGAGTGACCGCACGGTGGACCCAGGATCAGAAGGACTGAGGGTAACGTTCCTCAGATCACAGCACACCAGAGAGCAGGTACTCCACACAGCCTCACCTTTCCCGTTCATTCCCCGGGATTTAGAGGAGCTGCTCTCCTGTCCAGCTCCTCTGCCTTTGCTCCTCCTCCTTCTCCCAGATCTGGACTCCTCTTCATCCTCACTCTGTGTCCTCCGCTGAGCCTCCTCATCTTCTTCACCTTCAGAATTCCCGTTTGTCTCCTTAGCTTTGGATCCCATGTCTTGCTCTGCATCGTCAGGCTGAGCTTTGGAAGCACCGCCCCCGCGTTCTCCCTCGTCCTCTTCCTCGTCACTGCTCCTCTGTTTCCTCTCCTGGGAGATCGGTTCTTTGTCGGTGCTCTTCTTTGGTTCTTGCTCTTCGGTGTTCTGAGCTTCTGGACCTGGAGCCGTGCTTTGGCTTTCGTTTGGATCCCGTCTTTTGCGGTACCACCCTTTAGAAGCAGCGTAACACCACTCCCACTCCTCTTCCTCATTCTTCCTCTCCTGCTCCTGCTTCTCTTTCTCCCTCAGCTCCTCCTCTTCGTCTATGTAAGCGTTCCTCTTGGAGTTGGACTGGCTCTTGTCTGGTCTGTGGTTCCTCCGTCCTGCTCCGTCGGCGCTTTGCTGGTTGGTGAATTCCGAGGCGTACA
This sequence comes from Prochilodus magdalenae, assembly GCA_024036415.1. Lineage (NCBI taxonomy): Eukaryota > Metazoa > Chordata > Actinopteri > Characiformes > Prochilodontidae > Prochilodus > Prochilodus magdalenae. The sequence continues at coordinate 38,022 of JAMWET010002605.1, forward strand.
CCTCGGACTCCTGTCTCCTCAGCTTGCTGTTTCTTCTCTCTCTCTCCGGCCCTGAAGAAGCTCCTGCTTCAGCCTCCTGCATCCTCTCCTCCTCCTCCGTTTGCACCTTGTTGATGATGGTGTTGACCTGCTCCGTCAGCTGGTCACTCACCGAGTAGGTGACATCACTCACAGCGCTGGCCAGGTCGTCCACGGTGCTGGACACAGTGTTGGACACGGAGTCCAGGATGGAGGAGACGGAGGGGAGGCTCTGCTGGAAGCTTTTGAAGAACGCCATTTCTGCCTTTCTGCGCGTCTCCTGCTTCTCCTCACAGCATGCTCTGATGGGGAAACCGGTTCTGTCAGGAACGATAATGAAGAGGGTTCTCTGATCTCCATCTGCTGGATCTGCAGGACCGATCACTAGCGAGCGTCACTGCAGCGGAGCTTCAGAGAACAGGAACCTGAAGATCTAGATCTAGTTCATTTCCTGCAGAACACACAGGGTACCTGCGCAGAGCCAGGCGCAGGCTGGTGTCGTGAGGACGTTGCTAGGTTGTTGCTAGGCTGTTGCTAGGCTGTTCATATGGCATTTTAGGTTAATGCTGCTATGTTGTTACTAGGGTACTGCTAGGGGGTTGCTATAGCATCCCAGGTTGTTCCTAGAATGTTGCTAGGTGGTTGCTAGGGTGTTGTTAAGCAGCTGCCTTGGTATCTGAGGGGGTTTGGGAAGCTGTTATTAGGTGGTTGCTAAGGTATTTTAGGTGTTTGTTGTTGTGTTGTTGCTAGGATACTGCAATGTGGCTACTCCAGTAGGGTGTGAACGTTTGGGCAGCGTTGTTAATTTTCCTGATTTACCTTTATAAAGTATTGATTGTTTGGATAAAAAAATTGCGTTAAATATATCATATAGGGGACAAACACAGAGATATCTGAGAAGTGAAATGAAGTTTATATGATTTACAGAAAGTGTGCAATAACTGTCTAAACAAGAGTAGGCAGGTGCATAAATTTGGGCACCAAAAAAAAAATCTTTAGTAGATCCTCCTTTCTCAGAAATACCAGCCTCTAAACGCTTCCTATATCTTCTAATGAGAGTCTGGATTGAGGCTGAGGGTATTTTAGACCATTCTTCTTTACAGAACATCTCTATTTCATTCAGGTTTGATGGTTTCCGAGCATGGACAGCTCTCTTTAAGTGACACCACAGATTTTCAGTAATATCCAGGTCTGGGGACTGAGATGGCCATTCCAGAACGTTCTACTTGTTCCTCTGCATGAATGCATCAGTAGATTTTGAGCAGTGTTTATGGTCGTTGTCTTGTTGGAAGATCCAGCCCCGGCGCAGCTTCAGCTTTGTCACTGATTCCTGGACATTGGTCTCCAGAATCTGCTGATATTGATTGGAATCCATGCGTCCCTCAACGTTAACAAGATTCCCAGTCCGTGTACTGGCCACACAGCCCCACAGCATGATGGAACCACCACCAGGTTTTACTGGAGGTAGCAGGTGTTTTTCTTGGAGTGCTTTCTTTTTCCTCCAAGCATAACGGCCCTTGTTATGCCCAAATAACACAGCACCTTATTCCAAAATGAAGCTGGCTTGTCCAAATGTGCTTTAGCATACCTCAAGCGCCTTCAGCAGCAGGATCATGTTGTAGGTCTTTGGTGCTGGTCTGGGGGTTGACTCTGACTGTTCTCCTCATCCTTCGTTTCTGTTACAGATCTTTCTTGGTCTGCCACTTCGAGCCTCGACTTGAACTGTGCCTGTGGTCTTCCATTTCCTCACAGTGTTTCTCACAGTGGAGACTGAAAGCTGAAATCTCTGAGAGAGCTTCCTGTACCCTTCCCCTAAACCATGACGGGGAACAGTCTCTGTTTTCAGGTCATCTGAAAGTTGTTTTGAGACTCCCATGCTGCGACTCTTCAGAGAAGATGCAAAGAGGAGAAAAACTTACAACTGCCCCCCTTAAATACCCTTTCTTATAACTGGTGTCACCTGTGTATGGAGGTCAAGGGTCACTGAACTTACCAAACCAAATTTAAGTTCCAATAATTAGATCTACAGGTTTTGAAATCAATAGAATGTCAACAGTGCTCAAATTTATGCACCTGCCTACTTTAGTTTAACCAGTTATTGCACACTTTCTGTAAATCATATAAACTTCATTTCACTTCTCAGATATCTCTGTGTTTGTCCCCTATATGATATATTTAACGGGATTATTTATCCGAACACTCAATACTTTATAAAGGGAAATCAGGAAAATTAACAACGCTGCCCAAACTCTCACACGCCACTGTGTAGTGTTCCACATTGTGGCTAGGGTGTTGCTGGATGGTTGTAATGGTATTTGAGGTTGTTGTTATACGGTTGCTATGCCGACGCTAGCTGGCTGCTAGGGTGTTATTAATCAGTTGTTTTGGTATCCCAGGAGGTTGCTAAGTTCTTGCTAGATGGTTGCTATGGTATTTTAGGGGTTTGTAAGGCAGTTCCTATGCTGTTGCTAGTTGGTTATGAGGATGAGGCTGTTGCACCTGTTGCTATGGTGTTCAAGATAGTTGCCTGGGTGGTTGGTTTGGTGTTATAGGTGGTTGTTATGCTGCTGCTATGGTGTTTCTCGTGGTTGCTATAGTGTTTTCCAATCCTACAGGTGAACCATGTACTGTTAATGGTTGCTATGCAGTCGTCGCTCAGCTGATTCGGTTCAGTGCTGAGAAGCACTAACAACATGCATAACAGAACCCGGTACCGGTCCAACTCCACTGACCACCACTATGAACCGGTTAAGGGTCAGAATGTTCACTGTTCAGATATAGCAGGTGGAGATCAGTGTGCAGATACTGGAGCTCCCCTCTAACTACTGACCCAACATAGAACCACATAAATGAGAACATATACTGTATACGAGAACACAGATACGAGAACCACAGATACGAGAACCACAGATATGAGAACCACAGATATGAGAACCACATATTTACCTTTTAACTCCTTATAACCTTGGAAGCAGGGGAGGTTCTCCGAGGGTTCCACTGAAAGCTTCTTACTGAGGTAAAGAAAGAATAAAGCGATCACAGCCATGAAGACGGCGATGGAGGAGAGAACACCCAGCAGCTCAGGTGACACTGAGGACGGAGAGAGAGGGGGGGGAAGGAAGAATGAAGGAAGAACCGGAACACAGATACGGGAGACAGACAGCTGAATAGACAGGGGCTTTATCTTCTGTTAGATATCAGACCTAGAACATGTTCTCCACTGGGTTCTCCAGGGGAACTGAGCCAAAATATAACTTTTAGAACAGAGACATATACATCTAACACCATTCACACACCCGCTACGTTAAGCATCCTGAGGACACATGCAGGTCTGAACCAACACCGCCATACAGGAGTCGGAACGAGCAGGAACGCCGGGAGAGAGAAGCGGAAGCTGGAAGAGGAAAATCTCATACTCATATAATAAATAAGGAATGCTGGAGATGAACCGGAGTATGAATTCTGCCCATATGGAAATACATATATATCTATAGTGTATATACATAAACATGTATATATATATATACATAAACATATATATCTATAGTGTATATACATAAACATATATATATATATATATATATATATATATATTCATACTGTATATACACCTATATATGTATATGTACACTGAAAAATTTTAAAAGTTACTTACGGCACTAAATTGTTTTAGTTTTGAGGCTTAAACTTTTATATGTGTATATACAAAGAATATATTTTATATGGGTATATGTGTATGTGTAGATGTATATGTTTAGATGTATAGATGTATATTTGTATGTGTATGTGTAGATGTATAGATGTAGATGTAGATGTATATGTGTAGATGTATATTTGTTTGTGTAGATGTATATGTGTAGATGTATAGATGTAGGTGTATATGTATAGATGTAGATGTAGATGTATATGTGTAGATGTATAGATGTAGATGTAGATGTATATGTGTAGATGTATAGATGTAGATGTATAGATGTAGATGTAGATGTATATGTATAGATGTATAGATGTAGATGCCGGATCAGCTTTACCTGCTTTAGGATGAACAGTAAGAAAACCTTGATGTCCAGTACACGGTATTACCACTGTAAACCTCTCTGTCTGCAGATCCCAGAGATCCCAGATATCCCAGAGATTCCAGAGATCCCAGATATCCCAGAGATCCCTATCTTAGTAATTTACCATAGTAAATTCTCATATATGCCCAAATGTATATCTCTGAACTGTCCGTCTGCGCTGAGCTTCACCTGTAGCAGCAGGTGAGTTCGGAACACTCGTCCCCGATCTGTCTCTCCCAGCGGTGAATAATTCATCAGAGCAGAGGGAACCCGACACCCCTCCATACTCCCTCCTCCGCACACTCGGAGCGTCCACCACACTCACTCCACCTCATCTCTCCAACCACACCAACACGCTGTCAACATCTCCACACAGCAGCATGCAGACCTCAGTGTGTTGGGCTGGAGTACATCAGCAGGGCCTGCGGAGAACAGCTCCCTATGACCTCCAGCTCCGAAAGCTGCCAGACAAGGCCAGCCCTTCCCTTAATCCGGGACATTCCGAATTTCACAATTCCAGATTCACCATGTCCTGCTTTCTGATTCCAGACCGCTCTAGCAGCAGCAGTAGCTAGCACCGTTAGCTTTTATACTAGCTAAAGCTAACACCCAACACATCCCCACCCAACACATCTCCATCCACTACATCTCCACCCAACACATCTCCATCCACTACATCCCCACCCAACACATCTCCATCCACTACATCTCCATCTAACATATCTCCATACATTACATCTCCACCCAACACATCTCCATCCACTACATCTCCACCCAACACATCTCCATCCACTACATCTCCACCCAACACATCTCCATCTAACATATCTCCATACACTACATCTCCACCCAACACATCTCCGTCCACTACATCTCCACCCAACACATCTCCACCCAACACATCTCCATCCACTACATCTCCACCCAACACATCCCCACCCAACACATCTCCATCTAACATATCTCCATACACTACATCTCCACCCAACACATCTCCATACACTACATCTCCACCCAACACATCTCCGTCCACTACATCTCCATCTAAAACATCTCCATCCACCACATCTCCAACCACTACATAACCACTCAACACATCTCCATCTAACATCCACTACATCTCCATCTCCATCAGTCGACCATATTTCTAATAACAGATCATTACTACGTCCTTAAATCTGCAGCATATTCACAACTCCTGAACACGACTGACCAGACTGATATGGTTGTGTTGTACTGTACAGTGTTGTGTTGTGTTGTGCTGTAGTGTATGGGGTTGTGTTGTGCTGTAGTGTATGGGGTTGTGTTGTGTTGTGCTGTAGTGTATGGGGTTGTGTTGTACTGTACAGTGTTGTGTTGTGCTGTAGTGTATCAGGTTGTGTTGTGTGGTGCTGTAGTGTATCGGGTTGTGTTGTGTTGTGCTGTAGTGTATGGGGTTGTGTTGTGCTGTAGTGTATGGGGTTGTGTTGTGCTGTAGTGTATGGGGTTGTGTTGTGCTGTAGTGTATGGGGTTGTGTTGTGCTGTAGTGTATGGGGTTGTGTTGTGTTGTAGTGTATGGGGTTGTGTTGTGTTGTGCTGTAGTGTATGGGGTTGTGTTGTGTTGTGCTGTAGTGTATGGGGTTGTGTTGTGCTGTAGTGTATGGGGTTGTGTTGTGCTGTAGTGTATGGGGTTGTGTTGTGCTGTAGTGTATGGGGTTGTGTTGTGTTGTGCTGTAGTGTATGGGGTTGTGTTGTACTGTACAGTGTTGTGTTGTGCTGTAGTGTATGGGGTTGTGTTGTGCTGTAGTGTATTGGGTTGTGTTGTGTTGTGCTGTAGTGTATGGGGTTGTGTTGTGTGGTGCTGTAGTGTGTCGGGTTGTGTTGTGTTGTGCTGTAGTGTATGGGGTTGTGTTGTGTTGTACTGTACAGTGTTGTATTGTGTTGTAGTGTATGGGGTTGTGTTGTGTTGTGCTGTAGTGTATCGGGTTGTGTTGTGTTGTGCTGTAGTGTATCGGGTTGTGTTGTGTTGTGCTGTAGTGTATCGGGTTGTGTTGTGTGGTGCTGTAGTGTATCGGGTTGTGTTGTGTTGTGCTATAGTGTATGGGGTTGTGTTGTGTTGTGCTGTAGTGTATGGGGTTGTGTTGCGTTGTGCTGTAGTGTATGGGGTTGTGTTGTGCTGTAGTGTATGGGGTTGTGTTGTGTTGTGCTGTAGTGTATGGGGTTGTGTTGTGCTGTAGTGTATGGGGTTGTGTTGTGCTGTAGTGTATGGGGTTGTGTTGTGTTGTGCTGTAGTGTATGGGGTTGTGTTGTGCTGTAGTGTATGGGGTTGTGTTGTGTTGTGCTGTAGTGTATGGAGTCGTGTTGTGCTGTAGTGTATGGGGTTGTGTTGTGCTGTAGTGTATGGGGTTGTGTTGTGTTGTGCTGTAGTGTATGGGGTTGTGTTGTGTGGTGTTGTAGTGTATGGGGTTGTGTTGTGTTGTGCTGTAGTGTATGGGGTTGTGTTGTGCTGTAGTGTATGGGGTTGTGTTGTGATGTAGTGTATTGTGTTGTGTTGTGTTGTGCTGTAGTGTATTGGGTTGTGTTGTTTTGTGCTGTAGTGTATGGGGTTGTGTTGTGCTGTAGTGTATGGGGTTGTGTGTTGTGCTGTAGTGTATGGGGTTGTGTTGTGCTGTAGTGTATGGGGTGTGTGTTGTGGTGTAGTGTATGGGGTCGTGTTGTGTTGTGCTGTAGTGTATGGGGTTGTGTTGTGCTGTAGTGTATGGGGTTGTGTTGTGCTGTAGTATATTGGGTTGTGTTGTGTTGTGTTGTGCTGTAGTGTATGGGGTTGTGTTGTGTTGTGCTGTAGTGTATGGGGTTGTGTTGTGTTGTGCTGTAGTGTATGGGGTTGTGTTGTGCTGTAGTGTATGGGGTTGTGTTGTGTTGTGCTGTAGTGTATGGGGTTGTGTTGTGCTGTAGTGTATGGGGTTGTGTTGTGTTGTGCTGTAGTGTATGGGGTTGTGTTGTGCTGTAGTGTATGGGGTTGTGTGGTGCTGTAGTGTATGGGGTTGTGTTGTGTGGTGCTGTAGTATATTGGGTTGTGTTGTGTTGTGTTGTGCTGTAGTGTATGGGGTTGTGTTGTGCTGTAGTGTATGGGGTTGTGTTGTGCTGTAGTGTATGGGGTTGTGTTGTGCTGTAGTGTATGGGGTTGTGTTGTGCTGTAGTGTATGGGGTTGTGTTGTGCTGTAGTGTATGGGGTTGTGTTGTGTTGTGCTGTATTGTATGGGGTTGTGTTGTGCTGTAGTGTATGGGGTTGTGTTGTGCTGTAGTGTATGGGGTTGTGTTGTGTTGTGCTGTAGTGTATGGGGTTGTGTTGTGTTGTGTTGTGCTGTAGTGTATGGGGTTGTGTTGTGCTGTAGTGTATGGGGTTGTGTTGTGTTGTGCTGTAGTGTATGGGGTTGTGTTGTGTTGTGCTGTAGTGTATGGGGTTGTGTTGTGTTGTGCTGTAGTGTATGGGGTTGTGTTGTGCTGTAGTGTATGGGGTTGTGTTGTGGTGTAGTGTATGGGGTTGTGTTGTGTTGTTGTGTAGGGGGTGGGGGTGTGTTGTGCTGTAGTGTGTGGGGTTGTGTTGTGTGGTGTTGTAGTGTATGGGGTTGTGTTGTGGTGTAGTGTATGGGGTTGTGTTGTGTTGTGCTGTAGTGTATGGGGTTGTGTTGTGTTGTGCTGTAGTGTATGGGGTTGTGTTGTGCTGTAGTGTATGGGGTTGTGTTGTGCTGTAGTGTATGGGGTTGTGTTGTGCTGTAGTGTATGGGGTTGTGTTGTGTTGTGCTGTAGTGTATGGGGTTGTGTTGTGCTGTAGTGTATGGGGTTGTGTTGTGTTGTGCTGTAGTGTATCGGGTTGTGTTGTGTTGTGCTGTAGTGTATGGGGTTGTGTTGTGTTGTGCTGTAGTGTATGGGGTTGTGTTGTGCTGTAGTGTATGGGGTTGTGTTGTGTTGTGCTGTAGTGTATGGGGTTGTGTTGTGTTGTGCTGTAGTGTATGGGGTTGTGTTGTGCTGTAGTGTATGGGGTTGTGTTGTGCTGTAGTGTATGGGGTTGTGTTGTGTTGTGCTGTAGTGTATGGGGTTGTGTTGTGCTGTAGTGTATGGGGTTGTGTTGTGCTGTAGTGTATGGGGTTGTGTTGTGTTGTGTGGTGCTGTAGTGTATTGGGTTGTGTTGTGCTGTAGTGTATGGGGTTGTGTTGTGTTGTGCTGTAGTGTATGGGGTTGTGTTGTGTTGTGCTGTACAGTGTTGTGTTGTGCTGTAGTGTATGGGGTTGTGTTGTGCTGTAGTGTATGGGGTTGTGTTGTGTTGTGCTGTAGTGTATGGGGTTGTGTTGTGTTGTGTTGTGCTGTAGTGTATGGGGTTGTGTTGTGTTGTACTGTACAGTGTTGTGTTGTGCTGTAGTGTATGGGGTTGTGTTGTGTTGTGCTGTAGTGTATGGGGTTGTGTTGTGTTGTGCTGTAGTGTATGGGGTTGTGTTGTGTTGTGCTGTAGTGTATGGGGTTGTGTTGTGCTGTAGTGTATGGGGTTGTGTTGTGCTGTAGTGTATTGGGTTGTGTTGTGTTGTGCTGTAGTATATTGGGTTGTGTTGTGTTGTGCTGTAGTGTATGGGGTTGTGTTGTGTTGTGCTGTAGTGTATGGGGTTGTGTTGTGCTGTAGTGTATGGGGTTGTGTTGTGCTGTAGTGTATGGGGTTGTGTTGTGTTGTGCTGTAGTGTATGGGGTTGTGTTGTGTTGTGCTGTAGTGTATGGGGTTGTGTTGTGTTGTGTTGTAGTGTATGGGGTTGTGTTGTGTTGTGTTGTAGTGTATGGGGTTGTGTTGTGCTGTAGTGTATTGGGTTGTGTTGTGCTGTAGTGTCTGGGGTTGTGTTGTGCTGTAGTGTATGGGGGTTGTGTTGTGTTGTGTTGTAGTGTATGGGGTTGTTGTGTTGTGCTGTAGTGTAGTGGTGTGTGTTGTGCTGTAGTGTGTATAGTGTTGTTGTGTTGTGTGTTGTGTTGTGCTGTAGTGTATTGGGTTGTGTTGTGCTGTAGTGTATGGGGTTGTGTTGTGTTGTGCTGTAGTGTATGGGGTTGTGTTGTGTTGTGCTGTAGTGTATGGGGTTGTGTTGTGTTGTGCTGTAGTATATTGGGTTGTGTTGTGTTGTGTTGTGCTGTAGTGTATCGGTTTGTGTTGTGTGGTGTTGTAGTGTATGGGGTTGTGTTGTGTTGTGCTGTAGTGTATGGGGTTGTGTTGTGTTGTGCTGTAGTGTATGGGGTTGTGTTGTGTTGTGCTGTAGTGTATGGGGTTGTGTTGTGTTGTGCTGTAGTGTCGGGGGTTGTGTTGTGTGTTGTGCTGTAGTGTATGGGGTTGTGTTGTGCTGTAGTGTATGGGGTTGTGTTGTGTTGTGCTGTAGTGTATGGGGTTGTGTTGTGTTGTGCTGTAGTGTATGGGGTTGTGTTGTGTTGTGCTGTAGTGTATGGGGTTGTGTTGTGCTGTAGTGTATGGGGTTGTGTTGTGCTGTAGTGTATGGGGTTGTGTTGTGTTGTGCTGTAGTGTATGGGGTTGTGTTGTGCTGTAGTGTATGGGGTTGTGTTGTGTTGTGCTGTAGTGTATGGGGTTGTGTTGTGTTGTGCTGTAGTGTATGGGGTTGTGTTGTGTTGTGCTGTAGTGTATGCTGTTGTGTGTTGTGGGGTGTGTGGGGTTGTGTTGTTTGTGCTGTAGTGTATGGGGTGTGTTGTGTTGTGTGCTGTAGTGTATGGGGTTGTGTTGTGCTGTAGTGTATGGGGTTGTGTTGTGTTGTGCTGTAGTGTATGGGGTTGTGTTGTGCTGTAGTGTATGGGGTTGTGTTGTGTTGTGCTGTAGTGTATGGGGTTGTGTTGTGCTGTAGTGTATGGGGTTGTGTTGTGTTGTGCTGTAGTGTATGGGGTTGTGTTGTGTTGTGCTGTAGTGTATGTGTTGGTTTTGTGGTGTTGTGTAGTGTATGGGGTTGTGTTGTGTTGTGCTGTAGTGTATGGGGTTGTGTTGTTTTGTGCTGTAGTGTATGGGGTTGTGTTGTGCTGTAGTGTATGGGGTTGTGTTGTGTTGTGCTGTAGTGTATGGGGTTGTGTTGTGTTGTGCTGTAGTGTATGGGGTTGTGTTGTGCTGTACTGTATGGGGTTGTGTTGTGCTGTAGTGTATGGGGTTGTGTTGTGTTGTGCTGTAGTGTATGGGGTTGTGTTGTGCTGTAGTGTATGGGGTTGTGTTGTGTTGTGCTGTAGTGTATGGGGTTGTGTTGTGTTGTGCTGTAGTGTATGGGGTTGTGTTGTGCTGTAGTGTATTGGGTTGTGTTGTGTTGTGCAGTAGTGTAAGGGGTTGTGTGGTTTTGTGCTGTAGTGTATGGGGTTGTGTTGTGCTGTAGTGTATGGGGTTGTGTTGTGCTGTAGTGTATGGGGTTGTGTTGTGTTGTGCTGTAGTGTATGGGGTTGTGTTGTGTTGTGCTGTAGTGTATGGGGTTGTGTTGTGTTGTGCTGTAGTGTATGGGGTTGTGTTGTGTTGTGCTGTAGTGTATGGGGTTGTGTTGTGTTGTGCTGTAGTGTATTGGGTTGTGTTGTGCTGTAGTGTATGGGGTTGTGTTGTACAGCGTTGTGTAGCGTGTGTAGCCTCTGAGGAGGTGCAGGAGAAAGTAGGACATGGGTATTTAAATCTGAGCGGTTAAGCGGGAGAACTCCGGGGCTCCGTGCCGCTCCTCCTGCAGAAACACGATCTGCTCCTTCAATTAATGATGAAGCTCGTTATTGTTCAACACACTCCATCCGCCATTCATAATTCACGAAGGGGGGTTAACCCCTCCCACCTCGCTCCTCATTCACTATAGCAGCGCTAACCGGGCTAGCAGGGCTAGCAGGGCTAGCAGCAGTGGACACTGCAGAGAGGTCTTGAACTCTTACCTCGTCTGGCACAGATGAGCTCGTGAACTCCGCACCCACGACCTCCTGCTGAACAAACAGCACATCAGTCACTGCACACAAACACAGCTCACGGGGTCATGCTGGCACGCCTGCTCCCTCTGTCAGTGTCTGATTTACTGTGGACCTCTGAGCAGCTCAGCACTCCTCCAGGATGTTAAGGCTGAACACTGTAAACAGTTTCCTCCACAGCAGATCATCACCACCATGACCCCGACCTGTTTACAGGTGGATGTGTGATAGACGGCAGCACAGCGCCGGTGGAGCGACTCCGACACTCCGCTTGATGAAATGAAGAATACCTTCCAGACGATCCTCCCACACTCTAACCCCTGTATCCTAACGAAGGAGGCGCTAACTTACTGTGCTGTCTCTACCAATCAGCATGTTGGGCTAAAAGCGTCCACTAGAGGGCACCGAGTCCTTCAACAAGTACATGTACTGCTGTGGTCCACAGAGGAGGCAAGGATCTGCCGCATACCGGTGGGCAGTGTGGTGAACCGGACTCATACGGTGGAGGGCGGTCCATGACGTTAACTAACCAGTGATTATTGAGTTCTAGGGTTAGGGTTCTCACACGGTTCATTTCAAATCTGTACTCTGTCACTCCCACCGCGTTCAGCCCACAGTGTTCAGTTCCGACCTAACACATCATATAGTACAGTAACCAGAGTGAAGATGGTGATAACCCTACAGCACATATTACTATAATTACAGCACAGTCTAATTCAGCGTGTCTCAACCCGTGGGCCATGGACCGCCAGCGGACCCTGGGCATGTGGTGGGTGGGCAGTAGTTTGTAGCCGGCTGATAATAACCAGATAAACCACATTAGTGTTATATACATAATATATAATCTCAGTGTTTATAACAGTCGATCTTAGTGCTGTGGTGGGCTGCTGTGATTTGTAGTCACTGTCAGGTGGGCCTCACGGTGGAAAGGTGGAGACCCCCTGGACTGATCTGAGCTGTACACCCTGTTCTTATTACTGTATTACACCATCAGTGTAACCTCACACCACTGTCTCATACTACACCGTAACTGACCACTCCATCACTCTCTCTCTCTCTCTCTCTCTCTCTCTCTCTCTCTCTCTCTCTCTCTCTCTCTCTCTCAGTAATGCTAACCAATCAGCTCTCAGTAGCAGTAACGCTAACCAGTCAGCTCTCAGTAGCAGTAACGCTAACCCATCAGCTCTCAGTAGCAGTAACGCTAACCAGTCAGCTCTCAGTAGCAGTAACGCTAACCAATCAGCTCTCAGTAGCAGTAACGCTAACCAATCAGCTCTCAGTAGCAGTAACGTTGACCAATCAGCTCTCAGTAGCAGTAACGCTAACCAATCAGCACTCAGTAGCAGTAACGCTAACCCATCAGCTCTCAGTAGCAGTAACGCTAACCAATCAGCTCTCAGTAGCAGTAACGCTAACCAATCAGCTCTCAGTAGCAGTAACGTTGACCAATCAGCACTCAGTAGCAGTAACGCTAACCCATCAGCTCTCAGTAGCAGTAACGCTAACCAATCAGCTCTCAGTAGCAGTAACGCTAACCAATCAGCTCTCAGTAGCAGTAAGGCTAACCAATCAGCTCTCAGTAGCAGTAACGCTAACCAATCAGCTCTCAGTAGCAGTAACGCTAACCAATCAGCTCTCAGTAGCAGTAAGGCTAACCAATCAGCTCTCAGTAGCAGTAACGCTAACCAATCAGCTCTCAGTAGCAGTAACGCTAACCAATCAGCCCTTAGTAGCAGTAACGCTAACCAATCAGCTCTCAGTAGCAGTAACGCTAACCAATCAGCTCTCAGTAGCAGTAATGCTAACCAATCAGCTCTCAGTAGCAGTAACGCTAACCAATCAGCTCTCAGTAACAGTAACGCTAACCAATCAGCTCTCAGTAGCAGTAATGCTAACCAATCAGCTCTCAGTAGCAGTAACGCTAACCAATCAGCTCTCAGTAGCAGTAACGCTAACCAATCAGCTCTCAGTAGCAGTAAGGCTAACCAATCAGCTCTCAGTAGCAGTAACGCTAACCAATCAGCTCTCAGTAGCAGTAACGCTAACCAATCAGCTCTCAGTAGCAGTAAGGCTAACCAATCAGCTCTCAGTAACAGTAAGGCTAACCAATCAGCTCTCAGTAACAGCGCTGGTATTTCCCAGCTCAGCGGCCGGAATGCTGCACTATTTAAGGTGGACCGGAGACATGGGTTTATAAACGGCTCGGCTTCGTCTCCGGAAGTGAGCGGGGCTTCAGGGAGCGTCTGTATTTTACTACCTACAGGTTAACATCGCATCAAATGGTTTAAACTGGAGCTCGTGCTCATCTGAATTCCCCATACATCGCCATACAGCTCGAGCTGGCCCGTGCGTCTGTGTGTCCGTACACACGGTGACCGGACAGACATCAAAGCAGCAGCGAGGCTCGCGCAGCCCGGATTAAAACAGAACGTGCTGATAATCGGATTGAGATATCAGTAACATCTGATCTGCTCACCTTCTATCGCCATGGTGCTGCTCCGAGTGGGGGGGCAGTGCTGGATGGGACCCTGGAGCACGTGCCTCTGCAAACATACCCACGCGCACCCTACGTATGAGCTTACATCTGAAACGTCAGCAAAACATCTCAGCACCTGACGTAGTCAAATCTGCACACGATAATAATAATAATAATAATAATAATAATAATAATAATAATAATAATAATAATAATAATAATAACAACAACAACAACAACAACAACAACAACAATAACAATACTAACAATACTAACAATACTACTACTACTAATAATTATAACCTTTATTTATTTCTGTATGTTTATTTAAATAACATCTGACTCAAATGTTTACCTCATCGAAGCTCTTTGATCTTTAATGAACTCTCGGTGTTAATCGGAGGACATTAATTAATCTCCGTCTTCCTCAATGAAACCGAACACGGTTCTGTGTCAGGACCGATCCTCTTAAAGGGCCAGTAACATGGAGAACCCACTCCCCCTGCTCCTCCTCTTTGATTAACAGTGTTTGATGGGGCGGGTAAACATATTTAAGGGCTCCAAATGGACTGTTCGGTCCCCAGTGTGCGGCAAAACCAGTATAGTGGCCAGCTGGAGGATGTTCAGGGTAGGTGTTTCTGATAAAGTGGCCAGTTGATGGAAGTTCAGGGTAGGTGTTTCTAATAAAGTGGCCAGCTGATAGAGGTAGAGGGTAGGGGTTTCTAATAAAGTGGCCAGTTGATGGAGGTTCAGGGTAGGGGTTTCTAATAAAGTGGCCAGTTGATGAAGATACAGGGTAGGGGTTCCTAATAAAGTGGCCAGTTGGTGGAGGTACAGCGTAGGTGTTTCTAATAAAGTGGCCAGTTGATGGAGGTACAGCGTAGGTGTTTCTAATAAAGTGGCCAGTTGATGAAGGTACAGGGTAGGTGTTTCTAATAAAGTGGCCAGTTGGTGGAGGTACAGCGTAGGTGTTTCTAATAAAGTGGCCAGTTGATGGAGATACAGGGTAGGTGTTTCTAATAAAGTGGCCAGTTGATGAAGGTACAGGGTAGGTGTTTCTAATAAAGTGGCCAGTTGATAGAGGTACAGGGTAGGGGTTTCTAATAAAGTGGCCAGTTGGTGGAGGTACAGGGTAGGTGTTTCTAATAAAGTGGCCAGTTGATAGAGGTACAGGGTAGGGGTTTCTAATAAAGTGGCCAGTTGGTGGAGGTACAGGGTAGGTGTTTCTAATAAAGTGGCCAGCTGGTGGAGCGTTGTTTAACACAGTGCCTGTGTTTTCCGGTAATCAGACCGGTTTGGCTCAGAGCGCCACTGTGCGCGGCGCCCTCTGCTGGTGGATCAGGGGAACAGCCTGAATCTGAATCTGCTCCTCCTCCTTCACTTCCCCATCAGATTCACCAACAGGGAAGTAGGACGAGGCTCGGCGTTCAGAAACTTTACTCTTCATAAACTGTGCAGATATGAGCGATATTAAGCACGACGGGGCACTTCCGGTCACCGCGGGTGATGAGGGTGGGGCAGAGAAGGACTGGGCAGCGGCTAAAGCTTTCTATGACACCTTAAAGACGAAGAAACCGAGACCTGTGAGTACAGCCACTCCTCTAACGAACCCCAAGTTGCTTTCTCAGATAGTTCGCTCCACCTTAAATGATGGCAGGAATGACATCCAGGCGCCTCGTTTTAAGGTGGAACGGACCATTCGAGCAAGAAGCCAACTTCAGCTCCGAGTTCCTCCGGGTGTATATGCCCTGCTTTACTGTGTCCGTGTGTGTCCAGCCCAAACCCAGCACCGCCGTGACCATCGCGGTGTCCTCGCGCACCCTGTTTAACATGGCAGAGGAGAGGAAGGTGTGGGAGCAGGAGGGACTCGAGAAGTATGTGGCCTACCAGCAGGAGCATGAGGAGGAACCTCTGAAGCCTGGAGCAGCCTTTCCCTTCGTCAAGGTGAGACATGGCTCAGGACACGCAGGTGTATGTGACCCGGTTAGGGTGGGTTAGTAGTAGCTGTGTTATTACACGGTTATTACACATACACCGGTATCTGGGGTGATGTTTGGGTCCAGCCAGAGGAGTAGAGGAGGCTGGACTGAATGGTGTCCAGACCTGAAGCTTTAGCCGCACAGTGCAGGAGTGACTCCCGCTGTGACACGAGACTCATTATTACTAACATCACTACTATCATCACTCTTATTATTACACAGTCCAGTCACATTATTATGACCACCTGCTAATATCCAGAGTAACCCCTGTGTGCGGCACGGACAGCAGCTAGACGGGCTGGGAGGGACTCAGGGAGGGCCCGGTAGGCTGTCACAGGGGTCTGGAGCCATGCTGACTGCAGTGCTGCTGGAGAGGGGGTGGGGGTATTATTAGTCATGTGACCTGTGGCACTGTTCTCCCGGAAGACCCATCCGCCCCAGGGCCGACAGTCAGCGTGTACGGGTGTGCGGGATCTGCAGGGATAATAATGCGTTGTTGTGCTGTTGCTGTAGTAACGGTGCCGTCCTGCAGGCTCTGATGGCGGTGAACTCTCGGCTCAGGACTCTGTACCCCGACAGTGAGGAGCTGTTTGATATCGTTCTAATGACCAATAACCACGCGCAGGTCGGGGTCCGCCTCATCAACAGCATTAATCACTACGGTACATACGCCCTGTCTCCCTTACACACTCTACTGCTACTACACTACTACTACACTACTACACTCTACTGATACTACACTACTACTACACTACTACTGCACTACTACTACCACTACACTACTACTGCACTACTACACTCTACTGATACTACTCTACTACTGCACTACTACTGCACTACTACTACCACTACTACTGCTACTGCACTACTACTACTACACTACTACTGCACTACTACTACTACACTACAACACTACTACTACACTACTACTACTACTGCACTACTACTGCACTACTACTACCACTACACTACTACTGCACTACTACTACCACTACACTACTACTGCACTACTACACTCTACTGATACTACACTACTACTGCACTACTACTACCACTACACTACTACTACACTACTACTGCACTACTACTACACTACTACTGCTACTACTACACTCTACTACTACACTACTACTACACTACTACACTCTACTACTACTGCACTACTACTGCACTACTACTACACTACTACTACTACTACACTACTACTGCACTACTACTGCTACTACACTACTACTACTACACTACTACACTACTACTACTACTACACTACTACTGCACTACTACTGCACTACTACTGCACTACTACTACACTACTACTGCTACTACTACACTCTACTACTACACTACTACTACACTACTACACTCTACTACTACAGTACTACACTACTACTACACTACTACTACTGCTACTACACTACTACTACGCTACTACTACACTACTACTACTACACTCCTACTACACTACTACTGCTACTACAACACTACTACTGCTACTGCAAGTACTACACTACTACTACAACGGTACTACAACACTACTACTACTACTACTACACTACTGGAGGGAGTAAACATGGTGGGGTTCTGTTTAACAGATCTGCTGATTGAGCGCTTCTGCATGACGGGGGGTAAGAGTCCGATCGGTTACCTGAAGGCCTACCTGACCAACCTGTACCTGTCCAAGGACTCGGACAAAGTGCAGGAGGCCATCGAGGCAGGTGAGTCCAGGAAACGGCAGCTCAGTGAAGATGAAAGACTGGAGTTGTTTATGTTTATGTTGGTGTGTGTGAAGATTTGTTTGTGTGGAACTCGGTTAGGTGTAGTACCTGTGTATCACCTGTACATCTGGGAGCTCGCTGTTGGCTGTGGTGGAGACTTCTGACCTTAGTCAGAGGTTAGTGAGCTACTTAGCAGGCCACCCGCTAACCCACAGCGAGGTCCACCTGGGCTCCAGGTTCACGACGTTCAGGTGCTCTGGCTCTGTTCGTACACTCCTGGTGTCCCACTCATCCCTCAGGTCTGGTGTTCCATGTTGGTGATGGAGATGTGGGTGTGGGGGGTTCTAAGGTGGGGTTCTGTTGGAGCTCAGTGTTGATCTTCTAAGCTGCTGTTCTTCAGACATCGCTGCAGCCACCATGTTCACCCCAGACATGGAGACGGAGCTGAGCGAGACGCAGCTGCGCGTGGCGTTCGACGGAGACGCCGTGCTGTTCTCAGACGAGTCTGAAATCATTGTCAAGCAGCATGGCCTGGACACGTTCTTCGCTCACGAACGGCAGAACGAGAACAAACCCCTCGCTCAGGTTCCACCTCCCCTCTCCTGTTCTCCTCTTCTCCTGTCCTCTCCTCTTTGGAGGGTATAATGGACGGTGTCCCTGGCGTATGAAGGCTGACCCCTCCTCTGTCTGTTTTACAGGGTCCTCTGAAGTGCTTCCTGGAGGCTCTAGGAAAGCTCCAGAAGAAGTTCTACGCTAAGAACGAGCGCCTGAACTGTCCGATCAGGACGTACCTGGTGACGGCACGCAGCGCAGCGAGCTCGGGGGCGCGGGTGCTGAAGACCCTGAGGAGCTGGGGGCTGGAGATTGACGAGGCTCTGTTCCTCGCTGGAGCCCCGAAAGGCCCTTTACTGCAGAAGATACGGCCGCACATCTTCTTCGACGACCAGATGTTCCACATCGAGGGAGCGAAGGAGCTGGGCACCATCGCGGCCCACGTGCCTTACGGGATAGGGCAGAAATACCACAAAGGCAAACTGATCGAGCAGCCGGCCAAGAAGAGCTGAGGGAAACAGTCCTGGGGGCCAAACACCGCATCACCAGCAATACACACATCACACACACATATATGAACCTATAGTCTATATAGGTATATACACATACTGCACACCAGACGTCTGACCACACCTTTCCTCTGTTCAGAACCGCAGGTGGTGAGTTATGGTGATTGGGTCGCAGGTACAAGGTGAAAGTGATGTGATCCGCCATGTTCTTCACCAAAACGCACCACCTGCTTTAGAACCGCAGTTCTCCTAAATGAAGAACCCAGTGAACCAGCCCGTTGTTGACGTGTGTTCACTGATTAGCAGGTGTAGCTCCTCTCCTCAGAAGGACCTGCTGATACAGAGATGATATTACTGATAATAATAATGATTAGTTTTCAACCATCTCAACATGGGAGGGGCCGAATAGTGATGGACTTAAGGTCATTTAGCTTGATAGCCAATCAGAGCTCACCACCAGAACCAATTCTCTTCATAATGATCAGTCAGTCTTCTCCTCCAGTCTCCATCAGTCTTCTCCCCAGGTCTCAGTCAGTCTTCTCCCCCGGTCTCAGTCAGTCTTCTCCCCCGGTCTCAGTCAGTCTTCTCCCCCGGTCCCAGTCAGTCATCTCCTCCAGGCTCAGTCAGTCTTCTCCTCCAGGCTCAGTCAGTCATCTCCTCCAGGCTCAGTCAGTCTTCTCCTCCAGGCTCAGTCAGTCTTCTCCTCCAGGCTCAGTCAGTCTTCTCCTCCAGGCTCAGTCAGTCTTCTCCTCCAGGCTCAGTCAGTCATCTCCTCCAGTCTCAGTCAGTCTTCTCCTCCGGTCTCAGTCAGTCTTCTCCTCCAGGCTCAGTCAGTCTTCTCCTCCGGTCTCAGTCAGTCTTCTCCTCCGGTCTCAGTCAGTCTTCTCCTCCGGTCTCAGTCAGTCTTCTCCTCCGGTCTCAGTCAGTCTTCTCCCCCGGTCTCAGTCAGTCTTCTCCCCCGGTCTCAGTCAGTCTTCTCCTCCGGTCTCAGTCAGTCTTCTCCTCCAGTCTCAGTCAGTCTTCTCCCTCTGTCTCCATCAGTCTTCTCCCCCGGTCTCAGTCAGTCTTCTCCCTCTGTCTCCATCAGTCTTCTCCTGCGATCCCCTTCAGCTTTATTCCAGACCAGTAGTGTTAATATGAACAGGAGTATTGATATCTGCTACATTGGTCAGAAATTAGTCATTATGGTTTCGAAAGGTGGTCCCCAAACGTCTGGTGTGCAGTATAGGGAATATAGGACTGTAGAACACGGGTTCTGCTGGCTTCTCCATAGAGCTTTGGTTACTGTATGGGTTTGTATATCGGCTGTTTTCTACAGGTTTGTTTTTGGCTGCTGTTTTACTGGGATGCACTTTTTTATATCGAAGGAATATTATCAGTTTATATGTTTAGAGGGTAAATATCTTTATAGGTGGTCACTGTTCAGGAGAGGTGTGGAAGGTTCAGGAGAGGTGTGGAAGGTGATCAGTGTTCAGGAGAGGTGTGGAAGGTTCAGGAGGGGTGTGGAAGGTTCAGGAGAGGTGTGGAAGGTGATCAGTGTCCAGGAGAGGTGTGGAAGGTTCAGGAGAGGTGTGGAAGGTGTTCAGTAGGGGTGTGGAAGGTTCAGGAGAGGTGTGGAAGGTGGTCACTGTTCAGGAGAGGTGTGGAAGGTGTTCAGTGTTTAGGAGATATGTGGAAGGTTCAGGAGAGGTGTGGAAGGTGATCAGTGTCCAGGAGAGGTGTGGAAGGTTCAGGAGAGGTGTGGAAGGTGTTCAGTAGGGGTGCGGAAGGTTTACAGTATATTCGGGTGTATATACAGGTGCAGGTTTGCTCTTGTAGCGCCTGTTTCAGTGGTTATGGTGTCATTAGATGATCAATACCTCACAATCAGAGTGATCAGTTTGGACTGTAGAGTTTAGAGCTCAGACTCTGTTTCCACGGTAACTCTAGACTGTACTGTCCTGAGCAGCACTGAGGAGTCTCGACCGATCTGTAACGCTGCAGAGATCAGGATATCAGCTCCTTATTGATTGGTCTGATGTCGGTGCCAGGAGCTGATCGGAACACTACGGCTGAGGTGCTATAGGTGTGAGAGCTGATTTGCGTTGTGTCCTGTGTGTTGGGGTCTGGGTGGAGCGCTCCTCGGTGCTCCTGTGTTGGTGCTGTATGTTTCTATAATAAACTCTTCACTGTAAAAACACTTTTAAACTGTGTGGGTTTGTTGTGTTTATGAATGTGTTTCAGGATCATGCTGTGTGTGGTGTGATGTGCTGGTGTGATAGTGTGTTGTGGGGTTTTGTGTGATGGTGTGGGGTTGTGGTGTGAGGGTGTGTTTGTGTTGTTGTGGTGTGAGGGTGTGTTTGTGTTGTTGTGGTGTGAGGGTGTGAGGGTGTGTTGTGGTGTGAGGGTGTGTTTGTGTTGTTGTGGTGTGAGGGTGTGTTGTGGTGTGAGGGTGTGTTGTGGTGTGAGGGTGTGTTGTGGTGTGAGGGTGTGTTTGTGTGTTGTGGTGTGAGGGTGTGTTTGTGTTGTTGTGGTGTGAGGGTGTGTTGTGGTGTGAGGGTGTGTTGTGGTGTGATGGTGTGTTGTGGTGTGAGGGTGTGTTGTGGTGTGAGGGTGTGTTTGTGTGTTGTGGTGTGAGGGTGTGTTGTGGTGTGAGGGTGCAGGGTTGTGTGTGCAGTAAGACACTGGTACAGAATTCTGTTAGAACAGTGAACTGCCTTTCGGTGTTGTGAAAGTGAGCTGCTGAGCTTTACACCACATCCTGGCTGCTCTGCAGTGTTTAGTAACCAAACATTTACCTATTAAGGTTCTAGATAGCTGTACCCACCACTCTGTACACTGTGAGGTGAAGCCACTTGGTTGGTGGATTTTCCTGCATGTGTATTTTATATATTCTGCTCCTGCACACGTTAAATTGGTTAACCGCACCCTTCCGCACATTCAACACTGAAATTTAGTCCTGCACTGCAGAGGACGCCCCACACCAGCTCTGAGGTTCTGGTGAAAACTTTACAGATTTAATATTGTCCTGTAAATACACCTCCTGTGGAACCTCTGGAAATACACCTCCTGTGGAACCTCTGGAAATACACCTCCTGAGGAACCTCTGGAAATGCCACTCCTGAGGAACCTCTGGAAATGCCACTCCTGAGGAACCTCTGGAAATGCCACTCCTGAGGAACCTCTGGAAATGCCACTCCTGAGGAACCTCTGTGTGTGCAGGGTTCTACCGGAGTTTGGTTTATTAGAACATCAGCGGTTTATTTGTGGTTGGGAAATAAAGGCTTGTGGAGAGAACGGCGCTCCTGTGTCACTGCTGTGTGTAGTTCCCTCAGGCGTCCTAAAGATGGCGCTGTTTCTCCACTGTGTGCTGCTGTTGTTTATTTCAATGAGCTGTTTTTGTACCATTGCCTGTGAGAGGGCAGTGCAGTGACAGCTAGAGCACTGACATGATTATTGCAAATATAGATAATATTAGAAATATAAGGAATATTCGGAAGTTTGGGAATATCAGGAATATTAGGGATGATAGGGATATCAGGAATATTAGGAATATTAGGGATATCAGGAATATTAGGGATATTAGGAATATCAGGGATATCAGGAATATTAGGGTTATTAGGAATATTAGGAATATCAGGGATATCAGGAATATTAGGGTTATTAGGAATATTAGGAATATTAGGAATATCAGGATGGGAGTTTTTAGTAGAAAGTGGAGCATATGTCCGGTTTAGTGTACTCCTATAGGAATATCCCAGGTGATTGTTTGTAGTTGCGCTGTTACTCTAGTGTTACTGTTGAAGTGTTTGTGTATAATGATCGTCATCATCTGCTGATTATTAATATTATTATTATATAATTATTCTAATTGTTATTGTGTCTAATACTCCCAGGGCGCAGTGCAGCTCGGGTCCACATGGTGGCGGTGACACTGGAAAGCGTTCCTGACGAGTGTGTCCGCTCTGGGCCGACAGACTGCCGCTCCCTGTGAGCTTTGCCTGTCCGCCAGTTGCCATGGATACTTCAGCCCTGAAACTGGGAGAAGTGGGTAGGCTCTGTGTTTCTGAGACATAATTAATGACAAAGGATTAAAAACACGAGCGCCTCCAGCCTCGCCTGAACACGCCGTGCCTAAACACACGGTTCAGCACCCTGCCACCTATAATTAGGGGTGTGCAGCACAACGCTACACGGGTTCTCTGTTTGGGCAGAACAATGAAGTTCCAGCACCATGAAGACAAACACGTACGGCCTTCTGAACTGATCTGAGTGCGGGATCCAGTCTGAGGGTGGAGAAGTACACGCCTCTACACTATACACTACGCTATATACACACGCCTTTATATACCCTATAAACCACACTATATACCCCCTTTACACACACTATACACTATATACCCCCTTTATATACACTCTACACTATATACCCCCTTTACATACACTCTACACTACGCTATATACACACGCCTTTATATACCCTATAAACCACACTATATACCCCCTTTATATACACTACACACTATAACCCCCCCTTTATATACACTCTACACTACGCTATATACACACGCCTTTATATACCCTGTAAACCACACTATATACCCCCTTTATATACACTATACACTACACTATATACACACGCCTTTATATACCCTATAAACCACACTATATACCCCCTTTATATACACTATACACTACGCTATATACACACGCCTTTATATACCCTATAAACCACACTATATACCCCCTTTATATACACTATACACTACACTATATACACACGCCTTTATATACCCTATAAACCACACTATATACCCCCTTTATATACACTACACACTATAACCCCCCTTTATATACACTCTACACTACGCTATATACACACGCCTTTATATATACACTATACACTACAATATATACCCCCCCCTTATTACACACGCCTTTTATATACCCTATTATACACTACACACTATATACCCACTTTATATACACTCTACACTACGCTATATACACACGCCTTTATATACCCTATAAACCACAATATATACCCCCTTTATATACACTATATACCCCCTTTATATACACTATACACTACACTATATACACACGCCTTTATATACCCTATAACCACACTATATACCCCCTTTATATACACTACACACTATACGCTATATACACCGCCTTTATATACACCGCTATAAACACACGCCTTTATATACCTATAAACTACACTATATACACCCCTTTATATACACTATAACCCCCCTTTATATACACTCTACACTACACTATATACACACGCCTTTATATACCCTATAAACCACACTATATACCCCCTTTATATACACTACACACTATAACCCCCCCTTTATATACACTCTACACTACGCTATATACACACGCCTTTATATACCCTATAAACCACACTATATACCCCCTTTATATACACTCTACACGACACTATATACACACGCCTTTATATACCCTATAAACCACACTATATACCACATTTATATACACTCTACACTATAACCCCCCTTTACATACACTCTACACTACGCTATATACACTCGCCTTTATATACCCTATAAACCACACTATATACCCCCTTTATATACACTATACACCCCCCTTTATTTACACTCTACACTACGCTCCTTTATTTACACTCTACACTATTTACCCCATTTATATACACTCTACACTATATACCCCCTTTATATACACTAAACACCCCCCTTTATTTGCACTCTACACTATATACCCCATTTATATACACTCTACACTATATACCCCCTTTATATACACTCTACGCTATGCTATATACACGCCTTTATATACCATATAAACCACAATATATAACCCCTTTATATACACCCTACACTATAATCCCCCCTTTATATACACTCTACACTACGCTATATACACACGCCTTTATATACCCTATAAATCACACTATATACCCCCTTTATATACACTATACACTACGCTATATACACACGCCTTTATATACACTCTACACTACGCTATATACACATGCCTTTATATACCCTATAAACTACACTATATACCCCCTTTATATACACTATACACTATATACCCCCCTTTATTTACACTCTACTATGTATACCCCATTTATATACACTGTACACTATATACCCCATTTATATACACTGTACACTATATACCCCCTTTATATACACTGTACACTATATACCCCCTTTATATACACTCTACACTATATACCCCCTTTATATACACTGTACACTATATACCCCCTTTATATACACTCTACACTATATACCCCCTTTATATACACTCTACACTACACTATATACCCTAAATATATACACACAATTCACCCTATATATATACCCTTTACACTAAACTACACTGCTCAAAAAAATAAAGGGAACACTGTTTAATCAGAGTGCAGCATCAACTCAGTTCACCTTCAGGGATATTGATCTGGTCAGGTAAGTAGTAGGGAGGGCCGTTAATCAGTTTCAGCTGCTTTAGTGTTAATGAAATTACCAACAGGTGCAGTAGAGGAGCAACAATGACACACCCCCCCAAACAGGAATGGGTTAAAAGGACGAGGTCATTGACATTTTGTCCCCCCTCATCTTTTCCCACTGATCCTTCACTAGTTCTGCAGTTGACTTGGGTCAGCGTCACTACTAGTACCATGGTGCGGTACCTGGACCCTACAGAGGTTGCACAGGTATTCCAACTACTGAAGGATGGCACATCAATACGTACCATTGCCACAAGGTTTGCTGTGTCTCCCAGCACAGTCTTAAGAGTACGGTGGAGGTTCCAGGAGACAGGCAGTTACTCTAGGAGAGCTGGACAAGGCTGTAGAAGGTCCTTCACCCCTCAGCAGGACCACTATCTGCTCCTCTGTGCAAGGAGGAACAGGAGGAGCACTGCCAGAGCCCTACTGCTGTGAATGTGTCTGACCAAACAATCAGAAACAGGCCTCATGAGGGCGGCCTGAGGGCCCGACGTCCTGTAGTGGGCCCTGTGCTCACTGGCCGGCACCGTAGAGCTCGATTGGCATTTGCCACAGAACACCAGAATTGGCAGATCCGCCACAGGCGCCTTGTGCTTTTCACAGGTGAGAGCAGGTTTCACCTGAGCACATGTGAGAGATGTTGCTGCAGTGGAGTTTGGGTTAAATGGACGAGCCTGCTCACTTTGATTTTCAGGGTGTGTTTGAATTCAGCCCTCTGTAGGTGATCATTTTCATTTCCATCAAACGATGTGGCATCCTTTCCTTCCTCACACATTACCCAGTCTATATGAGGAAAGATGCTCTGCAGGATTTATTCCCATTGAGATCTGATGTGCTTCAGAGTGTTCCCTTTATTTTTTTGAGCAGTGTATTTACCCTTCAGACAGGAACCTCAGTGTTTGAGTGTTTGGGCTAATGTAGATCTATGATCTCCCTGCTGATATCGATACTGGTATCATGCAGCTCTGGGTGAAAGTGAGAGCGTGTTGTGAGTCTGCGTGGGAGGGAGAGAGTGTTAGCGGAGCGCGTTAGCGGGGCGCGTTAGCGCTGCCGAATGACATGCTGGGAAAGTACTGTAAATGTATTCAGTGCAAAAAAGTCATCTCACGTCCAGCGTGGTCATCGTACATCTGCTCAGTGTGTCCAACACGGCCCACCGGGAGAGCGCTGTAGCACATTACACAACCATTCTACAGAACTCGAATATTCATATCGGACCTCCATCCAGGAGCTCATTTCTACACAGTTCTACAGAACTCTAATATTCATATCGGACCTCCATCCAGGAGCTCATTTCTACACAGTTCTACAGAACTCTAATATTCATATCGGACCTCCATCCAGGAGCTCATTTCTACACAGTTCTACAGAACTCTAATATTCATATCGGACCTCCATCCAGGAGCTCATTTCTACACAGTTCTACAGAACTCTAATATTCATATCGGACCTCCATCCAGGAGCTCATTTCTACACAGTTCTACAGAACTCTAATATTCATAACGGACCTCCATCCAGGAGCTCATTTCTACACAGTTCTACAGAGTTCTACAGAACTCTAATATTCATATCGGACCTCCATCCAGGAGCTCATTTCTACACAGTTCTACAGAACTCTAATATTCATATCGGACCTCCATCCAGGAGCTCATTTCTACACAGTTCTACAGAACTCTAATATTCATATCGGACCTCCATCCAGGAGCTCATTTCTACACAGTTCTACAGTTCTACAGAACTCTAATATTCATATCGGACCTCCATCCAGGAGCTCATTTCTACACAGTTCTACAGAACTCTAATATTCATATCGGACCTCCATCCAGGAGCTCATTTCTACACAGTTCTACAGAACTCTATGAGCTCATTTCAAGATCACAGCTCAGTAAACACCTGTGTGGCTATTACACCTGTAAAACAGCTTTAGAACAAAGAGCAAGAGAACATCAAACACACAGAAGTGAAACAGGTGAAGGACTGAGATTAATACATTAAACATAAATAAAGACATTTTATGTTATTAATTAATAATTAATATCCTCCTCCAATTCCACTGAAAATAAAATGATTCCTCTGTTGTAGCATTAACTGCCCATTAACCATCATCTAAATATGGAAAATGAGCTGGATAATAATACTACTACTACTACTACTACTACTACTACTACTACTACTACTACTACTAATAATAATAATAATAATATGTGAATAACTAAATAAATAAATAATTAAAAAATAATAATGACAATAATACTAATAAACTTCAAATTAGACAGTTGGGTGGCTGTTAGGTAGTTGTTGGGTGGTTAACAGTATCTCAATGAGAGAGAGAGGATGACAGCGAGAGAGAGACGGAGAGAGAGAGAGAGACGGAGAGGGATAGAGAGAGAGAGAGACAGAGAGAGATGAGAGAGACAGAGAGGGAGAGAGGGAGAGAGAGAGACAGAGAGAGATGAGAGAGACAGAGAGGGAGAGAGAGAGAGAGAGAGAGAGACAGAGAGGGAGAGAGGGAGAGAGAGATGAGAGAGACAGAGAGAGACAGAGAGGGAGAGAGGGAGAGAGAGGGAGAGAGAGAGACAGAGAGAGAGAGAGAGAGAGAGAGAGAGAGAGAGAGAGAGAGAGAGAGAGAGAGAGAGAGACAGAGAGGACAGAGAGAGAGAGAGAGAGAGAGACAGAGAGAGAGAGAGAGAGAGAGAGAGACAGAGAGAGAGAGAGAGAGGACAGAGAGAGAGAGAGAGAGAGAGAGAGAGAGACAGAGAGAGAGAGAGAGAGAGAGAGAGAGAGACAGAGAGGAGAGAGAGAGAGAGAGAGAGACAGAGAGACAGAGAGAGAGAGAGAGAGAGAGGAGAGAGAGAGAGAGAGAGAGAGAGAGAGAGAGAGAGAGAGAGAGAGAGAGAGAGAGAGAGAGAGAGAGAGAGAGAGAGAGAGAGAGAGAGACAGAGAGAGAGAGAGAGTTGTAAGTGTGAGGATGCAACACCCACCCACACAGAGCCACGTGCTCCCCACCCCCCACCCCCCCAGTCCTGCTGGAGGAAATGTAAACAAGACACACTTTTAAAGAATAGTGAAACTCACCGTCACCATGGTTACCGCTACTGCAGGCCTCTGATTGGGCAGGAATGAGACCAATGCACTTCCTCCCTCAGTCGAGTGGAAGCAGAGAACTGCACTGTAACACTGAACGGGTCAGGGTTGTACAACCCCATCTCCCACAACACGGGTACCACACACCGCAGGTGTAACCCACTGAGGTGTGTACAGAGTGAGGGAGAGAGGGTTTGGTGTGAGGTGTGTACAGAGTGAGTGAGAGAGGGTTTGGTGTGAGGTGTGTACAGAGTGAGTGAGAGAGGGTTTGGTGTGAGGTGTGTACAGAGTGAGGGAGAGAGGGTTTGGTGTGAGGTGTGTACAGAGTGAGGGAGAGCGGGTTTGGTGTGAGGTGTGTACAGAGTGAGGGAGAGAGGGTTTGGTGTGAGGTGTGTACAGAGTGAGGGAGAGAGGGTTTGGTGTGAGGTGTGTACAGAGTGAGTGAGAGAGGGTTTGGTGTGAGGTGTGTACAGAGTGAGGGAGAGAGGGTTTGGTGTGAGGTGTGTACAGAGTGAGGGAGAGCGGGTTTGGTGTGAGGTGTGTACAGAGTGAGTGAGAGAGGGTTTGGTGTGAGGTGTGTACAGAGTGAGGGAGAGCGGGTTTGGTGTGAGGTGTGTACAGAGTGAGGGAGAGCGGGTTTGGTGTGAGGTGTGTACAGAGTGAGGGAGAGCGGGTTTGGTGTGAGGTGTGTACAGAGTGAGGGAGAGCGGGTTTGGTGTGAGGTGTGTACAGAGTGAGGGAGAGAGGGTTTGGTGTGAGGTGTGTACAGAGTGAGGGAGAGAGGGTTTGGTGTGAAGTGTGTATAGAGTGAGGGAGTGCGGGTTTGGTGTGCGGTGTTTCTCTGGGGGGACTATTTGACCTCACAGCGCCCTGCAGCATGTATCCCTCCACCATGAATGGAGTCTAAAGCTGAGATCTTCTCCACACAGTGTTGGGTATGTGGGTGGTGTACAGGGTTATCTGTGTAGCAGCAGGAGCCGGAATTCTGTCCGGACTTCAGTCTGTGGAATAACTGTGGGCTGAGTGAGAAAGCAGCCTCACTGCTGGACACTGATGAAGAGACCGGCCTTTCAGGATGAGCCGGCGGACCTGCAGATGTCCTAGTGCCGGTCCAGCTGTAACCCCGGGAGAAAAGCTCCAGAGCCTCTCCACGTTCTTCATGAGTGGAGAAACAGCATCCTCTGGCTCAGCCGTCGCCAATTATCTCCTCCTCCGCCGCAAAGGAGGAATCAATTCCTCATCTCTCGGCTCTCCGGGGAACTTCCGCCTTGCCGTGGTCCTGTCAGAGGCGAGGGGGCTAGGTCTGCCTCCAGCTCCTCCGGAGACACGGCGTTCATCACGGCACGATGTTTAGACTCCTCTTTATTAGGAGGTGGACCTGTTCAGGAGGCCGCAGGGCCCGCCTCCGCTCCGGCACTGAGAGCGAGTCCGCAGGGGGAGCGTCTCCATCATATACAGCCCGGCAGTGGGGGGCGCTGTAGAGCTCATCCCCCTGAGGAGCAGCTATATTTAGCTGCAGAGGCATGGAGCGGAGCGCTCTGTGATTAGAGCTCCGGATGCTCCATCTCCAAGCACTGCTGGGTGAGGACCTGCTGAGAGCCGTTTAATCTCAAGGGTTGGAGCAATTTGGGGAATTTCAATCTCAAGCTGTTGTAAAACAGAAGAATTCTGATTGTGACTCCACCTTTACTCCACCTTAAATCCAGAGAAATCCTCCTTCTCATCACTATTCGAACATTATAGCCTTAGTGATTCCGCAGCACTCCTGATTTTTGGGTTTTTGGGAATGGTGGGCCGCAGCTTTTTAATCTGACGTGCGGTTTTTCGGAAAACCCATTAAGAATGAATGGGGTGGAAAAGTACATGCCCATCTGCTGTAGTTCTACTCGACTGATCCAGAGTCGGCCCGACCGGCACTCATCTGTTTGACTTGTTTCCCCATCCCTCGCTCCTCCCATAGACCCCCATTCATTTTTAGCAACAGCTTAGCAACTGGCTAGCAACAAGCTTAAGATGCACAATCACTCCTCACTG
This sequence comes from Prochilodus magdalenae, assembly GCA_024036415.1. Taxonomy (NCBI): domain Eukaryota; kingdom Metazoa; phylum Chordata; class Actinopteri; order Characiformes; family Prochilodontidae; genus Prochilodus; species Prochilodus magdalenae. The sequence continues at coordinate 67,868 of JAMWET010002605.1, forward strand.
CCTTCAGGAAACACACTTCAGTTCATGGAAAGAATTTCCTGATTTTAGGAATTGTACCTGCCCAAAAGTCTGTTAGTAAGTAAAATTATTAAAATCTTAATAGAACTGATTTTATACAGATCATGAGCAACCCCATAGAAGAACCTCATTTGGTTCCATGTAGTTCTGGGTTGTGAAATGCTGTTTATTGTTGTCTTATTGTCTTACTTCGCAGTGCTAGTGAGGCTCAGTGGACGCGCAGGCTGCCGGGAAGCAGCTCTCTGCTGGAACTGGAACTGACGGCTCTCAGGAATCAGGCTGTGTGTTTCATCTGTGATCAATGTGTCCAGCAGGAGGCACTGACCTGGAAATGTTCCGAACAGGAGAACACAGGCCGGGCTGCCATCAATAGACGACCCCATTAAAGCTGCAACTCTCCAAACCAGTCTGCTGATGACCTGCCAGCTCCTCACTGTACAGGACTCCTCGCCAGTTCTGCTGCTGGGTCACGTGCCTTGGTTCAGACCGCTGTGAGGTTCCTCTGCGCTCTTCTGGGTTCCTCTGACTGGAGCTGAAGATGGACGGGGTCTAGTTAGAGACTGTAATCACACTGAGCAAATTAGCAGCACAGACGCCGGATCAGGCGTTACTGTCACTCTCAGGAACAAGACCGGGAGCGTCTCAGCACTCCCAGAACTTCAGAACTCAGTACGTCCTCAGTACGCACCGCTAACACACAGCAATTATCCACGGTATTCCGGAATACCACGTCCGGTTCTCAGTCTGATTAGGACACAATGCCCTCGCGCCGTGTGGAGATCAGATGAACGGACCAATAGAAACGCACTCTACACTGTCACACATTCAGACTCCCGTCTCCTGAGAACCTCCGGTTTAGGAGGGATGTATACCTCTATGGACTTTATAATCTTAAAACTACATTCTAACAGGAAGTAGAACAGTTACCATGGCTACAGTGCTGTATGTTCAGGACATAACAGTCATTACATGTTCACCTAACATTACCTGAACACTGTCAATGTATTACTTAGTGTAAAGTAGGTACCAGACTCACACAGGAGAAACCAGACTCACACGGGAGGAACCAGACTCACACAGGAGAAACCAGACTCATACAGGGGGAACCAGACTCACATGGGGAGGACCAGACTCACACGGGAGGAACCAGACTCACAGGGGAGGAACCAGACTCACAAGGGGAACCAGACTCACACAAGAGGAACCAGACTCACACAGGAGGAACCAGACTCACACAGGAGAAACCAGACTCATACAGGGGGAACCAGACTCATACAGGGGGAACCAGACTCACATGGGGAGGACCAGACTCACACGGGGGGGACCAGACTCACACGGGAGGAACCAGACTCACATGGGGAGGAACCAGACTCACATGGGGAGGAACCAGACTCACACAAGAGGAACCAGACTCACACAGGGGGAACCAGACTCATACAGGGGGAACCAGACTCACACGGGGGGGACCAGACTCACACAAGAGGAACCAGACTCACACAGGAGGGACCAGACTCACACGGGAGGAACCAGACTCACAGGGGAGGAACCAGACTCACACAGGAGGGACCAGACTCACACGGGAGGAACCAGACTCACAGGGGAGGAACCAGACTCATACAGGGGGAACCAGACTCACACGGGGGGGACCAGACTCACACGGGGGGGACCAGACTCACACGGGGGGGACCAGACTCACACGGGAGGAACCAGACTCACACAGGAGGGACCAGACTCACAAGGGGAACCAGACTCACAGAGGGGGAACCAGACTCACGGGGGAGGAACCAGACTCACACAGGAGGGACCAGACTCACAGGGGAGGAACCAGACTCACAGGGGAGGAACCAGACTCACACAGGAGGGACCAGACTCACACGGGAGGAACCAGACTCACACAGGAGGGACCAGACTCACAAGGGGAACCAGACTCACAGGGGAGGAACCAGACTCACACAGGAGGGACCAGACTCACAAGGGGAACCAGACTCACAGAGGGGGAACCAGACTCACGGGGGAGGAACCAGACTCACACAGGAGGGACCAGACTCACAGGGGAGGAACCAGACTCACAGGGGAGGAACCAGACTCACACAGGAGGGACCAGACTCACACGGGAGGAACCAGACTCACAGAGGGGGAACCAGACTCACATGGGTGGAACCAGACTCACACGGGAGGAACCAGACTCACACAGGAGGGACCAGACTCACACAGGAGGGACCAGACTCACACAGGAGGGACCAGACTCACACAGGAGGGATCAGACTCACAAGGGGAACCAGACTCACACAGGAGGGACCAGACTCACACAGGAGGGACCAGACTCACACAGGAGGGACCAGACTCACAAGGGGAACCAGACTCACACAGGAGGGACCAGACTCACACAGGAGGGACCAGACTCACACAGGAGGGACCAGACTCACAGAGGGGGAACCAGACTCACAGGGGAGGAATCAGACTCACGGGGGAGGAACCAGACTCACACACGGGGGGAACCAGATTCACACAGGGGAACCAGACTCACACAGGGGAACCAGACTCACACAGGAGGGACCAGACTCACAAGGGGAACCAGACTCACAGAGGGGGAACCAGACTCACGGGGGAGGAACCAGACTCACACAGGGGAACCAGACTCACATGTTTCATGAAAATCTTATCTTTAATAATCTAAAAGGTTCTGTTTCTAAATGGAGTACAAGTTTGGACTCTCACTGGATCTAGAATGAGTCTAGAACCGTGAAGACAGTTCTGATTGTGTTTATTATAAGCTTGGTGTCTGTGAAGGTGAAGCTCCCTGTATACTGGAGGTTCTGGAGGGGAACCGGGTTAACACGCTGTTTTAGATGATTATTGATATCCCGCCGCTGCCGTGACTCCGTCTGATCCGATTCTCCTCTTTCCCAGTGTTTCCGTTCAGTGACCTGCATTAATCAGCCGGGGCTCGGCGTGAGAGCTGCTGCTCTTTATTGAGCATCTGTTTTTGGGACACATTGGAGTTAAATGATTTAAAACCAGGACTGTGCCGCCACTCCCACTGCAGCCTTCCACACTCCCGCTCCAGCCTTCCACACTCCCGCTCCAGCCTTCCACACTCCCGCTCCAGCCTTCCACACTCCCGCTCCAGCCTTCCACACTCCCGCTCCAGCCTTCCACACTCCCGCTCCAGCCAAGGCCATGGAGTACAGCAGCAGACTGACCAGCAGCTCCTACACTGAGACAAGGAGAACATCATGGAGCTCCACTACCTCCTCCACCACATCTTCAACCCATCGTCCTCTCCGCAGAGGTATAACATGGACTCCATCGACCTTCAGCCGCTCCTCTACCAGCCTGAGCTCCAGCAGCAGCTGGGACAGCATGGAGTCAGACACGTCCAGCGTCCAGCAGCTTCAGCCTGGAAACCAAAGAATGGAGAAAAGCGAGGAGATCCAGAGCTACAGAAGAGCTTCATGTGGGTCGATGTCAAGTAGTGATCAGAAGGGGGCAGTAATGAGCAGGACGCAGCATGGGAGTGGCTCTGTTCTGGGAGTGACCACTGGTCAGGGAGCGGCAGTGGTGGGCGGGGCCCTGCAGCAGTTGGAGCTAAAAATCGAAGCCAAACTAAAGTTCTCCCAGTTCCTGGACGAAGTGACCCACCAAGTGCTGAGGCCCACCAGCCTGCAGGCCTTTCAGTGCCGCAGAAGATCCAACTCCACTGACGCCCACTGTGTGCAGCTGCATGCTCCCCAGGACCAGCTGGAGGACAGGTCAGCCAGGCCACTCCAACTCAGGATGCAGGAGACGGTCGGGAGAACCTATCTGGAGACAGACATCGACAGTGTGTTTAGAGGTGAGGAGCTGAAGGAGGTGAAGGTGAAGAAGGAGACGGCCATAACTTTCCAGAGCACGGAGAGGAAGGACGGTATGGAGTCTCCAGAATCCAGTTCAGGATCCCACCAAAGTTTAATGACCTTTTCCAGAAACCCGCCCAGATCGCTTTCACTGCCCAGAGGCATCAACCTGGTAAGCCCAAAAACCTAAACAGACCGTAATTATTAAATATGCAAATGAGCTCTGTTCTGATTGACTGAATGGTTGGAGCTAACCTGCTGTAAGCTCAATAGGTGGGGCTAAACTGCAGTAGGCTGAAAATGTTATAGTTGTGTAGTAGCAGTCATGCTAACCAATCAGCTCTCAGTATCAGTAAAACTAACCAATCAGCTCTCAGTAGCAGTAACGCTAACCAATCAACTCTTAGTAGAAGTAATGCTAACCAATCAGCTCTCAGTAGCAGTAACGCTAACCAATCAGCTCTCAGTATCAGTAAAACTAACCAATCAGCTCTCAGTAGCAGTCATGCTAACCAATCAGCTCTCAGTATCAGTAAAACTAACCAATCAGCTCTCAGTAGCAGTAACGCTAACCAATCAACTCTTAGTAGAAGTAATGCTAACCAATCAGCTCTCAGTAGCAATAATGCTAACCAATCAACTCTTAGTAGCAGTAATGCTAACCAATCAACTCTTAGTAGCAGTAACGCTAACCAGTCAGCTCTCAGTAGCAGTAACGCTAACCAATCAGCTCTCAGTATCAGTAACGCTAACCAATCAGCTCTCAGTAGCAGTAATGC
>JAMWET010002605.1:77500-92500 GCA_024036415.1 Prochilodus magdalenae
ACCAACACTCACTAATACACCAACACCCACTAATACACCAACACCCACTAATACACCAACACCCACTAATACACCAACACTCACTAAAACACACACACACACTAATTCACACATTTACACACCAACACCCACTAATACACCAACACTCACTAACACACCAACACTCACTAACACACCAACACTCACTAACACACCAACTCCCACTAATACACCATCACTAACTGATACACCAACACTCACTAATACACCAACACTCACGAATACACCAACACCCACTAATACACCAACACTAACTGATACACCAAGATCCACTAATACACCAACGCTCTCTAATACACCAACACCCACTAATACACCAACACTCACTAATACACCAACACCCACTAATAAACCGCACACTAATAGACCAACACCCACTAAACACCCACTAATACACCAACACTCACTAACACACCAGTATTCAGTAACACACCAACACTCACTAATACACCAACAGTCCTTAACACACCAACACCCACTAATACACCAACGCTCTCCAATACACCAACTCTGACTAATACACCAACACGCACTAATACACCAACACTAACTGATACACCAACAGTCCTTAACACACCAACACCCACTAATGCACCAACATTCAGTAACACACCAACACTCGCTAACACACCAACTCCCACTAATACACCAACACTCACTAATACACCAACACTCACTAATACACCAACACTCACTAACACATCAACACTCACTAACACACCAACACTCTCTAACACACCAACTCCCACTAATACACCAACACCCACTAATATACCAACACTCACTAATACACCAACACTCACTAACACACCAAAACTCACTAATACACCAACACCCACTAATACACGAACACCCACTAATACACCAACACTCACTAACACACCAACACTCAATAACACACCAACACCCACTAATACACCAACACTCACTAACACACCAACACTCACTAATACACCAACACTCACTAATACACCAACACTCACTAACACACCAACTCCCACTAATACACCATCACTAACTGATACACCAACACCCACTAATACACCAACACTCACGAATACACCAACACCCACTAATACACCAACACTAACTGATACACCAAGACCCACTAATACACCAACGCTCTCTAATACACCAACACCCACTAATACACCAACACTCACTAATACACCAACACCCACTAATGCACACATAGACACACCAACACCCACTAATACACCAACACTCACTAACACACCAGTATTCAGTAAGACACAAACACTCACTAATACACCAACAGTCCTTAACACACCAACACTCACTATTACACCAACACTCACTAATACACCAACACTAACTGATTCACCAAGACCCACTAATACACCAACGCTCTCTAATACACCAACTCTCACTAATACACCAACACGCACTAATACACCAACACTAACTGATACACCAACAGTCCTTAACACACCAACACCCACTAATGCACCAACATTCAGTAACACACCAACACTCGCTAACACACCAACACCCACTAATACACCAACACTCATTAATACACCAACACCCACTAATACACCAACACACACTAATACACCAACACTCACTAATACACCAACACTAACTGATTCACCAAGACCCACTAATACACCAACGATCTCTAATACACCAACACTCACTAATACACCAACACACACTAATACACCAACACTCACTAACACATCAACACTCACTAACACACCAACACCCACTAATACACCAACACTCATTAATACACCAACACCCACTAATACACCAACACGCACTAATACATCAACACTCACTAATACACCAACACTAACTGATTCACCAAGACCCACTAATACACCAACGCTCTCTAATACACCAACACCCACTAATACACCAACACTCACTAATACACTAACACCCATTAATGCACACATAGACACACCAACACTCACTAACACACCAACATTCAGTAACACACCAACACTTACTAATACACCAACACTCACTAATAAACATATACACACACCAAGACCCACTAAGACACCAATACTCACTAATACACCAACACTCACTAATACACCAACACTCACTAATACACCAACACTCACTAATACACCAACACCCACTAATACACCAACACTCACTAACACACCAACACTCACTAATACACCAACACTCACTAATACACCAACACCCACTAATACACCAACACTCACTAATACACATATACACACACCAAGACCCACTAAGACACCAATACTCACTAATACACCAACACTCACTAATACACCAACACTCACTAACACACCAACACTCACTAATACACCAACACTCACTAATACACATAACACACCCACCTACTATACACCAACACTCACTAACACGCCAACACTCACTAATACGCCAACACTCATTAACACACCAACACCCACTAATACACCAACACTCACTAATACACACGCACTAATACACTCACTAATACACCAACACCAACACCACTAATACACCAACACTAACTAATACACCAACACCCACTAATACACCAACACTCACTAACACACCAACTCCCACTAATACACTAACACTCACTAATGAATAACACCAACACGCACACAAGACACACTAACGCTCACTAACACACCACCAACACTCACTAATACTCACCAACACTAACTGATTCACCAAGACCCACTAATACACCAACACTCACTAATACACCAACTCTCACTAATACACCAACACGCACTAATACACCAACAGTCCTGAACACACCAACACCCACTAATACACCAACACTCACTAACACACCAACACTCACTAATACACCAACACTCACTAATACACCAACACCCACTAATACACCAACACTCACTAATACACCGACACTCACTAATACACCGACACTCACTAACACACCAACACTAACTAACACACCAACACTAACTAACACACCAACACCCACTAATACACCAACACTCATTAATACACCAACACCCACTAATACACCAACACTCACTAATGCACACATACACACACCAACACCCACTAATACACCAACACCCACTAATACACCAACACTCACTAACACGCCAACACTCACTAATACGCCAACACTCACTAATAAACCGACACCCACTAATACACCAACACCCACTAATACACCAACACTCACTAACACATCAACACTCACTAACACACCAACACTCACTAACACACCAACACCCACTAATACACCAACACTCATGAATACACCAACACCCAGTAATACACCAACACGCACTAATACACCAACACTCACTAATACACCAACACTCACTAATACACCAACACTAACTGATTCACCAAGACCCACTAATACACCAACACTCACTAATACACCAACTCTCACTAATACACCAACACGCACTAATACACCAACAGTCCTTAACACACCAACACCCACTAATGCATCAACATTCAGTAACACACCAACACTCGCTAACACACCAACTCCCACTAATACACCAACACTCACTAATACACCAACACTCACTAACACACCAACACTCACTAACACACCAACACCCACTAATACACCAACAATCATTAATACACCAACACCCACTAATACACCAACACGCACTAATACACCAACACTCACTAATACACCAACACTAACTGATTCACCAAGACCCACTAATACACCAACGCTCTCTAATACACCAACACCCACTAATACACCAACACTCACTAATACACTAACACCCACTAATACACCAACACCCACTAATGCACACATAGACACACCAACACTCAGTAACACACCAACATTCAGTAACACACCAACACTTACTAATACACCAACACTCACTAACACACCAACACCCACTAATACACTAACATTCAGTAACACACCAACACTCACTAACACACCAACTCCCACTAATACACCAACACTCACTAATACACCAACTCCCACTAATACACCAACACCCACTAACACACAAACACTCACTAATAAACAACACACCAACACCCACTAATATACCAACACTCACTAATACACCAACACTCACTAACACACCAAAACTCACTAATACACCAACACCCACTAATACACGAACACCCACTAATACACCAACACTCAATAACACACCAACATCCACTAATACACCAACACTCACTAACACACCAACACTCACTAATACACCAACACTCACTAACACACCAACTCCCACTAATACACCATCACTAACTGATACACCAACACCCACTAATACACCAACACTCACGAATACACCAACACTAACTGATACACCAACACCCACTAATACACCAACACTCACTAATGCACCAACACTCACTAATGCACCAACACTCACTAATGCACCAACACACACTAATGCACACATACACCCACTAATACACCAACACTCATTAATACACCAACACCCACTAATACACCAACACTCACTAATGCACCAACACTCACTAATGCACCAACACTCACTAATGCACACATACACACCAACACACACTAATACACCAACACCCACTAATACACCAACACTCACTAATGCACACATACACACACCAACACCCACTAATACACCAACACACGCTAATACACCAACACTCATTAATACACCAACACCCACTAACACACCAACACACGCTAATACACCAACACTCATTAATACACCAACACTCACTAATACACCAACACCCACTAATACACCAACACCCACTAATGCACACATACACACACCAACACTCACAGTCAGTGTAAATACAAGCATATATACATACATGTACCGTATACAGTAATACAATGCAGAATTACTCTCTAATAAACACCTTCATATATATATAGAGGGAGAGAAGGGAAGAGAGAGAGAGCGGTAGAGAGAGAGAGAGAGGAGAGAGAGTGCGGTAGAAAAAGAGAGAGAGAGAGAGCGATAGAGAGAGGCGGAGAGCGGTAGAGAGAGGCGGAGAGCGGTAGAGAGAGAGAGCGGTAGAGAGAGAGGTAGAGAGAGGGGAGAGAGAGCGGTAGAGAGAGAGGTATAGAAAGAGGGGAGAGAGAGCGGGAGAGAGAGAGAGAGAGAGAGCGGTAGAGAGAGCGGTAGAGAGAGGAGAGAGAGAGAGAGAGAGAGCGCGGGAGAGAGAGAGAGAGCGGGAGAGAGAGAGAGAGAGAGAGAGAGAGAGCGGGAGAGAGAGAGAGAGAGAGAGAGAGAGAGAGAGAGAGAGAGAGAGAGAGAGAGAGAGAGAGAGAGAGAGAGAGAGAGAGAGAGAGAGAGCGGTAGAGAGAGAGAGGTAGAGACTGTGTTGCAGTGTGCAGTGAGGGATTGTCAGTAGCGGTGGGAGCAGTGCTGCCTGTTTCACTCCTCTCTTTTCTCCTCATCCTTCCAGGCTTGTGACGAGGAGATGCAGACCATAAGGTAAGACCCCCCCTCCCGCTCCCTCTCCCGCTCCCTCTCCCGCTCCCTCTCCCGCTCCCTCTGGGTTTTCCTCTGTACAGCAGGTTGCAGATCGCTCCGGTCCTCTTCTCTGGATGCAGGACTCCCCGCCGCTCCTCCGCCCGTCTGCCCGTGTGACTGCAGGAGATGAGGTGGTGTGGGATGAGAAGGTAGAGGAGATGGTGGGAGGATGTTTGGGTGGTGTTTCTGTGCATGCTGATGTGAGGCTGGTGTGAGGAACGTGCGCAGTGTTCTCGGAGAGGTTCCGCGGTGGCTGCAGAACGCTGTGGCTGCTGTAGTGTCGGCTCTGCTTCTGGACCTTTCCGGGCTCTTTCACTCCATCACTCCGGCTGTACGGGGTGCTGGGGTTTGGGGGGAAACACCCCACCCCCCTCCTAGCCGGAGTCTTTAATCAGGCTGAGGTTCTGCCGAGCGCTCCGGCTCTCCTCGCTCTGCGCTAGCTGGGGGCAGGATGTACGTGTGAAACTCACAGCTTCCCTTGTGTGCTCCAGGAATCATTGCCATGGTGACACACACTGTACTCAGCTGGGCTCCGGCGTAACCGCGCGAGGGAGAGAACCCGATTCTGATCTGCTCCGGTGGCAGAACTGTTCCCAGGGTAGTGTGTTCTGTAGAAACAGGTTCTAGATAGTGGAGAAAAGAACAGAACTGATCCAGTAACTGTAACAGCAACAAGTAATACTGATTATTAATGTTATTATCTATCTATCTATCTATCTATCTATCTATCTATCTATCTATCTATCTATCTATCTATCTGCCTGTCTCTCTGCCTGTCTCTCTGCCTGTCTCTCTGCCTGTCTCTCTGCCTGTCTCTCTGTCTGTCTCTCTGTCTGCCTGTCTCTTTGCCTGTCTGCCTCTCTCTGTCTGTCTCTCTGTCTGTCTCTCTGCCTGTCTCTCTGTCTGCCTGTCTGTCTGTCTGCCTGTCTGTCTGTCTGTCTGCCTGTCTCTCTGTCTCTCTGTCTCTCTGTCTGTCTCTCTGTCTGTCTTTCTGCTTGTCTCTCTGTCTGTCTCTCTGTCTGTCTCTCTGTCTGTCTGTCTCTCTCTCTGTCTGTCTGTCTCTCTCTCTGTCTGCCTCTCTCTGTCTGTCTCTCTGTCTGTCTGCCTGTCTCCCTGTCTGCCTGTCTGTCTGTCTGTCTGTCTGCCTGTCTGCCTGTCTCTCTGTCTCTCTGTATTGAGGTGTGGTAGTGTAGCTCTGTAAGTGAGGCTGTAATCAAACCTGCACTGATGAGAGATGGCTTGTTGATGAAGGTGGAGCTGCCAGTGGCCCAGTGGCTCCTGTAGGGTTGGTGTAGCTGAGGCCGGGGACGTGTGGGTTTCGGGAGGGACTGTCTGTTCTGTGTTCCTGCACCGTCCCATCATTAGATCAATTCAGCCCACCGGAATGACACTGTGACAATGTGAGAAGTGAAGGAGCGAAAGCTGAACGACAGCGGAGGAGGAGAAGGAGGAGGAGGAGGAGGTGTGCAGCATGCAACCATACTGATTTATAACGAGCACCCCAACATGGCCTTGACCCCAGAGCAGCGCGTCTGATGAAACGCCATGCAATCTCACTCATCCCCTCATTCTCTCCGTCCTGGTTCAGGAGAGCGGCTCCAGACATCCAGCATGTCCACAGGGAGGGAGATCGGGTTCTAATGAGGACCAGGGCGGGTCGGGGTCTGGAGATCTGGACGGCCAGACATCGTTACAGTTTGGGATACAGTTATTTCTGGATTAGGGCTCGGTCTAGATTACCTTCAGGGTTTGATCTGGTCTAGGTTACCTTCAGGGTTTGATCTGGTCTAGATTACCTTCAGGGTTTGATCTGGTCTAGGTTACCTTCAGGGTTTGACCTGGTCTAGGCTAGCTTCAGGGTTTGATCTGGTCTAGGTTACCTTCAGGGTTTGACCTGGTCTAGATTACCTTCAGGGTTTGATCTGGTCTAGATTATCTTCAGGGTTTGATCTGGTCTAGATTACCTTCAGGGTTTGATCTGGTCTAGATTAGCTTCAGGGTTTGATCTGGTCTAGATTAGCTTCAGGGTTTGATCTGGTCTAGATTAGCTTCAGGGTTTGATCTGGTCTAGAGTAGCTTCAGGGTTTGATCTGGCCTAGATTAGCTTCAGGGTTTGATCTGGTCTAGATTACCTTCAGGGTTTGATCTGGTCTAGATTACCTTCAGGGTTTGATCTGGTCTAGATTACCTTCAGGGTTTGATCTGGTCTAGATTACCTTCAGGGTTTGACCTGGTCTAGATTACCTTCAGGGTTTGATCTGGTCTAGGTTACCTTCAGGGTTTGATCTGGTCTAGATTACCTTCAGGGTTTGATCTGGTCTGGCTTAGATTCAGGGTTTGATCTGGTCTAGATTACCTTCAGGGTTTGATCTGGTCTAGGTTACCTTCAGGGTTTGATCTGGTCTAGATTACCTTCAGGGTTTGATCTGGTCTAGATTACCTTCAGGGTTTGATCTGGTCTAGGTTACCTTCAGGGTTTGACCTGGTCTAGATTACTTTCAGGGTTTGATCTGGTCTAGGTTACCTTCAGGGTTTGATCTGGTCTAGGCTAGCTTCAGGGTTTGACCTGGTCTAGATTACCTTCAGGGTTTGATCTGGTCTAGATTACCTTCAGGGTTTGATCTGGTCTATATTAGCTTCAGGGTTTGATCTGGTCTAGATTAGCTTCAGGGTTTGATCTGGTCTAGATTAGCTTCAGGGTTTGATCTGGTCTAGATTATCTTCAGGGTTTGATCTGGTCTAGATTATCTTCAGGGTTTGATCTGGTCTAGATTACCTTCAGGGTTTGATCTGGTCTAGGCTAGCTTCAGGGTTTGATCTGGTCTGGATTACCTTCAGGGTTTGATCTGGTCTAGGTTACCTTCAGGGTTTGATCTGGTCTAGGCTAGCTTCAGGGTTTGATCTGGCCTAGATTACCTTCAGGGTTTGATCTGGTCTAGATTACCTTCAGGGTTTGACCTGGTCTAGATTACCTTCAGGGTTTGATCTGGTCTAGGTTACCTTCAGGGTTTGATCTGGTCTAGGTTACCTTCAGGTATTGATCTGGTCTGGCTTAGATTCAGGGTTTGATCTGGCCTAGATTAGCTTCAGGGTTTGATATGGTCTAGATTACCTTCAGGGTTTGATCTGGTCTAGATTAGCTTCAGGGTTTGATCTGGTCTAGATTAGCTTCAGGGTTTGACCTGGTCTAGGCTAGCTTCAGGGTTTGATCTGGTCTAGATTACCTTTAGGGTTTGATCTGGTCTAGATTAGCTTCAGGGTTTGACCTGGTCTAGGCTAGCTTCAGGGTTTGATCTGGTCTAGGTTAGCTTCAGGGTTTGATCTGGTCTAGATTAGCTTCAGGGTTTGACCTGGTCTAGGCTAGCTTCAGGGTTTGATCTGGTCTAGATTACCTTCAGGGTTTGATCTGGTCTAGATTAGCTTCAGGGTTTGACCTGGTCTAGATTACCTTCAGGGTTTGATCTGGTCTAGGTTAGCTTCAGGGTTTGATCTGGTCTAGGCTAGCTTCAGGGTTTGATCTGGTCTGGATTACCTTCAGGGTTTGATCTGGTCTAGGTTACCTTCAGGGTTTGATCTGGTCTAGATTAGCTTCAGGGTTTGATCTGGCCTAGATTAGTTTCAGGGTTTGATCTGGTCTAGGTTATCTTCAGGGTTTGACCTGGTCTAGATTACCTTCAGGGTTTCATCTGGTCTAGGCTAGCTTCAGGGTTTGATCTGGTCTATTCTAGCTTCAGGGTTTGATCTGGTCTAGGTTAGCTTCAGGGTTTGATCTGGTCTAGGTTAGCTTCAGGGTTTGATCTGGTCTAGATTAGTTTCAGGGTTTGATCTGGTCTAGATTAGCTTCAGGGTTTGATCTGGTCTAGATTAGCTTCAGGGTTTGATCTGGCCTAGATTAGCTTTAGGGTTTGACCTGGTCTATTCTAGCTTCAGGGTTTGATCTGGTCTAGGTTAGCTTCAGGGTTTGATCTGGTCTAGAATAGCTTCAGGGTTTGATCTGGTCTAGATTAGCTTCAGGGTTTGATCTGGTCTAGATTAGCTTCAGGGTTTGATCTGGTCTAGATTAGTTTCAGGGTTTGATCTGGTCTAGATTAGCTTCAGGGTTTGATCTGGTCTAGATTAGCTTCAGGGTTTGATCTGGCCTAGATTAGTTTCAGGGTTTGATCTGGTCTAGGTTAGCTTCAGGGTTTGATCTGGTCTAGGTTATCTTCAGGGTTTGACCTGGTCTAGATTACCTTCAGGGTTTGATCTGGTCTAGGCTAGCTTCAGAGTTTGATCTGGTCTATTCTAGCTTCAGGGTTTGATCTGGTCTAGGTTAGCTTCAGGGTTTGATCTGGTCTAGGTTAGCTTCAGGGTTTGATCTGGTCTAGATTAGCTTCAGGGTTTGATCTGGTCTAGATTAGCTTCAGGGTTTGATCTGGTCTAGATTAGCTTTAGGGTTTGACCTGGTCTATTCTAGCTTCAGGGTTTGATCTGGTCTAGGTTAGCTTCAGGGTTTGACCTGGTCTAGGCTAGCTTCAGGGTTTGATCTGGTCTAGATTAGCTTCAGGGTTTGATCTGGTCTAGGCTAGCTTCAGGGTTTGATCTGGTCTAGATTAGCTTCAGTGCAGTGCCCTTTGTATATGTGTAGTGCTCCTACTTTTATACACACAGTACTCCTCCTCATATATGTGCAGTGCTTCTCCTTATATACATGTAGTGCTCCTCCTCATATATGTGCAGTGCTTCTCCTTATATACATTCAGTGCTCCTCCTTATGTACATGCAGTGCTCCTTTTATATGTGCAGTCCTCCTCCTTATATACATTTAGTGCTCCCCCTTATATATGTGCAGTGCTCCCCCTTATATACATGCAGTGCTCCTCCTTATGTACATGTAGTGCTCCTCCTTATGTACATGCAGTGCTCCTTTTACATGTGCAGTCCTCCTCCTTATATACATTTAGTGCTCCCCCTTATATATGTGCAGTGCTCCTACTTATATACATGCAGTGCTCCTCCTTATGTACATGTAGTGCTCCTCCTTATGTACATGTAGTGCTCCTCCTTTTATACGTGCAGTGCTCTTTTTATACATGCAGTTCTCCTCCTTATACACATGCAGTGCTCCTCCTTATATACATGCAGTGCTCCTCCTTATATATGTGTAGTGCTCCTTCTTATATACGTGCAGTTCTCCTCCTTATATACATGCAGTTCTCCTCCTTATATACATGCAGTGCTCCTCCTTATGTATGTGTAGTGCTCCTTCTTATATACATGCAGTGCTCCTTCTTATACACGTGCAGTTCTCCTCCTTATATACATGCAGTTCTCCTCCTTATATACATGCAGTGCTCCTCCTTATATATGTGTAGTGCTCCTTCTTATATACATGCAGTGCTCCTTCTTATACACGTGCAGTTATCCTCCTTATATACATGCAGTGCTCCTCCTTATATATGTGTAGTGCTCCTTCTTATATACATGCAGTTCTGTATTTAGACAGAGTCAGATGGGCACTGGTAAGTTTCGTTTGGAGGTGAGTCATTGGCGTCAGTGGAAGTAATAGGACTTGAATCTGAATAATGCGAGGTCTGAATCTGTTCCATTGGTTGGTCAGAAGGATCTCCCTGATTGGTCAGAAGCTAAGCCCTGATTTGTCAGAAGGATGTCCCTGATTGGCCAGAAGCTAAGAGCTGTGTGTGTAGTCCTGGACCAGGTTACTCCTGAGGCAGTAATAACCCCCTGAGCTGCAGAACACTGGTCAGTCTGCAGACTACAGTTAACATGTGCTCAGTGTTCACATGCAATTCCACGTGTCCTACAGAGTCAATACTGTATTAATCAGACGTATTGATTACCGCTGCTGATTCTCGGGAGACCGCTGCAGTAAGGGGTCAGGGTATCGCAGCGGAAGCAGATGTGAGGGAGGGAGGGAGGGCGGATGAGATCTCTATTAAGTTCTACAGTCACCTGTAAACAAAGCATGTACAAGTTAGAGCAGGTGGGACACCAGGTGAGTTAGAGCAGGTGGGAAAACAAGTGAGTTAGAGGAGGTGAGAGGAGAAGTGTGTTAGAGGAGATGAAAGGAGAAGTGTTTTAGAGGAGGTGAGAGGAGAAGTGTGTTAAAGGAGGTGAGAGGAGTGTTAGAGGAGGTGAGAAGTGGGGTGTGTTAAAGGAAATGAGATGAGAGTTGAGTTAGTGGAGGTGAGAGGAGAGGTGTGTTAGAGGAGATGAAAGGAGAAGTGTGTTAGAGGAGGTGAGAGGAGAAGTGTGTTAGAGGAAATGAGAGGACAGGTGTGTCAGAAGAGGTGAGAGGAGATGTGTGTTAAAGGAGGTGAGAGGAGTGTTAGAGGAGGCGAGAGGAGAGATGTGTTAGTTAAGGTGAGAGGAGAAGAGTGTTAGAGGAGGCGAGAGGAGAGATGTGTTAGTTGAGGTGAGAGGAGAAGAGTGTTAGAGGAGGCGAGAGGAGAGATGTGTTAGTTGAGGTGAGAGGAGAAGAGTGTTAGAGGAGGCGAGAGGAGAGATGTGTTAGAGGAGGTGAGAGGGGAGGTCTGTTAGAGGAGTTGTGTTAGAGGAGGTGAGAGTGGAGCTGTGTTAGAGGAGGTGTGTTAGAGGAGGTGAGGGGGAGGTCTGTTAGAGGAGGTGAGAGGGGAGGTGTTTTAGAGGAGGAGTGAGGGGAGGTGTGTTAGAGGAGGTGTGAGTGGAGCTGTGTTAGAGGAGGTGAGAGTGGAGCTGTGTTAGAGGAGGTGTGTTAGAGGAGGTGAGAGGGGAGGTGTGTTAGAGGAGGTGAGAGGGGAGCTGTGTTAGAGGAGTTGTGTTAGAGGAGGTGAGAGTGGAGCCGTGTTAGAGGAGGTGAGAGGGGAGGTGTGTTAGAGGAGGTGAGAGGGGAGCTGTGTTAGAGGAGTTGTGTTAGAGGAGGTGAGAGTGGAGCCGTGTTAGAGGAGGTGAGAGGGGAGGTGTGTTAGAGGAGGTGTGTTAGAGGAGGTGAGAGGGGAGGTGTGTTAGAGGAGTTGTGTTAGAGGAGGTGAGAGGGGAGCTGTGTTAGAGGAGTTGTGTTAGAGGAGGTGAGAGGGGAGCTGTGTTAGAGGAGGTGAGAGGGGAGCTGTGTTAGAGGAGGTGTGTTAGAGGAGGTGAGAGTGGAGTTGTGTTAGAGGAGGTGAGAGTGGAGCTGTGTTAGAGGAGGTGTGTTAGAGGAGGTGAGGGGGAGGTGTGTTAGAGGAGGTGAGTTAGAGGAGGTGTGTTAGAGGAGGTGAGGGGGAAGTGTGTTAGAGGAGGTGAGAGGGGAGGTGTGAGGGGAGGTGTGTTAGAGGAGGTGAGAGGGGAGCTGTGTTAGAGGAGTTGTGTTAGAGGAGGTGAGAGGGGAGCTGTGTTAGAGGAGGTGTGTTAGAGGAGGTGAGAGGGGAGCTGTGTTAGAGAAGTTGTGTTAGAGGAGGTGAAAGTGGAGCTGTGTTAGAGGAGGTGAGAGGGGAGCTGTGTTAGAGGAGGTGTGTTAGAGGAGGTGAGAGGGGAGCTGTGTTAGAGGAGGTGAGAGGGGAGCTGTGTTATAGGAGGTGAGAGGGGAGGTGTGTTAGAGGAGGTGAGAGGGGAGGTGTGTTAGAGGAGGTGAGAGGGGAGCTGTGTTAGAGGAGGTGTGTTAGAGGAGGTGAGGGGGAGCTGTGTTAGAGGAGGTGAGAGGGGAGGTGTGTTAGAGGAGGTGAGAGGGGAGCTGTGTTAGAGGAGCTGTGTTAGAGGAGGTGAGAGGGGAGGTGTGTTAGAGGAGGTGAGAGGGGAGGTGTGTTAGAGGAGGTGAGAGGGGAGCTGTGTTAGAGGAGGTGAGAGGGGAGGTGTGTTAGAGGAGGTGAGAGTGGAGCTGTGTTAGAGGAGGTGTGTTAGAGGAGGTGAGGGGGAGCTGTGTTAGAGGAGGTGAGAGGGGAGGTGTGTTAGAGGAGGTGAGAGGGGAGCTGTGTTAGAGGAGCTGTGTTAGAGGAGGTGAGAGGGGAGGTGTGTTAGAGGAGGTGAGAGGGGAGGTGTGTTAGAGGAGGTGAGAGGGGAGCTGTGTTAGAGGAGGTGAGAGGGGAGGTGTGTTAGAGGAGGTGAGAGTGGAGCTGTGTTAGAGGAGGTGTGTTAGAGGAGGTGAGAGGGAGCTGTGTTAGAGGAGGTGTGTTAGAGGAGGTGAGAGGGGAGCTGTGTTAGAGGAGGTGAGAGGGGAGGTGTGTTAGAGGAGGTGAGAGGGGAGGTGTGTTAGAGGAGGTGAGAGGGGAGCTGTGTTAGAGGAGTTGTGTTAGAGGAGGTGAGAGTGGAGCTGTGTTAGAGGAGGTGAGAGGGGAGCTGTGTTAGAGGAGGTGAGAGGGGAGGTGTGTTAGAGGAGGTGTGTTAGAGGAGGTGAGAGGGGAGCTGTGTTAGAGTTGTCTTAGAGGAGGTGAGAGTGGAGCTGTGTCAGAGGAGTTATGTTAGAGGAGGTGAGAGTGGAGCTGTGTTAAAAGGTGGTGAGAGGGGAGCTGTGTTAGAGGAGGTGAGAGGGGAGGTGTGTTAGAGGAGGTGAGAGGGGAGCTGTGTTAGAGGAGGTGTGTTAGAGGAGGTGAGAGGGGAGCTGTGTTAGAGGAGGTGTGTTATAGGAGGTGAGAGGGGAGCTGTGTTAGAGGAGGTGAGAGGGGAGCTGTGTTAGAGGAGGTGTGTTAGAGGAGGTGAGAGGGGAGCTGTGTTAGAGGAGGTGTGTTAGTGGAGCTGTGTTAGAGGAGGTGAGAGGGGAGGTGTGTTAGAGGAGGTGAGAGGGGAGCTGTGTTAGAGGAGGTGTGTTAGAGGAGGTGAGAGGGGAGGTGTGTTAGAGGAGGTGAGAGGGGAGCTGTGTTAGAGGAGGTGTGTTAGTGGAGCTGTGTTAGAGGAGGTGAGAGGGGAGCTGTGTTAGAGGAGGTGAGAGGGGAGGTGTGTTAGAGGAGGTGAGAGGGGAGGTGTGTTAGAGGAGGTGTGTTAGTGGAGGTGTGTTAGAGGAGGTGAGAGGGGAGGTGTGTTAGAGGAGGTGAGAGGGGAGCTGTGTTAGAGGAGGTGTGTTAGTGGAGCTGTGTTAGAGGAGGTGAGAGGGGAGGTGTGTTAGAGGAGGTGAGAGGGGAGCTGTGTTAGAGGAGGTGAGAGGGGAGCTGTGTTAGAGGAGGTGTGTTAGAGGAGGTGTGTTAGAGGAGGTGTGTTAGTGGAGCTGTGTTAGAGGAGGTGAGAGGGGGGGTGTGTTAGAGGAGGTGAGAGGGGAGCTGTGTTAGAGGAGGTGAGAGGGGAGGTGTGTTAGAGGAGGTGTGTTAGTGGAGCTGTGTTAGAGGAGGTGAGAGGGGGGGTGTGTTAGAGGAGGTGAGAGGGGAGCTGTGTTAGAGGAGGTGAGAGGGGAGGTGTGTTAGAGGAGGTGAGAGGGGAGCTGTGTTAGAGGAGCTGTGTTAGAGGAGGTGAGAGGGGAGGTGTGTTAGAGGAGGTGAGAGGGGAGCTGTGTTAGAGGAGGTGTGTTAGAGGAGGTGAGAGGGGAGGTGTGTTAGAGGAGGTGAGAGGGGAGCTGTGTTAGAGGAGGTGTGTT
>JAMWET010002605.1:97500-102500 GCA_024036415.1 Prochilodus magdalenae
ATAAGTCCGACAATACGCTTTACTATAGCCGCTACAGTAATAACGCTGGGGTAGACGCTGTAATAACTCTACAGTGGGATAGCGCTGTAATATAAACAGCTGGTACTATACAGCGCTGTACTATACAGCTGGGGTAGCGCTGTTAATGACGCTGGGGTACCAGCGCTGTAATGACGCTGGTGTAGCGCTATGTAATGACGCTGGGGGTAGCGCTGTAATGACGCTGGGGTAGCGCTGTAATTGACGCTGGGGTACAGCGCTGTTAACTGACGCTGGGGTAGCGCTATAATAACGCTGGGGGTAGCGCTGTATAATAACGCTGGGGTAGCGCTGTAACTAACGCTGTCTCGTAGCGCTGTAATTGACTATACAACTGCTGCTAATACAGCGGCTAGCGCTGTAATGACGCTGGGTTAGCGCTGTACTAACAGCTGGGATACAGCTTGTAATAACGCTGGGGTATGCGCTGTAAGTTACGCTGGGAGTAGCGCTGTAATATATACTATGGGATAGCGCTGTAATAACTGACTATGCAGATATACTCTTAGTTTGTAGCGCTGTAATGACGCTAAAGTTATGTAGCGCTTGTGTTAATAACGCTATGGGGTTAGCGCTGTACTCCTATAACGCTGGGGCAGCGCTGTTAATGACGCAGGGACACGCAGTGTACTATGACGCTGGGACAGCGCTGTAATTTAGGTATACTGTGACGTCTGGATACACACTATGCAGCTGTAATAACGCTCTGGGGTAGCGCTGTAATACTGCTTCAGTGGGGTAGCGCTGTAGATGACAGTCGCTGGGGTATTACTAGCGCTGTATACTGACGCTGGTGTAGCGCTGTAATGACGCTGGGTGGTAGCGCTGTATGATGACAGCTGTATTAATACAGGTAGCGCTGTTATAATGACGGCTGGGGTAGCGCTGCTATAATGACGCTGGGGTAGCGCTGTAAATATACGCTGGGGTAGCGCTGTAATAACGCTGGGGTAGCGCTTGTAATAACGCTGGGTGGGTAGCGCTGTAATAACGCTGGGGTATAGCGCTGTACATGACGCTGGGGCAGCGCTGTAATGACGCTGGGGGTAACGCGCTTGTAATGACGCTGGGGTAGCGCTGTACAATGACAAGCTGGGGTAGCGCTGTAATGACGCTGGGGTAGCGCTTGTGTAATGACGCTGGGGTAGCGCTGTAATAACGCTGGGGTTAGCGCTGTAATGACGCTGGGATAGCGCGCTACAATAATAACGCTGGGGTAGCGCTGTAATGACGCTGGGGTAGCGCTGTAATAACGCTGGGATAGCGCTGTAATAACGCTGGGGTAGCGCTGTAATAACGCTGGGGTAGCGCTGTAATAACGCTGGGGTAGCGCTGTAATAACGCTGGGATAGCGCTGTAATGACGCTGGGGTAGCGCTGTAATGACGCTGGGGTAGCGCTGTAATGACGCTGGGGTAGCGCTGTAATGACGCTGGGGTAGCGCTGTAATGACGCTGGGGTAGCGCTGTAATAACGCTGGGGTAGCGCTGTAATGACGCTGGGGTAGCGCTGTAATAACGCTGGGGTAGCGCTGTAATAACGCTGGGGTAGCGCTGTAATGACGCTGGGGTAGCGCTGTAATAACGCTGGGGTAGCGCTGTAATAACGCTGGGGTAGCGCTGTAATAACGCTGGGGTAGCGCTGTAATGACGCTGGGGTAGCGCTGTAATGACGCTGGGGTAGCGCTGTAATAACGCTGGGATAGCGCTGTAATAACGCTGGGGTAGCGCTGTAATAACGCTGGGGTAGCGCTGTAATAGCGCTGGGATAGCGCTGTAATGACGCTGTGGTAGCGCTGTAATGACGCTGGGGTAGCGCTGTAATAACGCTGGGGTAGCGCTGTAATAACGCTGGGGCAGCGCTGTAATGACGCTGGGACAGCGCTGTAATGACGCTGGGGTAGCGCTGTAATGACGCTGGGGTAGCGCTGTAATGACGCTGGGGTAGCGCTGTAATGACGCTGGGGTAGCGCTGTAATGACGCTGGGGTAGCGCTGTAATGACGCTGGGGTAGCGCTGTAATAACGCTGGGGTAGCGCTGTAATGACGCTGGGGTAGCGCTGTAATGACGCTGGGGCAGCGCTGTAATGACGCTGGGACAGCGCTGTAATGACGCTGGGACAGCGCTGTAATGACGCTGGGGTAGCGCTGTAATGACGCTGGGGTAGCGCTGTAATGACGCTGGGGTAGCGCTGTAAATGACGCTGGAGGTAGCGGCTGTAATTGAACGCTGGGGTAGCGCATGTGTAATGACACGCTTGGGATAGCGCTGTAATCACGCTGGGGGAGCGCAGTAATCACGCTGCGTGGGCAGGCGCTGTCAATGACGCTTGGGGCAGCGCTGTATGACGCTGTGGGGTAGCGCTGTAATATGACGCTGTGGGTAGCGCTGGTAATGACTCTGTGGGTAGCGCTGTAATGACGCTGGGGTTAGCTCTGTAATGACGCTGGGGTAGCGCTGTAATTGAACGCTCTGGATCGTCACGCTGGTAGCGCTGTATATACGCTGGTGGGGTAGCGCTGTAATGACGCTGGGGTAGCGCTGTAATGACGCTGGGGTAGCGCTGTAATAACGCTGGGACAGCGCTGTAATAACGCTAGAGGATCTGATGGATGATGTAATGTGACGATGGAGGATCTGATGGATGATGTAATGTGACGATGGAGGATCTGATGGATGATGTAATGTGACGATGGAGGATCTGATGGATGATGTAATGTGACGATGGAGGATCGGATGGAGGTTATTATTAAATGTAATGTCTCTCTCTCTCTCTCTCTCTCTCTCTCTCTCTCTCTCTCTCTCTCTCTCTCTCTCTCTCTCTCGTTGTCTCTCTCACACCCTTCTTTCTTTCGTCTTCTGTTCCCCTCCTGTCGCACTCTCTTTCTGTCCCTCTCTCTGCCCCCCTGTGTGTTAATGTTGGTCAGTTTAATAGGTGAGATGTTGTAGAGTAATGGTGTTAAATTAGACTCCTGCTGAGAGGAGTGTGAGGGACAGACAGAGAGAGAGAGAGAAGGAGAAAGTGAGAGAGCGAGAGAGAGAGAGACTAACCGAGTGATGACTCACGCAGGGTCGTTCTGTCTGGACCACATATTAATCTCTCAGTTCAGTTGTGACTCAGACCAGCCACAGGGGGCGCAGTACACCTGGCCCCTGAGGGGTGCGGGGGGCAGCGGTGTGTAAGGGGCGTCACCTTAATCACACCTGTCACGCGTCCTGCTACCTGCTTCTGTATCAGACACTGAAACGAATAACAGCAGTAACTGATCAGACTCTGTGCTCCTGCAAAAACCCTGCTTCGTCTTCTCTCCTCTGTCGGCAGGACGCTCGCCCAGCGGCCTCTCAGAACCTCAGGGAAAACGTAACGCAGCGGCTAGAGCCAGAACGCGGTGCGGAACGCCGGAGAGCTCAGTTTAAACCTACATGAGAGCTGGCGTTCCCAAACAAACCATGAAAAAGATCTATATCGGCAAAACGGCCCTCAAAACCGCTCGGAATGGTTGTAAACATCAGAAAAAGAGGTAAGAGCAAAGCGCGAGTCCGTCGCCCACCTGGACCATCTCATCATCCATTAGTGTCGCATGCGCATGCAGTGATCACGGCTACACACACCACACACGCTGCCCGCGCTCGTGACTGAGAGCCACACAGCGGGTCGGGTGATTCATCTGCGGCGGAAAGTGATGGGGTCACAGAACAACACACGCCGGTTCTCCTGAGACACCGTCCAATTAGTGTTCAGTGAAAACACAATGCATAACCCAACAAGCACCAATCAGCACCAATCCACCAGGGTCCACCCTGATCTCCATCTGCTGCACCTGCAGCACAGAGTCCATTAACACAGTAACAGCTTTCTCTGAGCACCAGACCCGAGAACCCAGAGTGATCAGATCACATTCGCTCAAATCTGTGTAAATGTGTGGGGTGTGAATGTGTGGGGTGTGAATGTGTGAGGGTGTGTATGGGTGAGTGTGTGAATGTGTGAGGGGTGAATGTGGGAGGGGTTAATGGGTGAGGGTGTGTATGGGTGAGTGTGTGAATGTGTGAGGGTGTGAATGTGTGAGGGGTGAATGTGTGAGTGGTGAATGGTCGAGGGTGTGAATGTGGGGGTGTGAATGTGTGAGGGGTTAATGGGTGAGGGTGTGAATGTGTGAGGGTGTGTATGTGTGAGGGTGTGTATGTGTGAGTGTGTGAATGTGTGGGGGTGTGAATGTGTGGGGGTGAATGTGTGAGGGGTGAATGTTGAGGGTGTGAATGGGTGAGGGGTGAATGTGTGAGGGTGTGTATGTGTGGAGGGGTTAATGTTGAGGGTGTGAATGGGTGAGGGGTGAATGTGTGAGGGTGTGTATGTGTGGAGGGGTTAATGTTGAGGGTGTGAATGGGTGAGGGGTGAATGTGTGAGGGTGTGAATGGGTGAGGGGTGAATGTGTGAGGGTGTGAATGGGTGAGGGGTGAATGGTCGAGGGTGTGAATGTGTGAGGGGTGAATGTTGAGGGTGTGAATGTGTGAGGGGTGAATGTGTGAGGGTGTGAATGTGTGAGGGGTTAATGTGTGAGGGTGTGAATGTGTGAGGGTGTGAATGTGTGAGGGTGTGAATGGTCGAGGGTGTGAATGTGTGGGGGTGTGAATGTGTGAGGGGTTAATGGGTGAGGGTGTGAATGTGTGGGGGGTTAATGGGTGAGGGTGTGAATGGGTGAGGGTGTGAATGTGTGAGGGGTTAATGTGTGAGGGGTGAATGTGTGAGGGGTGAATGTGTGAGGGTGTGAATGTGTGAGGGGTGAATGTGTGAGGGTGTGTATGGGTGGGGGTGTGAATGTGTGGGGGTGTGAATGGGTGAGGGTGTGAATGTGTGAGGGTGTGAATGGGTGAGGGGTGAATGGTCGAGGGTGTGAATGTGTGGGGGTGTGAATGTGTGAGGGGTGAATGTGTGAGGGGTGAATGTGTGAGGGGTGAATGGTC
>JAMWET010002605.1:107500-175000 GCA_024036415.1 Prochilodus magdalenae
GTACCGCACCTCACATTTCTCACACCGGAGCGGGAGAACTGGCAGGGCTGTGACGTCATGAACCGTCCACAGACTGGGAGATAAGGGAACAGACGGCTGGGGTATCAGCAGACACTGCAGCTGTGAGAGAACACCACGGACAGGGAAGAGGTCACACGCACACAGTGTCATTAAGCCCCTGTGTTCAGTCCAGGCTACAGTGACCCATCCACAGTGGTTACTAGAGCTGAAGGGGTGCAGACTGAATTTTTGGTGAAATTCCACTTAAAAAGTAGCTGTAACTATAAACACACTGAACACTCAGTGCACCCGCGACTGACGGCCAGCTCTGTAACGCGACCCAGGCCTCGGCGGCGTTCCGTGTTGTTCCGGGATGCATGTGTGCGGCTCTGATCCCTGTTTGAGGGAGTTTGAATATCGGTGCTGTGCTTTCGGGCTGCTGCGGGTAATTACAGTGTTCTACAGTAGCCTGTCCGCCTCCGGCTGCAGACTGATAGCGAGCGTATTGTAGCGGCGGCTCTCAGGACGCGTCTCCTGCAGGACTGGAACAGCGGGGTGTAATTAGCCAACCTGCCACCGAGCACTGTGTGACTGCTACGTGTCTTTATTAGGGAAGCTCACAGATTTCCTCTCAGTCTGTTTAAGCTTCTTCCAGCTCCGCACCCTCCCACAGCGCTGATCTAACACTACTCAGGATGCACAGGTGTGTAGATCCACACAGGTGCCCTGCTGGCTACCTTCAGGACGTTCTGACCAGTAGGATACAGATGCTGCACACATCAAAGTGAAATACTGTTCCACTTACAATGCCACACCCACTTCTGGGCCACACCACACCCACTTTTTGGGTTTACGCCATGCCCGCTTTACACCACACCCGCTTTTCTGCTTTACACATGGCATCACCGTGTAACAGAGAAAAGAGACAGATGTTGGAGGTGTTTCAGGCAGCTGGGTAAAGTGAGGGAAGAGGTTTCGTCTGAGAGCGGTTCTCCCTCTGGCATGTACTTTGAGTTCTACAACTCAGCAGAATTTTACATAGACAAAAAGTTCCACACACTAAAGAACAGAGGAGAACCGGAAAAGCAGAACGGATCCTCTTTACGTGCCTTGTGATCGAACATCTCCTTACATGTCGTTAACTGAGAGAGCTCGGACAGTTCTCACCCCTCTCCCTCCATCGCCCTCCCTCACCCCTCTCTCTCTCTCCCTCTCCCTCCATCGCCCTCTCTCACCCCTCTCTCTCTCTCCCTCTCCCTCCATCGCCCTCTCTCACCCCTCTCTCTCTCTCCCTCTCCCTCCATCGCCCTCCCTCACCCCTCTCTCTCTCTCTCCCTCCATCGCCCTCTCTCACCCCTCTCTCTCTCTCTCTCCCTCTCCCTCCATCGCCCTCTCTCACCCCTCTCCCTCCATCGCCCTCTCTCACCCCTCTCCCTCCATCGCCCTCTCTCACCCCTCTCCCTCCATCGCCCTCTCTCACCCCTCTCTCTCTCTCCCTCCATCGCCCTCTCTCACCCCTCTCTCTCTCCCTCTCCCTCCATCGCCCCTCTCTCTCTCTCTCTCCCTCCATCGCCCACTCTCGCTCTCTCTATCTCTATCGCCCTCTCTCACCCCTCTCCCTCCATCGCCCTCTCTCACCCCTCTCCCTCCATCGCCCTCTCTCACCCCTCTCCCTCCATCGCCCTCTCTCACCCCCCTCTCTCACCCCTCTCTCTCTCTCTCTCCCTCCATCGCCCTCTCTCACCCCTCTCCCTCCATCGCCCTCTCTCACCCCTCTCTCCATCGCCCTCTCTCACCCCTCTCCCTCCATCGCCCTCTCTCACCCCTCTCTCTCTCTCTCTCTCCAGTCGCAGCACCATGACGATGAGAAGAGGGCGCTGAGTAGGGAAATCATTGTCCTGAACAACCACCTCATGGAGGCCAAGATGACCATTGAGAAGCTGAGGGAGGACAACGTAAGAGCCGCCGTCTCCAGACGCAGTACCTGCAGATATTAAAGGGCCCCTAGTCGACATTTCACCTGGACATTCCTGCAGAGCCGCAGTCAGAAACATTAGATATGAAAATCACCTAACCCATAATTACCGGGTCTGAGAGACGATTGTTCTCCTCAGTAATGACGGAAAATGTGTTTAATTGGGTTCTCCAGGTCTTTAACACAAGCAGGTGACGTTCTCTGAATGGTCTGTCTGGTCTATATGGACCGTGAGGACGGTGTGGTCTGTGTGGTCTATATGGACTGTGAGGACGGTGTGGTCTGTGTGGACTGTGAGGACCGTGTGGTTTGTGAGGACTGTGTGGTCTCTGTGGACTGTGTGGTGTATATGGACTGTGAGGACCGTGTGGTCTGTGTGGACTGTGTGGTCTATATGGACTGTGAGGATCGTGTGGTCTGTGTGGACTGTGAGGACCGTGTGGTCTGTGTAGACTGTGAGGATCATGTGGTCTGTGTGGACCGTGAGGACCGTGTGGACTGTGTGGTCTGTGTGGACCGTGTGGTGTATATGGACTGTGAGGACCGTGTGGTCTGTGTGGACTGTGTGGTCTGTGTGGACCGTGTGGTGTATATGGACTGTGAGGACCGTGTGGTCTGTGTGGACTGTGAGGATCGTGTGGTCTGTGTGGTCTGTGTGGACCGTGTGGTCTGTGTGGACTGTGAGGATCGTGTGGTCTGTGTGGACTGTGTGGTCTGTGTGGACTGTGTGGTCTATATGGACCGTGAGGACCGTGTGGTCTGTGTGGACTGTGTGGTGTATATGGACTGTGAGGACCGTGTGGTGTATATGGACTGTGAGGACCGTGTGGTCTGTGAGGACCGTGAGGACCGTGTGGTCTGTGTAGACTGTGAGGACCGTGTGGTCTGTGTGGACCGTGAGGATCGTGTGGTCTGTGTGGACTGTGTGGTCTATATGGACCGTGAGGACCGTGTGGTCTGTGTAGACTGTGAGGACCGTGTGGTCTGTGTGGACCGTGAGGATCGTGTGGTCTGTGTGGACTGTGTGGTCTATATGGACCGTGAGGACCGTGTGGTCTGGGTAGACTGTGAGGACCGTGTAGTAATATTCTAACCACACCTCGATGCTCTTTCTACAGGACCTGTACAGGAAGGACTGTAACCTGGCCGCTCAGCTCCTACAGTGCAACAAGACTCACTACAGAGCACAACTCTCAGAGGTCAGACACACCGCACACTCCCTACAGACACACCGCACACTTCCTACAAACACACCGCACACTGCCTACACACACACACTTCACACTCCCTACAGTACACACCGCACACTCCCTATAGACACACCGCACACTCCCTACAGTACACACCACACCCCCTTACAGACACACCGCACCCCCTTACAGACACACCGCACACTGCCTACACACACACACTTCACACTCTCTACAGACACACCGCACACTTCCTACAAACACACCGCACACTGCCTACACACACACACACTTCACACTCCCTACAGTACACATCACACTCCCTACAGACACACCGCACACTCCCTATAGACACACCGCACACTCCCTACAGTACACATCACACCCCCTTACAGACACACCGCACACTCCCTATAGACACACCGCACACTCCCTACAGTACATATCACACTCCCTACAGACACCGCACACTCCCTATAGACACACCGCACACTCCCTACAGTACACATCACACTCCCTACAGTACACATCACACCCCCTACAGACACACCGCACACTCCCTACAGACACACCGCACACTTCCTACAAACACACCGCACACTGCCTACACACACACACACACACACACTTCACACTCCCTACAGTACACATCACACTCCCTACAGACACACCGCACACTCCCTGCAGTACACATCACACCCCCTTACAGACACACCGCACACTCCCTATAGACACACCGCACACTCCCTACAGTACATATCACACTCCCTACAGACACCGCACACTCCCTATAGACACACCGCACACTCCCTACAGTACACCTCACACTCCCTACAGTACACATTACACTCCCTACAGACACACCGCACACTCCCTACAGTACACATCACACCCCCTACAGACACACCGCACACTCCCTACAGGTCACATCACACTCCCTACAGTACACATCACACTCCCTACAGACACACTGCACACTCCCTACAGTACACCGCACACTCCCTACAGTACACCGCACACTATCTACAGATACATCTCACACTCCCTACAGACACACCACACACTCCCTACAGACACACCACACACTCCCTACAGATACACTGCACACTCCCTACAGTACACATCACACTCCCTACAGACACACCGCACACTCCCTACAGTACACCGCACACTCCCTACAGTACACCGCACACTATCTACAGATACACCACACACTCCCTACAGAACACAGAGCTCATGAGAACGAAAGCTGGGCTAACTGCACCCGTGTGTTTGTGTAGATTTCCGTTATGGATAAACGCGGATCATGTTTGGAGCAGAGTGCTGGGAATGTTCAGACACATGAGCGACTGTGTTGGGCAGTAAGGGCGGGTGTTCCCCTGTGGACGATGTGGGAGGCCTTACACACAGCTACAGTGATGATCACCTGGTCTGAGATGGAGAGGGCTAACAGAGCCAAGGCGTCAGTAGGACACAAGCTCCCCCCGGGCCTGGGCCGGGCTGTGATGGGGGATTTGTCTCTGACCCGCTTTCACTCTTCTGCTGCTGTAACCAGGACTTCGCTCCGAGTCAGCGCTGATCACCAGGCTGTATAATTAGTCTGGTGTGGTCTGCTGGGTCGTTAGCCTCCTTTACGTTCCTCCTGTTGCTATGGAGAGGAGCTGGGAGAATAGCAGGAACAGGCCGACGCCTCCTAGTTGATCACCTGTCTGGGTTATTCTGGTTTCTGAGTTGTATATGGTTCTGCCGGCCCACCTCTGGCGTGAGGGAGATGTTCTGGGTCGCCTGTTCTGGCAGCAGCGCCTGCGCAGATCTCTACACGAGGGGGCGGTCTCTGCCGGGTGGAGCCATCCTGGGTTGTGCAGGGAGATCCTCCATAAACGAACATCAGGCTGAGCGCTACGGACTTTCCTGCTGGTATTCCAGCCACTGACCTCATTCATCTGGCACCGCCCAGCGATGAGAGTCAGGCCGGGTCATCCGTCCCGCTTCCGCTGCCAGTGTAGAGGTGACCTGCTCCCACACACAGCCCCGTGCGGGAGTGAATCAGGCCTGGCGCCAGGACTGTTTCCACATCACATAACAGCAGGGGTGAACCGGAATTACACCGAACGCCCCCAAAATGTTTAGGGAATCGGAGCGCTGGGAATGTACACATGTCTCCAAGGCACAATATAACAGGCCGATATTCCTGAATGATTCCAATCCGGACCTGCAGCATCCGGGACCACTCAGTTAAACAGGTGATCAGATCAGACTCTGCTCATGTCATGCATCTCTCTCTCTCTCTCTCTCTCTCTCTCTCTCTCTCTGTCTCTCTCTCTCTCTCTCTCTCTCTCTCATTCCGCCTATCTCTGTCTCTCTCTCTTTCTCTCTGTGTCTCTCTCTTGCTCGCTCTCTCTCTTCCGTTCTCTATTCCCTTCTGCCTGTCTCTCTCTCTCCCTCTCTCCTGTTCTCTATTCCCCTCTGCCTGTCTCTCTCTGTCTCTCTCTCTGTCTCTCTCTCTCTCTCTCTCTGTCTCTGTTCGGTCTCTCTCCCTCCCTCTCCCTCTCTCTCTCCCTCTCTCTCTCTCTCTCTCTCTCTCTCTCTCTCTCTCTCTCTCTCTCTCTGTGTCTCTCCCTCTCTCTCTCTCTCTCTCTCTGTCTCTGTTCGGTCTCTCTCCCTCCCTCTCCCTCTCTCTCTCTCTGTGTCTCTCCCTCTCTCTCTCTCTCTCTCTCTCTCTTTCTCTCTATCCCTCCCTCTCTCTCTTTCTCTCAACATGAACTGCTGTGGTGGAGAAACTGAATTTGGGCCAGAAGTTCTATTTACAGCCACTGAAAGTCTGAAGGGAAGTGGTGGGTTCGGAGGTCTGTAATGGTGGTGTTGCTTACGCCACATGTGCGGTCGAGTGTGGAACCTGAATCATTAACCTGTCTCACCATGTCACACCTACACACCGCGTTTCAGTCCGGTGGGTTGACTCCTTCTGGGTGCAGATGATGAGTTGAATGGGTCATCTGGACTGGGAATGGTTTAACCTAGAGCGAACTGAGGAGGAAACGGCTCAAGGTTCTCAGGAACTCCACCACCTCGTAAGTGGAGAAGGTTATCTAGTCCTGGTCCAGCAGAACTCCCGCCCTCTCGGTGTTTTACACGCCTGGTCCGTCTAACCTCCTGAGGGCATGTGTTAGAGTGGTACTCCAGGACAGGAGTGGGGACCGCTGTGTGCAGACCGTCTGAACTTACTGGTGTTACGATTTTAGCTTCTCTGTTTATTCAAAGTCCTCTCTCTCTTTTCTGTCCCACAGTTGCCTGCGGAGTTTCAGGAGCGCCTAAGCCTCCACATGGAGAGTTCATCTCTGTGCCACTCTCCGTACTCAGACACCGTCCCCGCCTCCATGATCGCCCAAGTGTTGGAGAAGCCTGAAGAGGCAGAGGCCGGAAGCATTCAGGCCTCGCGCTCCCCCAGTCCACAGCGCCACCAGCCTCAGGGCTTCCTTGTGGGCACGGGCCTCGGTAGCAGTGAGCGTCTGGGCCTTCGTGCCATTTACAAGTCTGACCTGTACAGCAGCGACACGGCTTTGTACTGCCCGGATGAGCGCAGGCGGGAGCGCAGGCCCAGCATGGACCTCCATGGCCAACAGAAGCTTTACGGCCCCCAGAACTCCACCGACAGCACCCCGGAGGAGGGAGAAGGCTCGCTGTCTCTGCAGCAGGGCTTCTCACAAGAGCGCTTCAGCAAGTTCGCCACCTCTCTGGGTGGAGCGTCAAGCTCCTACTCCAGCTTCAGCGGAGGTGGATCTGAGGACAAAGGGGCTGATCCTCCAAGCAGTGCGGGATCTTCTCCCCGGCACCCAGCCCACGTTTACATGGACTGGAGAGACGGTGCCGCCGAATATGAGCACAAAAGCGACTCCTCGTGGGAGAGAGACAGTCCTAGCGCCTTCAGCGCCAAAGCCCACGGCTTCAAGGCGGCTGAACCCAGCCATCACCAGAACGGCAGCTCCCCCATCTACAGCAGGACCATGTCCTCCTGCTACAGTGAGCCTTATGAACCCCTTCCACCGTCCACCTCTCCCAGCGTCACCTATGGAGACAGTCGCCGTGGCAGTGCTCTTTTAGCCCCGGAGGAAGAGATGGAGGAAGAGGAGCTCATCGTGGGGCGCTGGAGGCAGCTCAGCGTCGAGGACGTCAGTGCCCATTCCTACCGCAGTCCCGGACGAGCCTCCCCATACAGCTTCTCCGAGCAGCACTTCTCTGTCCGGCCCGCAAAGATCCGGCTTGGACCACTCTACAGCAGCTTCCAGGAGGGCACGGACGTGTATCACCACCACAGCGGGGTTCTGGACCCCTTCTCCAGCCCGAGCCCAGAGTGCAGCCCTGGCATCCTCCAGACCCACCTGTACCGGGCCAAAGATGACAGCCAGGAATCAGAGCACAGCCTCTACAGCTCCAAGGAGCAGAAGAACGAGTACGTGGAGGTGAGTCCCAACAGCTCCAATGAATCGCTCCACCACGCGTCCCTGGAGATGCCTGCAGATTTGCAGCACTACCAGCCCGAACGGCACAGTGCCTCCCCTCAGGGAACCAGCCCTCCCCCACCCCAGCCTCCGCCGCAGTACCAAAAATTTGGCACACTGGGTCTGTCACGGAAGGACAGCCTCACCAAGGCTCAGCTCTACGGCACCCTGCTGAACTGAAGGTCCGGTCCCAGCAGGAACTGAATGTGATAAAGCCAAACCTTCCTGGAGATTTTTGGTCGGAACAGTTTGCGTTTCTACGTTTCTCTCTATTCTCTACTTTGGTAGTGGTCCATGTTTTCTACGGAGTGGACACGAGGTTCTGTGGCTGAAAGGGAACCCACAGTGTTTGTACAGTTCGTCCGGAGGAGCGTGTTGCCGGTCCGTGTGGTTGGTGGAAGCTGCGGCTCTGTTTTCTTCATTGGTGTGATGCGGGACCGAGGTTCCCCGAGAGGGGTGGATGCTGGCTGTAAACTCATTTTGATGGTGAAATTGAACTTCTATTTTCTGCATAGCTGTATTTATTGTTAAGTATACCAGTGAACGTGCGACACAGTTAACCGCTGAGGCGGCTTAGATGGTCCGTGAGATCCCGACCACGCCGTGAAACTTTCCGGTGCGACCTACGCTGGAAAATTCCAGGCATTTAAGGAAAAGCGTCTGATCTCTGACTCTTTCTGATATGGGATGATGGGTGGGGACATAGAGACCCTGCTGATACGTATTTACACCCCTGGGATTTTCTTTCATGGCAGGTTTGCAACCAAAGCTCCAGTTAAGTTCAGCCCTACTTCGACTTGAGTAGAGAGCATTGTCCTGGGCGCAGTGTCCGGTGTCCTGGGCGCGGTGTCCTGGGCGCGGTGTCCTGGGCGCAGTGTCCGGTGTCCTGGGCGCCGTGTCCTGGGCGCCGTGTCCTGGGCGCCGTGTCCTGGGCGCAGTGTCCTGGGCGCAGTGTCCTGGGCGCAGTGTCCGGTGTCCTGGGCGCAGTGTCCTGGGTGCGGTGTCCGGTGTCCTGGGCGCGGTGTTCTGGGCGCTGTGTCCTGGGCGCCATGTCCGGCGTCCTGGGCGCCGTGTCCTGGGCGCTGTGTCCGGCGTCCTGGGCGCGGTGTCCGGTGTCCTGGGCGCGGTGTCCTGGGCGCGGTGTCCTGGGCGCGGTGTCCTGGGTGCGGTGTCCGGTGTCCTGGGCGCCGTGTCCTGGGCGCCGTGTCCTGGGCGCCGTGTCCTGGGCGCCGTGTCCTGGGCGCCGTGTCCTGGGCGCCGTGTCCTGGGCGCTGTGTCCTGGGCGCTGTGTCCGGCGTCCTGGGCGCTGTGTCCTGGGCGCCGTGTCCTGGGCGCCGTGTCCTGGGCGCTGTGTCCGGCGTCCTGGGCGCCGTGTCCTGGGCGCTGTGTCCGGCGTCCTGGGCGCGGTGTCCGGTGTCCTGGGCGCGGTGTCCTGGGCGCGGTGTCCTGGGCGCGGTGTCCTGGGTGCTGTGTCCGGTGTCCTGGGCGCGGTGTCCTGGGCGCGGTGTCCGGTGTCCTGGGCGCGGTGTCCTGGGCGCGGTGTCCGGTGTCCTGGGCGCGGTGTCCGGTGTCCTGGCTCAGTGTCCTGGGCGCGGTGTCCGGTGTCCTGGCTCAGTGTCCTGGGCGCGGTGTCCAGTGTCCTGGGCGTGGTGTCCTGGGCACGGTGTCCTGGGCGCGCCGGGACAGCGGTGGTTTATTTCCTCCTTTTCGGTGTGCTTTGTTACTGATCGGATTTCTGAGGTTGCTGTTCTTTTCGGTGTTTCCCCTCTTGTGTTTCTTTCAGTGCTCCGAGTCCCACACCACCCCTCCCCCCCCCAGCCCTCTCTACCTCACGCTCTGATCCTCCTTCTCCTCTCCTAATCAGCTGCCACCCTGTGTAGGCTGACACCATGATGCATGACTCTCTCTCTTCTGTTTGGTTTTCTCTCTCTAATAAAGCACAAGCACTGCGCCGCGCTCCCCTGCTTCCTGTCTCTCTCTCCGCTCGGCCTGTCAGGCCTGGATGGTGTGAATGAATAACTCTGTTTATGGACGTAAGTGTTGCATTGTGGGCTGATATTACCATGCGGTAGTGCTCCACGCCGAGGGAACCTGAACTCCCCGATCAAACACAGAAACAACCGGGCCAGTTCCTGTCCTGCCACAACACAGATAAAGGACTGCACGGCGACTGTGATGAGGGCCAGCAGTCGGCCCGCTCTACCGTACCCGGCACGCTAGTACCAGCTCACCATGATATCTATACTCTGGGTAGGTTGGTTTGCATCCCAGGGTCCGGTTAGTCACCGTACGGCGCCAAACTGCATTCCGTAGTGCTCTGCTTGCCTGACGTGGGCGTGTCTGTTCTCCCTGTCCTGAAGTCTACAGCCAGGACGTGAAATAGACCCTGGTATTCCGGGGGTCCCATGTCGTCACAGTCCAGCGTGGGCTGGCTGCTCACTCCTCATAGCGGAGCTTTCGTGGCTATTCAATGATTGGGATTTTGATTCATGCGAAGGTCCGAGACCCCCAGGACCCCCGTATTTCTCAGTGCTCAGTATCGGGTTAAACTAAACCTAAACCCACACTGGTCTTTAAGCTGCAGTGTTTACATACCTGCTGATGAGGTCAGTAAGGTAAAGAGGCTGGACGCCGGGAGGACACCTCCTAACTCTGATTGCTGCCGAAGCCACACAGTAGCGGCGAGGTGGCCACCTTCATAAGGAGGACATCATAAAGGGGGGCACTAGAGCCGAGCTCAAATCCTAATCTAGCCTGTATGGCACACACCACGCTCTCCTGTCCTAACGGGGTGGAATGGAGGACATTCCTGAGTCAGACGGGAGCTTACTGACCCACCAGCGCTTACAGGGCTGACCTGAGGCTAGCTGATAGGCGAGTCACAGTGTCACATGACCAAACTACAGACTAGACTACATGTTAAACTACAGACTAGACTACAGACTAGACTACAGGTCAAACTACAGACTAGACTACATGTTAAACTACAGACTAGACTACAGACTAGACTACAGGTCAAACTACAGACTAGACTACATGTTAAACTACAGACTAGACTACAGGTCAAACTACAGACTAGAATACAGACTAGACTACAGGTCAAACTACAGACTAGACTACAGGTCAAACTACAGACTAGACTACAGACTAGACTACAGGTCAAACTACAGACTAGACTACAGGTCAAACTACAGACTAGAATACAGACTAGACTACAGACTAGACTACAGACTAGACTACAGGTCAAACTACAGACTAGACTACAGACTAGACTACAGGTCAAACTAGAGACTAGACTACAGACTAGACTACAGGTCAAACTACAGACTAGACTACAGACTAGACTACAGGTCAAACTACAGACTAGACTACAGACTAGACTACAGGTCAAACTACAGACTAGACTACAGGTCAAACTACAGACTAGACTACAGACTAGACTACAGGTCAAACTACAGACTAGACTACAGGTCAAACTACAGACTAGACTACAGGTCAAACTACAGACTAGACTACAGGTCAAACTACAGTAAACACACACTCACACTCACACACACACTCACACACACACACACACACACACACACACACACACACACACACACACTCACACACACACTCACACACACACTCACACACACACTCACACACACACACACACACACACACACACACACACACACACACACTCACACTCACACTCACACTCACACTCACACTCACACTCACACTCACACACACATAACAACATACAGCAGTAGCCTGAACCCCCCCGCCGGAGACGCTGACTCTCTAGCGGGGGGACATTCATCTCTCGCCGTCAGTCATGTGAAATATTCATGGCCCTGTTCACATTTCCAGTGAGCCATATGTTCCACACAGCGCTTTCTTCATGGGTTTAGTATTCAGGGGAGCTGACGGCGTCCTCGGCTTCCTGGCTCCCATTCACCAGGCGGGAGGAGAGTGAGTCATGGGCCTGCAGGGCATCTTCTAAGACACCGGCAGCACAGGCAGCGCAGCGAGACTCTGCTCGTGAGACCTCTCTGTGTCTAGTCTCTTACGGGCTTTCCCTCCATCCCTCTCTGTGGATCCTGCCGGAGCAGCGGGTTAAACCGTGCTGATGAAAGTGCGCTCGGATAGAGCGCTGCTTCCCCGCTCCGTTCTTCAAGGCATCACTCGAGGTCTGGCATGTGGCTTTAAGCAGGAGCTTGAGGTCTTGGCAGCTGGCAAAGCAAAACAAGCCACCATCACGCCAGCCATGCTGAGGGGGCGGGCCAGGCATGGTGGTGTCTGAGCGCCCTCCAGTGGGCTCTAGGAGAACGAGCAGGGAGATGGAGAACCCTAAAGCTCACTACTGTAAACGCAGGAGTCCAGACGTCCATTAACTGACCAGATGATGGACCTGACCGGACACTGCGGTATGGACCATCACCGAAATCCTGTGTTACTAAAAACTAACCAAGACCACTTCACCACGGAGATCGCCATGGAAACTGGACAGTAAGGTTCAGAAGTGACATCATCAGAATCTTACACACCTGAATAAGGCTGGGATGATGAGATCCACCTACACTGTAACACGACTGAACACAACCCCCGCTAGACTGTAACCCCACTGAACACAACCCCCGCTAGACTGTAACCCCACTGAACACAACCCCCGCTAGACTGTAACCCCACTGAACACAACCCCCCGTTAGACTGTAACCCCACTGAACACAACCCCCGCTAGACTGTAACACGACTGAACACAACCCCCGCTAGACTGTAACCCCACTGAACACAACCCCCACTAGACTGTAACCCCACTGAACACAACCCCCGCTAGACTGTAACACGACTGAACACAACCCCCGCTAGACTGTAACACGACTGAACACAACCCCCCCCAGACTGTAACACGACTGAACACAACCCCTGCTAGACTGTAACATGACTGAACACAACCCCCGCTAGACTGTAACCCCACTGAACACAACCCCCGCTAGACTGTAACCCCACTGAACATAACCCCTGCTAGACTGTAACACCACTGAACATTACCCCGCTAGACTGTAACACCACTGAACACAACCCCGCTAGATTGTAACACCACTGAACACAACCCCCCGCTAGACTGTAATCCCACTGAACACAACCCCCCGCTAGACTGTAACCCCACTGAACATAACCCCCGCTAGATTGTAACACCACTGAACACAACACCCGCTAGACTGTAACCCTACTAAACACAAACCCCGCTAGACTGTAACCCCACTGAACATAACCCCCGCTAGACTGTAACACCACTGAACACAACCCCCGCTAGACTGTAACCCTACTAAACACAAACCCCGCTAGACTGTAACCCCACTGAACATAACCCCCCGCTAGACTGTAACACCACTGAACACAACCCCCGCTAGACTGTAACCCCACTGAACACAAACCCCGCTAGACTGTAACCCCACTGAACACAACCCCCGCTAGACTGTAACCCCACTGAACATAACCCCCGCTAGACTGTAACACCACTGAACACAACCCCCCGCTAGACTGTAACCCCACTGAACATAACCCCCGCTAGATTGTAACCCCCCTGTTATAAACCCCGCGCTAGACTGTAATCCCACTGAACACAACCCCCCGCTAGACTGTAACCCTACTAAACACAAACCCCGCTAGACTGTAACACCACTGAACATAACCCCCGCTAGACTGTAACACCACTGAACACAACCCCCGCTAGACTGTAACACCACTGAACACAACCCCCACTAGATTGTAACCCCACTGAACACAACCCCGCTAGACTGTAACACCACTGAACATAACCCCCGCTAGACTGTAACCCCACTGAACATAACCCCCCGCTAGACTGTAACCCCACTGAACACAACACCCGCTAGACTGTAACCCCACTGAACACAACCCCCGCTAGACTGTAACCCCACTGAACACAACCTCGCTAGACTGTAACACCACTGAACATAACCCCCGCTAGACTGTAACCCCACCGAACATTACCCCCCGCTAGACTGTAACCCCACTCAACACAACCCCGCTAGACTGTAACCCCACTGAACATAACCCCCCGCTAGACTGTAACACCACTGAACACAACCCCCGCTAGACTGTAACCCCACTGAACACAACCCCGCTAGACTGTAACACCACTGAACACAACCCCGCTAGATTGTAACACCACTGAACACAACCCCCCGCTAGACTGTAATCCCACTGAACACAACCCCCCGCTAGACTGTAACCCTACTAAACACAAACCCCGCTAGACTGTAACACCACTGAACATAACCCCCGCTAGACTGTAACACCACTGAACACAACCCCCACTAGATTGTAACCCCACTGAACACAACCCCGCTAGACTGTAACACCACTGAACATAACCCCCGCTAGACTGTAACCCCACTGAACACAACCCCCCGCTAGACTGTAACCCCACTGAACACAACCCCCGCTAGACTGTAACCCCACTGAACACAACACCCGCTAGACTGTAACCCCACTGAACACAACCCCCGCTAGACTGTAACCCCACTGAACACAACCCCCGCTAGACTGTAACCCCACTGAACACAACACCCGCTAGACTGTAACCCCACTGAACATAACCCCCGCTAGACTGTAACCCCACCGAACATAACCCCCCGCTAGACTGTAACCCCACTCAACACAACCCCGCTAGACTGTAACCCCACTGAACACAAACCCCGCTAGACTGTAACCCCACTGAACATAACCCCCCGCTAGACTGTAACCCCACTGAACACAACACCCGCTAGACTGTAACCCCACTGAACACAACCCCCGCTAGACTGTAACACGACTGAACACAACCTCGCTAGACTGTAACACCACTAAACATAACCCCCGCTAGACTGTAACCCCACCGAACATAACCCCCCGCTAGACTGTAACCCCACTCAACACAACCCCGCTAGACTGTAACCCCACTGAACACAAACCCCGCTAGACTGTAACCCCACTGAACATAACCCCCCGCTAGACTGTAACCCCACTGAACACAACACCCGCTAGACTGTAACCCCACTGAACACAACCCCCGCTAGACTGTAACCCCACTGAACACAACCCCCGCTAGACTGTAACACCACTGAACACAACCTCGCTAGACTGTAACACCACTGAACATAACCCCCGCTAGACTGTAACCCCACCGAACATAACCCCCCGCTAGACTGTAACCCCACTCAACACAACCCCGCTAAACTGTAACCCCACTGAACACAACACCCGCTGGACTGTAACCTCACTGAACACAACCCCCGCTAGACTGTAACCCCACTGAACACAACCCCCGCTAGAATGTAACCCCACGTAACCAACCCCCGCTAGACTGTAACCCCACTGAACCCAACCCCCCGCTAGACTGTAACCCCACTGAACACAACCTCGCTAGACTGTAACCCCACCGAACATAACCCCCGCTAGACTGTAACCCCACTGAACCCAACCCCCCGCTAGACTGTAACCCCACTGAACCCAACCCCCCGCTAGACTGTAACACCACTGAACCCAACCCCCGCTAGACTGCAACACCACTGAACACAACACCCGCTAGACTGTAACCCCACTGAACACAACACCCGCTAGACTGTAACCCCACTGAACACAACCCCCGCTAGACTGTAACCCCACTGAACACAACACCCGCTAGACTGTAACCCCACTGAACACAACACCCGCTAGACTGTAACCCCACTGAACACAACCCCCGCTAGACTGTAACACCACTGAACACAACCCCCGCTAGACTGTAACACGGCTTTACCTCTACGGAACTCGTGTTGGCTGTTTAAGGCAGAATGGTCAGTAGACCAGATTCCACCACAGTGCATGGCGCTGTTACAGTGTCTGTACAGTGAGTAGCATCAAGATAACACAACCACAGATCAGGTTCCCTCACACAGAACCCACAGCAGCAACACCATGACCTTTCAGGAGCGTTACTTTCTGCAGGAGTCACATCCCCTTTAACCTGGTTCAGCTACTCCAGACTGCTGGATTATTCGGAACACGGGTTACGGAGTGGGAATAATACAGTACAATCATCACCATGTATATTACATTCTCTGGGGTGGAGCGATCCAGACAGGAACCTCAGAAAAGTCAAAACAAACAAACAAGCAGAATTCACTCCACAATTCCAACCACTGTCTCGTCTGCAGAGTTCATCTGAGATCTCTGCCAATCTTCCTTCCCTCCTTTTAGTAAAGAGGAACATAAACAAACAAACAAACAAACACACAAACAAACAAACAAACAAACACACCTCCTACCTCCACTTGTGGTTTCTGTACAGCATCCACAGAGAACCAGTCTAGAACAAAAGCTGGTTCTACAGACAGAACTTTAAGTTCCTCCTGAAGTCGTCTGGTTTGAAATGTTTCTCAGGGCCAAACAGACTGAAACTGTGGTAGGTGAGGGGGCGTGGCCATGACTGTGTGTGGCTGACATAGCCACACCCCTAACAACTGAAACAGCACAAAGGAACTCTGGGAGATGTAGGAATAAAACTGTGTAGGTTGTGGAATAAAACATTCCAGTAGCGGATTTCCAACTACTAACACGAGAACCTGAAAACCCCCAAAGCAAAACCTGACATTCCGAAAACCTGACATTCCGAAAACCTGACATTCCGAAAACACCCAAATATCACCATGAGGATTTTAGACTGGGATGAGATGGAAAGGCTGATGGAGAAGGGTTTCCGAGTGAACTGTGACGTATGAAGCACATGATTCAGAAACACCTGATCTCACAACCACACGCCAACCGCTCCACCCACAGCCCTACACTCCACACAAGCAGTGAGCTTTCTCAGTGGGAGCGGGTGGGGGTCACTGGAAACAATTACCCCTACTGATGGGGAGTCCGACCACAGAGCTCAGTTTTCCACATGCAACGCTCCACTGCATGGTGTGTGAGGTGTGTGTGGTGCGTGAGGTGTGCGTGGTGTGTGAGGTGCGTGAGGTGTGTGAGGTGTGCGTGGTGTGTGAGGTGTGCGTGGTGTGTGAGGTGTGTGAGGTGGCATCTCATCTTGTACAGCTGTTACATTTAAGGTGGAAGGGAAGTTTTAATAAGAAGCCGGTTTCATCTTCGCCAAGGTGAGCGTTATCAGGACGGTACAGTCGGTATGGTACCCTGTTCGGGCAGTGTCCGAGCTCATGGCGAGTTTTAGACTGTAACCTTCTCATACTAGTTAGGAAACGTTCTCTGACGGAACACTACGCTCCAGATCTCAGTAGGTGGTCACTGATCGTGATGCCCGGCGTCTCTGAACTGCACAGCCATGAAAAGCTGGTACAGGTGTGTGAAGAGAACCCGCACACAGTGGAAACTCAGTTACATCTCTCCAGCTCACCCGGTTAGCCGAGCTTCTAATCACAGCAGCTGATCAGGAGGAGCTCAGAGCTCGGTCTGTATGTACTACAGTGGAGTAAGAGGGAATTCCACTCCGCAGCTGAAGGGGGAGCTCAGGAGCAGTGAACACCAGCTGTCAGATCATGCAGCTTTATAGTCTTTAGGTTTTACTGAGACTCCTCCCCTCTGTGTCGGACCTACAGAGGAAGACGGCAACATAATGCTAAACAAACTAATAAGCTAAAGCTAAAGCTAACCTCAAAGCTAAGATCTAACAGTGAGACTGAGATTAAAGTTAAACTTAAAGCTAAGTAGACGTTAACTCGAACCTAAGATCAAGGTTCATTTCAAAGCTATGCTCAAACCTAACGTTGAAGCTAAGATCAAAGCTAGTCTTTAAGCTAAGACCAAAGCTATGCTCAAACCCATCCTCGAAGCTCAGATCAAAGCAAAGATCAAAGCTAATCTTTAAGATAAGATCAAAGCTATGCTCAAAGCTAACGTTGAAGCTAAGATCAAAGCTAGTCTTTAAGCTAAGATCAAAGCTATGCTCAAACCCATCCTCGAAGCTCAGATCAAAGCTAAGATCAAAGCTAATCTTTAAGATAAGATCAAAGCTATGCTCAAAGCTAACTTTGAAGCTAAGATCAAAGCTAATCTTTAAGATAAGATCAAAGCTATGCCTTCAAACAACATCCGAGCCGATGCCTCAGTTCTCAAAGCCTAAGATCAAAGCTAATCTTTACTAGATAAGATCAAAGCTTATGCTCAAAGGCTAACGTGTTGAAGCTTAAGATCAAAGCTAGAGTTTAAAGCTAAGAAATACAAAGTGATGCTCAAGCCATCCTCGTGAAGCTGCAGATCAAAGCTAGTGACAAAGCTCGATCAGGAGGAACCATCAGAAGCTCGGTCCTCAAAGCACACAGTGGAAGCTAAGATTAAATTCACTCCAGCTGAAGGGGGAGCTAAGCCTTATAATCACCTAAGCTGATCAAAGCTCCGATAATCGGTCTTATGCTACTGTGGGACTCCTATAGTAATTCCACCTCCGCAGCTGAAAGGCCGGGCAACAGGAAGTTAAACAAACTAATACATCAGCAGCTTTTAACCTCAGGTTCTAAGACTCCTTCCAGCTGTGTCTGAGCCTACAGTTAAAGCGGTAACATAACTAAAAACTAATACTCGTTAAAGCTTCAAGGCTCACTTCAAAGCATGCTCGGTCACCTAACAGTGCAGATGATCAAAGCTAGCCATTTAATAGACCAAAGCTATACTCAAACACTCACAACTCAGATCAAACCAGATCAAAACAAATCTTTAAGAACAAAGCAATGCTCAAACTTAACGTTTGAAGCTAAGAATCAAGCTAGTCTTTAAGCTAAGGACCACAAAGCTATGGCT
The DNA here is from genome assembly GCA_024036415.1 of Prochilodus magdalenae. NCBI lineage: Eukaryota > Metazoa > Chordata > Actinopteri > Characiformes > Prochilodontidae > Prochilodus > Prochilodus magdalenae. Next base: position 125,953 of record JAMWET010002605.1, read on the forward strand.
CAAACCATACTCGAAGCTCAGACTCAAAAAAGCTAAGATGCAAAGCCCCTCCAATGATAAGATCAAAGCTATCCTCAAAGCTAACCTTGAAGCTAAGATCAAAGCTAATCTTTAAGATAAGATCAAAGCTATGCTCAAACCCATCCTCGAAGCTCAGATCAAAGCTACAGATCCAAAGGTCTTTAAGTAAATCAAAGCGATGCCTCAAAGTAACGGCGCTAAGATCAAGCTAGTCTGTAAGCTAAGTGACCAAGGCATGCTGCAACCCATCCTCGAAGCTCAGATCAAAAGCTAAGATCAAGCTAATCTTTAAAGTAAAAGATCGCAACATGGTCAAAGCTTACGTGGAGCTTCAAAGCTAGGCTTTGAAGCTAAGATCAAAGCTACAGGCTCAAACCAACCTCGAAGCTTCAGATCAAAGCCAAGATACGATTCCTAATCAGTATAGTAATAAGATCAAAGACACGATATGTAGCCAAAAACTTGTGTAATTTCGATCAAAGATTTCACTTAGAAGTAACTGAAACTAGGATACAAGCATAGTAATACTTTCAATGGGTGTCTGTCAATAATAGAAAACAGATACACAGATTAGATACACACACTACTTCAGCCAACCAGTTTTTAGATGTACTACCGAGCAGGTTACATTCAATAGAAACAGGCAGATGTCCAGAATAGCCCCTCAACCAATAGAAGTCAGGCACGCAGCCGTAAACACTTAAAGAGAGGGGCCAAAGTATAGTCCAAGATAGATACCTGCAGTGAGCTCAGAAAACACATCATGAGCTAGAGAGACCCCCCCAAACAACACTGTCAGGAGCTAGGGTGTACGCTAAGCTAATAGATAGCGGCTAGAGGCCTATCGATAGCTGCGGTGCGCTAGGACCAACCAGGCGGCAGAGAGAGACACATCCACAACATAGAGATAGACAAGGGTTAGAGATACTGATCCAGCTAGATAGAGCAGAGCAGAGAGAGACCAAAGAGCCGCGTAGGCTGGCTCAGGCGCTCTAGGTCCGCGTAGAGATGCTGCCACAGACTAGACCAGATAGATCAGATCCTAGACAAACAAACAAACAAACAAACAAACAACACAGAGCATTAGATCAACTAGTCAGCGGTTTAGCCCCACCCATTATGCCTACAGCAGTTTAGCCCCTCCCATGGTAATATGGCTAACAGTGAACGGAGGGGGATGAGTGGTGATGAGGGCGGGACCAGGGCGTATGAGCTGAGGTGTGGTCCAGGTGAGGTCCAGTACCTTTGGGTCCGAAGAGCACGGCGTAGCACGGTTTGTGGCAGTACGGCTGACCATCATGCTGCAACACAAAACACACAGTCAGCACAGCCTGGCACAACCTGGCATCGCCAACATGAGAACCTTACAGGAGTAGAACCGTCTGGAACCAGAGAGGGTTAAACAGTACAGACTCAGTAGGGATGTTCAGTACGTCCAGGACCGATCCTGTTCGCACCAGAGGGGGGCGACAAAGCCTTCTCACACCAGTCCCAGTTATATTAATACAGACAGACAGACAGATAGATAGATAGATAGATAGATAGATAGATAGATAGATAGATAGATAGATAGATAGGTAGATAGATAGAGAGAGAGTTAGAGAGATAGATAGAGAGAGAGATAGAGAGATAGATAGATAGAGAAATAGATAGATAGATAGATAGATAGATAGATAGATAGATAGATAGATAGAGAGAGAGAGAGAGATAGAGAGATAGAGAGAGAGATAGAGAGATATCAGGTGTGAGAAACATTAACACACAGTGTTCTATATCAGAACTCATTTTAGCTGGTGTGCGGGTCCTCACCTCAGCGTGGCTCCCCGGGGCCAGAGTCTTACTGCAGCGCTCACAGCGCAGACACGGCCTGTGCCAGTCTTTACCCAGAGACGTCACCTTCTCCGCTAACACACACACCCACACACCCGCCCCCACACACACACCCCACACACAGACAGAAAGACACAACATGATCCTCTGTACCAGTAATCCGTAGTCTGGATGGTGTTCAGTAGCTAATAGGCAGTATGTGGTAGTCCATAATGGTGTGTGGTAGTCTATAATGGTGTGTGGTAGTCTATAATGGTGTGTGGTAGTCTATAATGGTGTGTGGTATCTATAATTGTGTGTGGTAGTCTTTAGATGGTGTGAGGTAGTTTTAGACGGTGTGTGATAGTCATTTCATGGTGTGTGGTAGTTTCACGCCTGCACCACCCCTGATGTGCTATGGAATGTGAGTTATCTGAGGAGCAGCTTCACGGAACCTCTGGTGAACAGAACCAGGCCGGAACCAGAACTTACCGAAGTACACGGTCTTGCTGCAGCGTGGGCAGATGTTGGGCTGCCCGGAGAAAGACGAGAAGCTTGCAGCTGGAAGAAAAGAGCGGGAGATGACATCATCAAAACAGACCCCACAACTCATTCCAGAGTGGGAATCAGCCGGTCAGTCCGTATCCCCTCATCCGCCGGGGCGCGTTCAGTCCGGCGCTCACCCGGAAGCTCTCGGACTAGCGCAGCGCTACCTGCATACGGCACCGGCACACGGATCAGCTGATACCAGGCGGTGAAACCACAGGTCTGGATTCTCATCGGTGGACTATTAGATTCCCTTACTCAGCAGCATTAGCCTCAGAGATTCCGTGCCGCCCAGGACGAGCGGACCGGCTCCGTGTGAGGTTACATATAGAAGATCATTCGGTTTGCTTCAGTCATATTTCTCACTGTGCCCGAAACGAGCCGCCGGTACAGCGAGAGGATTTATACGGTTCCCCAATGTAACATTCCCTGGCTGTCCTGACTAAACAACGGAATATCCACGACCTCGGGATTTAAACCCTCGCTCTGAAAATCGGCTTCGTCTGGGAGTTCACTGTTTACACCGATTACTGACAGGTGCGCTTACCTGGACCCTTTATCATCGTGAGATTCCTCGTCCGGTTGTTTATGAACATGATATGGGAAATTAAAGTTAAGCAGTTAAGGATGCACAGCCAAGTTCCCTGATATTCCAGGATTTCCATGATTCCACAAAGAGAAATATACACACAGGATGACTGTGTCCTTGTGGGCAAAGCCATTTCCATCCACACACGGCCGGAGGGATTTGGTGAGGAGGATCTCCAGTGGCTGCACAGAGGCCTGACCTCAGCCCCACTGAACACCTTTGGGATGATCTGGAATTCTGAATGTGAGACAGGCATTCTCATCCAACATCAGTCATCAGTGTCTGACCTCACAAAGGTCCTTTCACCTGAATGGACACAATGTCCCACAGACGCATTCCCACCTCCTGTGGAAAGCTTCCCAGAGGAGTGGAGACCGCGCTCCATGTTTACGGCCACGGGTTTAAAACGGGATCCAGTGAGCTCATACGGGCGTGACGGTCAGGTGACCACATACTATGTCCAAATACCGTGTGTGTGTGTGTGTGAGTGTGTGTGTGTGTGTGTGTGTGAGTGTGAGTGTGTGTGTGTTAGTGTGTGAGTGTGTGTGTTAGTGTGTGTGTGTGTGTGTGTGTTAGTTGTGGAGTGTGTGGTAGTGTGTGTGTGTGTGGTGAGTAGTGGTGTGTTAGTGTGTGGTATGTGATAATGTGTGTTGTGGGGTGTGTGTGATTGCGGATTAGTGTGTGTGTATGTGTTGTGTGTGTGTGTGCTGTGTTAGTGTGGTGTGCCTAGTGTGTGTTGAGAGTGACCCCACAAGTGTAGTGTGTGGTGTGTGTGTGGTTTGTGTAAGTGGTAGTGTTTAAGTATTATGTGTGTTATGTGTGTGTGTGGGTTGTGTGCTTATGAGTGTGTATGTTAGTTTCGTGTGTGAGTGTGTGTGTGGTGTGTGTGTGTGTTGTGTGGTGAGTGTGTGTGTGATTGGTGTGTAACTGTGTGTGTGGTGTGTGAGTGGTTGTTAGTGTGTGGTGTGTGTGTGTGTGTATGTGTGTGTGAGTGGTGTGTAGTGTGACGAGTGTGTGTGTGTGTGTGTGTCCTTAGTGTTACTGTGTGTGTGAATGTGTGTGTGTTAGTTTGTACTTAAGTGTGTGTGTGATTGTGTCTGTGTGTAGTGGGTTAGTGATTTGTGTGTGTTAGTGGTGTGTGTTAGTATGTGTGTGTGTGTGTGCTGTGTGTGTGTGTTAGTGACATGTGTGTGGTGTGTGTGCTAGTGATGTGTTAGTGTGTGGTGGTTGTGTTAGTGTGTGTGAGTGTATTGTGAGTGTGTTAGTAGTGTATGTGTGTGTGATTGTGCTAGTGTGGGTGAATGTGTTATGTGTGACTTGGAGTGTGTTGTGTGTGTGTATGGGATCGCACCGTGTGGTGTAGTCTAGTGTGTGTTGTGTGAGTGTTTGTGTTAGTGTGAGTGTCTGGCACCATGTGTCACTGGTGTGGTCATCGAGTAGTCGCTGTATTATGTTGTGTTTGCTTGTGTGTGTTTAGTGTGCGTATGGTTAGCCGTTTGTTGGATGTTTGTGGCACCACTTGTGACAAAAGTTGTCCCGTTGTGTTTAGTGGGGTTTTTTTTTGATCGACTATAGTCAGTGGTGTTTTGTTGGTGAAGGTGATTTGTGTGGGTGTTAGCTGTTGGGGGAGCAGAGGGGGGATGGACACTGAAGGGGGGGACAGTGGATGTCGGGTGGTGCGGGGGGTGCGGCTGGCCTGTCCGGCCCGGATTGGGGCCGCTGGAGGTGTGGTGCGGTGTCATCCTGCGTGGTGCAGATTCTGGGAGAGCGAACGCACGTGTCGGTGTACGGGTATGTGTTCGGAGGTCTGCTGTGGTCCTGATGTGTAGTCAGTGGGTGATTTGATGCGGCGAATATGAAGTGTTTTCCTTGGGTTGCAGGGATGAGGTGTGTTGTGAGTTTTTTTATATCTCATAGTTTTTTGCCAGTGTGTCTGGGGTTCCCTTTGTGTCTTAGTCCTGTGTCTTGTGTGTGAGGGTGTCTGTTGTGTCTTTAGTGCGCCGTTAGCTTTTTGTGTTAATCTTGTGTGTTTAGTGGTGTGTGTCTGTGTTTGTTAGTGTGTCCTTTGCGTGTTCGTTTGAGGAGTGGCAGGGACTGTGCATTCGTTTGGTTAGTGGTGAGTGTGTTGTTAGTGTGTGTGTATGTGTTAGTGGCTGTGAGTGTGTGTGTCAGTGGGTTAGTGTGGCTGTGTGAAAACTGTGTAGTGAGTGTGTGTAGTGTGGTGGTATGTGTGTGTGAGTGCGTAGTGTTTGTGTATGTGTTAGTGTGTGTGTGTGTTAGTTGCTTTGTGTGTCGTGGGAGTGTGTGTTAGTGAATCTGTGTTGTATGTTGTTAGTGTGTGTGAGTGTGTGTGTGTGTGACGTGTGTGGTTAGTGTGATTTGTGTATCGTGTTAGTATGTGAGGTGTGTTGTGTGAGTGTGTTAGTGGTGTGTGTTGGAGTGTGTGTGTGTGTGTTGTGTGTGTTAGTTGTCGTGTGTCGCTGTGGAGTGTGTGTAGGGGTGTGTGTATGTGTTTATTGGTGTTAGTGTGTGTGTGAGTGTGTATGTGTGTGTGTGTGTGTGTGTGTTAGTGTGTGTGAGTGTGTGTGTTAGTGTGTGTGTGTGTGTGTGTGTTAGTGTGTGTGTGTGTGTGTGAGTGTGTGTTAGTGTGTGTGTGTGTGTGTGTTAGTGTGTGTGAGTGTGTGTTAGTGTGTGTGTGCTGTTCTCACCCTTCACTGGTCCGCGGGTCGGAGGAGCTGCCTTCTTCTCCTCAGCCTTGGGCTCCGGTTCCGTCCCACTGCTGACAGGAGCATCGCTGACTGGCGTCTCATACACGTACGACCCAGCACCTCCGATATTCACTCCTGCGGAGAGGAGGCAGCGCACACCTGGATCAGCTCAGCCGCGGTAATCAGAGCCCATAAACATCCCACAGCTAACAGGACTCGGATCCGGGTCTGACCCACATACTGAGAGACGGCAGGGACTCCGAATCTGTGATGTGGAGTCTGCGTCCCTAATGAAGTGTTGGTGGCGCCGAGGGAGAGAACGTCCTACTTAACACCACAAATTAGCATCAAACACAGACGCTGATTAGCTGTACCGCACCTTTGGGCCCGTAGAGGGCAGCGTAGCACGGCTTGTGGCAGTACGGCTTCCCATCATGCTGTGAACACAAAACACAAAACACCACGTACGGTTTACTGTCACTCCTCACTTCAGCTGTTTACACCAGTCAGACATGACACCACCACCTCCCAGTACCTCCACCCACTGACCATACAGGACACTCTGTAGGTGTACAGGTCCAGACTGTAGTCCATCTGTTTCTCTGTGTACTGTATTACCCTGTTCTTCAATGGTCAGGACCCCCACAGGACCCCCACAGGACCCCCACAGGACCACCACAGAGCAGGTATGATGTGGGTGGTGGATCATTCTCAGCACTGCAGTGACACTGACGTGGTGGTGGTGTGTTAGTGTGTGTGGTGCTGGTGTGAGTGGATCAGACACAGCAGTGCTGCTGGAATGTTGAGACACTGTGTCCACTCACTGTCCACTCTATTAGACACTCCTACCTTGCTGGTCCACCTTGTAGATGGACAGTCAGAGACGATAGCTCATCTGCTGCTGCACAGTGCAGTGCTGGTCATCCTCTAGTCCTTCATCAGTGGGCACAGGACGCTGCCCACAGGACGCTGCCCACAGGACGCTGCCCCACAGGACGCTGCCCCACAGGACGCTGGTCACAGGACACTGTTGGCTGGATAGTTCTGGTTGGTGGACGATTCTCAGTCCCGTAGTGATACTGAGGTGTCCAGCAGCACTGCTGTGTCTGATCCCCTCACACCAGCACCACACACACTAACACACCACCACCACGTCAGTGTCCCTGCAGTGGAGGATCCTCCACCCGTTCATCATTCTGGACTCATCTACAGTGTAGCCTCCTCCTACAGGAGGCTGCAACATCTGCACAAACTGCAGACCAATCAGACCTATTACTCCACCCTACAGACACCCAACACTCCTCTCCTGTGCTGTCTTGTATTGGTGATAACCCGAGGAGGATGGGTTCCCCTACTGAGTCCGGGTTCCTCTCAAGGTCTTTCCTTTAGAACTGAGGGGTTCTCCTTGCCCCTGTGACCCTGGGCTCACTCACTGGGGACACCAGGCTCTCGGTAAAGCTGCTCTGTGACACATCTGCTGTAAAAGCCTTATGGGAATAAAGCCTGATCTGACTGAGTGAGGATTCTGAACTCCTCCGTCTCTCTGTCACTCTTTACTCCTCCTCCTCCTCCGTCCCTCCCTCTAACACACTCTCCCTTTACCTCAGCATGTCCTCCAGGGTTCAGGGTCTTGTTGCAGCGCTCACACTTCAGACAGAACTTGTGCCAGTCTTTCCCCAGAGACGTCACCTTCTCCGCTGAGGAACGAGAGAGGAGGGGGGGGGGGGGCGCAAGAGATGAGAAATTGAAGAACAAAGGCCATACTTCAGGAAAGGTAGAGCAGTATAGCCGGAGCATAACGCCGACTTTACTCGCAGAACGGACTGTTACTACGATCGACTAGAGATAATGTTGGAACAAAAGCACTGTGACAGAACGGACGAGACAAACCAATTTCGAAATGAACACCTATAATCGCAAGAAATGGTACCCTGAACACTACGAGATAGAAACAAAAACGAACTCACTTCCCCTCTGAGGTAAACAGGAGGTAAAAGAGAGGGGTAGAGAAAGGGGGAGAAAGTAGAGGAGAGAGGAGAGGATAGGAGAGAGAGGTTAAAAGAGAGGGAGAGTAGAGAGAGAGAGAGAGAGAGAGAGAGAGAGAGAGAGAGAGAGAGAGAAAGAGAGAGGTAGACAGAGGGAGAGGTAGAGAAAGGGAGAGAGGTAGAGAGAGATAGAGAGAGAGGTAAAGAGGGAGAGGTAGAGAGAGATAGAGAGAGAGGTAGAGAGAGAGAGGTAGAGAGAGGGAGAGGTAGAGAAAGGGAGAGGTAGAGAAAGGGAGAGAGGGAGAGAGAGGGAGAGGGAGGGAGAGGTAGAGAAAGGGAGAGAGGGAGAGAGGGAGAGAGAGGTAGAGAGAGGGAGAGGTAGAGAAAGGGAGAGAGGGAGAGAGAGGTAGAGAGAGGGAGAGGTAGAGAGGGAGAGGTAGAGAAAGGGAGAGAGGGAGAGAGAGGTAGTAGAGAGAGGGAAGAGGTTAGAGAAAGGTGAGAGAGGGAGAGAGGAGGTAGAGGAGAGGGAGAAGGTAGAGAAAAGGAGTGAGGAGAGAGAGGATGCTTATTTATAGGTTAGAGAAAGGGAGAGAGGAGGAGAGGTAGAGAGAGGGAGAGAGAGAAAGGAGAGAGGTGAGAGAGGGTAGAGGGAGGAGGGTAGAGGAGGGAGAGAGAGGTAGAGAGAGGGAGAGGTAGAGAGTGAGAGTTCGAGTTAGAGTGTGAGAGGTAGAGGGAGGGAGAGGTAGAGAAAGGGAGAGAGGGAGAGAGAGGTAGAGAGAGGGAGAGGTAGAGAAAGGGAGAGAGGGAGAGAGAGGTAGAGGGAGGGAGAGGTAGAGAGGGAGAGAGAGGTAGAGAGAGGGAGAGGTAGAGAGGAGAAAGAGAGGGTAGAGAGGTATGAGAGAGAGGAGAGGTAGAGACACGGGAGAGAGGGAGAGGTAGAGAAATGGAGAGAGGGAGAGAGAGGTAGAGGGAGGGAGAGGTAGAGAAAGGGAGAGAGGGAGAGAGAGGTAGAGAGAGGGAGAGGTAGAGAGGGAGAGGTAGAGGTAGAGAGAGAGAGGTAGAGGGAGGGAGAGGTAGAGAAAGGGAGAGAGGGAGAGAGAGGTAGAGGGAGGGAGAGGTAGAGAAAGGGAGAGAGGGAGAGAGAGGTAGAGGGAGGGAGAGGTAGAGAAAGGGAGAGAGGGAGAGAGAGGTAGAGGGAGGGAGAGGTAGAGAAAGGGAGAAAGGGAGAGAGGGAGAGAGAGAGAGAGAGAGGGAGAGGTAGAGAAAGGGAGAGAGGGAGAGAGAGGTAGAGGGAGGGAGAGGTAGAGAGAGGTAGAGGGAGGGAGAGGTAGAGAAAGGGAGAGAGGGAGAGAGAGGTAGAGGGAGGGAGAGGTAGAGAAAGGGAGAGAGGGAGAGAGAGGTAGAGAAAGGGAGAGAGGGAGAGAGAGGTAGAGAGAGAGGTAGAGAGGGAGAGGTAGAGGTAGAGAGAGAGAGGTAGAGAGAGGGAGAGGTAGAGAGGGAGAGAGAGGTAGAGAGAGAGAGATAGAGAGAGGGAGAGGTAGAGGTAGAGAGAGGTAGAGAGGGAGAGAGAGGTAGAGAGAGAGAGATAGAGAGAGGGAGAGGTAGAGGTAGAGAGAGGTAGAGAGAGGGAGAGGTAGAGAGGGAGAGAGAGGTAGAGAGAGGGAGAGGTAGAGAAAGGGAGAAAGGGAGAGAGGGAGAGAGAGGGAGAGGAAGAACCAGAACATCAGAAATCCTCCTGTGTCACATATCAGGTTTAAACAGGTCTAGAGCTCTACCTGGCCACTTTATTGGAAACACCCAGACACTGACCTCTGATGAGGGGCACGGCTATCACAATCTCTCCGTCAGCAGGTGGTCTGCCGTCTCTGACTGATCACCAGCAAGGTGGAGCTGCAGGGTGGAGGGGTTTCTAATAAAGTGGCCAGTGAGTGTGAATGAAGACGGACGGCTGCCCGGAGCGCTCTGTCCCGGGACACTGGAACATGCTGGAGATGCAGAGCATGTGGTTCAGATTCAGAGCCCGGAGAACCCGGAGAACCCGGAGGTTCATATAAGGTCCTAGAGGTCTGAGAGTGCTCCTCTGTGAGGAGAGGTCCGGAGCCTCGGGCAGGTGATCTCTCCGCCTGGAGCTCCGTCTCCACGTCCTTTCCAAAACCACGCCCCCTCCAGCAGCGGGGTGTTATACAGAGACACTGATAGTGGGAGGCCCTTATCACTCAGTCCCACGACTGCACATCCCAGAATATCCAGGGCACATTCCGGCCTCAGCTCTCTGCACCGCCTGGACAGCTCCACTCTGGCTGGTGGTGGGGAATAGGTGGGGCTAAACTGCTGTAGGCTAAATGGGTGGGGCTAAACTACAGCAGTCAAGCCACACCCATTCAGCCTACAGCAGTTTCAGCCTGTGTTGATTTTGGACTGGAGAGCCAATTAGAAGAGAGATCATTAGCATATCTGAGTGTAAGGGTGTGGCCTGGTATGAAGATAACTCCAGCAGGTTATACACCTTTCTAAGCTGGAGCTCCAGGATACGCAGCTCTAATAGTACAGTTATATACTCTATCTAAACACAGTGGGGATGGAGGGGCGTATACGGGCAGGTGCCCACAGGGACTGGGCATTCCGGCACTCGTACCCGGCGTATGTGTATACCACAGCTACATATCCAGGTAGATCTCTTCTAGGTGTGGAGATTACTCTGAGCTCCATTAACCACCGGACCCGTGTCCTGATCCGCAGACACCTGACAGGCTGGAGCTGCTCCTGTACGGGGAGGGGCTGGTTCGGGTTTTCCTCAGCAGGAAAAGAGGCTGTGCCCGGTCAGGGAGAGCCCAGAACCTTCAGCACCAATACTGGATCTCCGAGGATCAGAAACACGGCTGGTGCAGAGACTAAACCTGAGCCTGATCTCCATAACCGGAAACGGGCTTAGGGGTCATTACAGAGGGGCTGCACGGTCAGCGTGGGTGCCAGTCACGCAGCGGTGGGCTTTTGTTAACGCCTGAATAATAATACTAATAACACTAATAACACTAATAACAGGAATATTAATCCGGAGCTGCGGAGAACACGGAGACGCCACTCACCGAAGTACACCGTCTTCTCGCACCGGGGACATTTCGAGGCCATCTCGCTGCCCGGACTGAGGCTACCGTCGCTGCTGGATGCTCAGCTCAGATTCAGCTAGTCTCTGTCTCGGTGATGCTCTGCACGGTGGAGCCCCGCCCGCCGGTGACGTCAGCGGCGCCCGACAGATCACTCGCCCCCACCACTCCAACTGCAGTCTGACTAGATGGGGGGGGGGGGGGGGCAGCTAGTGATTATGACTACGAGCCAACCCCAGCGCAGGTGGAGGCAGCATGCTAACCAATCACGGCACGGGGGGCGGGCGTTGAACGCTTGTTCCCTCTTCGGATTGGCCAGTATTGTCATGATGGAGGAAACAGCAGCAAAGACCGGTCCGCTCTGATGGTGATCCACAGATAGTCCAGGAGAGCCAGTAGATTCCCAATACTGATCAATACATACCCATATAACCCGCATTACCATAGTAACACAGTAATCAATACACAGTGTAGAGTCCACACAGAGTATGATTGTGTCCACTGAGTTGTGTGTGTATAGTGTGCTGTGTGCATAGTGTGTGTGTGTGTGTATGTATGCTGTATGGTATGATGTGTGTCGTGTTTGTGTGTGTATATGTGTTTGTGTGTGTGTGTGAGTGTGTAGTGTGTATTGTGTGTTTGTGTGTGTGTGTGTGTGAGTGTGTAGTGTGTGTGTGTGAGTGTGTGTGAGTGTGTGTGTGTGTGTGTGTGTGTGTGTATGTGTGTGTGTGTGTGTGTGTGTGTGTATGTGTGTGTGTGTGTATGTGTGTGTGTGTGTGTGTGTGTGTGTGTGTGTGTGTGTGTGTGTGTGTGTGTGTGTATGTGTGTGTGTGTGTGTGTGTGTATGGATGTGTGAGTGTATGTGTGTGTGTGTGTGTATGCATGAATGTGTGTGTGTATGTGTGTGTGTGTGTGTATGTGTGTGTGTGTGTATGTGTGTGTGTGTGAGTGTGTGTGTATGTGTGTGTGTGTGTGCACACTACCACAGCTCCATACAGGACACTCTGTAGGTGTACAGGTCCAGACTGTATTACCCTGTTCTTCAATGGGCAGGACTCCTACCTTGCTGGTCCACCTTGTAGATGGACAGTCAGAGACGATAGCTCATCTGCTGCTGCACAGTGCAGTGTTGGTCATCCTCTAGTCCTTCATCAGTGGGCACAGGACGCTGCCCCACAGGACGCTGCCCCACAGGATGCGGCCCCACTGTGGGGGTCCTGACCGTTGAAGAACAGGGTAATACAGTACACAGAGAAACAGATGGACTACAGTCTGGACCTGTACACCTACAGAGTGTCCTGTACGGTCAGTGGACTGATGGAGTGGACAGGGGTTGGAGATACAGGGAGGTGGAGCTGATGGAGTGGACAGGGTGTGTAGACACAGGGTCATAATGTTATGGCTGATCAGTATATACAATAGACCAACTGCCTGTCCAGGGTGTTCCCTACCTTCACCCAGGGAATGCTGGGATAGGCTCCAGCCCCCTCAGCGAGCCAGGAGCTTAGATACATACAGGAGTGAATGAATGATTTAATAGATGTATACATTATTAAACAGACGTCTAGACAGGAAGTGCTCACGGGGGATTCAGACACTGGTTTAACGGAGTCACACAGAGCGGTGTGCAGCGAGTGTGTGTGGATGCTGGCGATGGAAACTAAGGTAATAGGTAGTGCAGCTGTATACGTGCTCAGGAGTTGAGCTGTGACCAAATCCACTGACCGTCTATAGTCATCTGAATATCTGCATTGGTTGCCATAGTAACTACAAAAGGGACAAAACTGAGTAACGCAGCAGGTCTGAGTTCAGATGTTAATGTTATGCAGTGACTGTCACAGATAACCGAGGGACCGTGATACATACAGAACCGCGTTCGGGCCGGACGACCCGGTCAGCAGGTAACGGCTAACAGGCTCTATCAGTAACACTCCAAAGGTGCAGGCCGCGCTGCACACTGGCAGGTGTGCGTGTGCCCCTTACCTGGCACCTAAGCAGACACAAAACCCAGGCCTACATGGGGAGGGGTAACCTAGGAGACAAAGCCCACCCTCCGAAGACCCATAACCACAACTACACTACTACCACCACACTGCCCAACAACAGCAGCAGCCCACGAGGAGAGAGCCTCTCTGTACGGCCACACCCTGTAAGCTCCACACACAGCGTGCGGTTTATGGAGGGCTCCACACATTTTCTCAAACTTTGGATGTGTCTATCAATCAGCGTGAGGATGTGGGTCACATGGGACAGCTGGCCCACTGTCAGTACTGGCACACTGGCACACTGGCACACTGGCACACTGCCTTCAAGGCTAAACAAGCTCGTTTGGCAGATCTGAGCAGCATTGCTACCACAGTAGCAGCCACCATCCAGCTGCCATGCCTACGCAACTCAGGTCACTCAGTGGTCTGTATAGCCCCTCAGGTGACTCAGTGGTCTGTATAGCCCCTCAGGTGACTCAGTGGTCTGTATAGCCCCTCAGGTGACTCAGTGGTCTGTATAGCCCCTCAGGTGACTCAGTGGTCTGTATAGCCCCTCAGGTCACTCCGTGGTCTGTATAGCCCCTCAGGTCATTCAGTGGTCTGTATAGCCCCTCAGGTCACTCAGTGGTCTGTATAGCCCCTCAGGTGACTCAGTGGTCTGTATAACCCCTCAGGTCACTCCGTGGTCTGTATAGCCCCTCAGGTCATTCAGTGGTCTGTATAGCCCCTCAGGTCACTCAGTGGTCTGTATAGCCCCTCAGGTCACTCAGTGGTCCGTATAGCCCCTCAGGTCACTCAGTGGTCTGTATAGCCCCTCAGGTGACTCAGTGGTCTGTATAGCCCCTCAGGTCACTCAGTGGTCCGTATAGCCCCTCAGGTCACTCAGTGGTCCGTATAGCCCCTCAGGTCACTCAGTGGTCTGTATAGCCCCTCAGGTGACTCAGTGGTCTGTATAGCCCCTCAGGTGACTCAGTGGTCTGTATAGCCCCTCAGGTCACTCAGTGGTCTGTATAGCCCCTCAGGTCACTCAGTGGTCTGTATAGCCCCTCAGGTCACTCAGTGGTCTGTATAGCCCCTCAGGTCACTCAGTGGTCTGTATAGCCCCTCAGGTCACTCCGTGGTCTGTATAGCCCCTCAGGTCACTCAGTGGTCTGTATAGCCCCTCAGGTCACTCAGTGGTCTGTATAGCCCCTCAGGTCACTCAGTGGTCCGTATAGCCCCTCAGGTGACTCAGTGGTCTGTATAGCCCCTCAGGTGACTCAGTGGTCTGTATAGCCCCTCAGGTGACTCAGTGGTCTGTATAGCCCCTCAGGTCACTCAGTGGTCTGTATAGCCCCTCAGGTCACTCAGTGGTCTGTATAGCCCCTCAGGTCACTCAGTGGTCTGTATAGCCCCTCAGGTCACTCAGTGGTCTGTATAGCCCCTCAGGTCACTCAGTGGTCCGTATAACCCCTCAGGTCACTCAGTGGTCTGTATAGCCCCTCAGGTCACTCAGTGGTCTGTAAAGCCCCTCAGGTGACTCAGTGGTCTGTATAGCCCCTCAGGTCACTCAGTGGTCTGTATAGCCCCTCAGGTGACTCAGTGGTCTGTATAGCCCCTCAGGTCACTCAGTGGTCTGTATAGCCCCTCAGGTGACTCAGTGGTCTGTATAGCCCCTCAGGTCACTCAGTGGTCTGTATAGCCCCTCAGGTCACTCAGTGGTCTGTATAGCCCCTCAGGTCACTCCGTGGTCTGTATAGCCCCTCAGGTCACTTAGTGGTCTGTATAGCCCCTCAGGTCACTCAGTGGTCTGTATAGCCCCTCAGGTCACTCCGTGGTCAGCGTTAAAGCCCCTGTTTCGGGTGGTGGTTATTTTTGTTTCTGAGTAAGCCCTGAAGGGGGCAGACAGAAGCTGCTCGGCCCTGGAGACGCGTGTTTGACTGTGTTTGCTGGCCGGCGGTCAGTAACGTAGGAGCGCTGAGAGCTTGTCCTCTCTGATAAACTGACAGCCCATTCCATTTATAGATACGCAGCACTTCTACAGGGAATGCAGTAGATCACAGAGCAGATCCCATTCAACACCTCTCAGAGAGAGGAAGAGAGAGAGAGGAGAGAGGGAGAGAGAGAGAGAGGGAGAGAGAGAGAGGGAGCAGGGGGGCGGGAGAGAGAAAAGGTGAGAGGGAGAGAGAGAGAGAGAGAGGAGGGTGAGGAGAGAGAGAGGAGAGGGAGTAGAGAGAGAGAGATGGACAGAGAGAGAGAGAAGGAGAAAGAGAGAGAGAGAGATAGAGAGAGAGATGGACAGAGAGAGAGAGGAAGAGAGAGAAAGAGAGAGAGAGATGGGCAGAGAGAAAGAGAGAGAGAAAAGGTGAGAGAGAGAGAGAGAGAGAGAGAGAGAGGAGGGTGAGGAGAGAGAGAGAGGGAGGAAGGGAGAGAGAGGAAAGAGAGAGAGAGAGAGAGAGAGAGAGAGAGAGAGAGAGAGGGGGTGGAGAGAGAGAGGAGAGGGAGTAGAGAGAGAGAGAGAGAGAGGAGAGAGGGAGTAGAGAGAGAGAGAGGGAGAGAGAGAGAGAGAGAGAGAGATGGACAGAGAGAGAGAGGGAGAGAGAGAAAGAGAGAGAGAGATAGACAGAGAGAGAGAGAGAGAGAGGGAGAGAGAGAGAGAGAGAGAGATGGACAGAGAGAGAGAGAGATGGACAGAGAGAGAGAGAGAGATGGAGAGAGAGAGAGAGAGAGAGAGAGGAGAGAGAGAGGAGAGAGAGAGAGAGAGAGATAGACAGAGAGAGAGAGAGAGAGAGAGAGAGAGAGAGAGAGGAGAGAGGGAGAGAGAGAGAGAGAGGGAGAGAGAGAGAATCTGCTACAGCCTCGTTCCTGCAGTACCGTGCCCCACCCACCAGGGGTCTCTAGAGTCCGATAGTGTGATCCATACCTCGGGTCAGTGTTGATTCGTGCTCAGTAGGTCAGTTTCAGCTCAGCTTAGCTCAGAGAGAAGATAAGCACCCTCTGGACACTAGAGGTCAGTAGAAGGTCAGACATTCTTCTGTCTCCAGCCCAACACTTTCCTGTCCATCAGATTCCGTGATTTGTTTTCTAAGGATGTCCTGGAGAGCACACAGGCTGAGACTGAAATCTGATGGTCTCATGATCTTAGATCTGCACACCTCCACTGCAGTACAGGAGCCGTACGAGGACAGACTCTCTCAGCTACTCTGCTTCTCCGCTCAGGGTTCAGCGTTGATCGTCTCTGATCACGCTCGGCCACAGACTGACTGTCTACCAGCTGAACATCTCCATACTCAGACACCAGATGTCCAAGGGTTCGTTTACTCCAGGATCAGAATCCAGGACTATCGTGGACAGGTGACCACAGCAGGCCTGCTTAGCCAGGCTCTTTCTGTCCAGCCCAGTAAACACGATTCCCGCACTCCCAGTCCCGCTCGTCTAGTAGTGGGGAGATTGGTGTTTGTGAGTTTGGCCGACGCTCCAGTTGGCTGGATCTGTAAGTGCTGCTCGGGGAGCGATTAGAGTGACGAACTGAAGCTCGTTAATGATGCAGCAGCAGGGGGTTGTGGGAAAGGCCTTGTACAGCGAGGAGGGCAAAGACTGTTTATGCCAGAGCGCTGAGCGCAGGACCGGGGGTCAGCTGAGAACGGGACCACTGGTGTCTTCTTCCTGATCTTTTTCATCTGATCGTCTGCTCTTCCTGCTTCTCTGCTCCAGCCTGAGATCTACCGTTATTCCAGCAGAGTGTCTGTAAATGGGATCTACTGTTATTCCAGTGGAGTGTCTGTAAATGGGATCTACTGTTATTCCAGCAGAGTGTCTGTAAATGGGATCTACTGTTATTCTGACAGAGTGTCTGTAAATGGGATCTACTGTTATTCGCAGGATTGTGCCGTTATTCAGTAGTGTCTGTAAATGAGATCTACTGTTATTCCAGTGGAGTGTCTGTAAATGGGATCTACTGTTATTCCAGTGGAGTGTCTGTAAATGGGATCTACTGTTATTCCAGCAGAGTGTCTGTAAATGAGATCTACTGTTATTCCAGTGGAGTGTCTGTAAATGGGATCTACTGTTATTCCAGCAGAGTGTCTGTAAATGGGATCTACTGTTATTCCAGCGGAGTGTCTGTAAATGGGATCTACTGTTTTTCCAGCGGAGTGTCTGTAAATGGGATCTACTGTTATTCCAGCGGAGTGTCTGTAAATGGGATCTACTGTTATTCCAGCAGAGTGTCTGTAAATGGGATCTACTGTTATTCCAGCAGAGTGTCTGTAAATGAGATCTACTGTTATTCCAGTGGAGTGTCTGTAAATGGGATCTACTGTTATTCCAGCGGAGTGTCTGTAAATGGGATCTACTGTTATTCCAGTGGAGTGTCTGTAAATGGGATCTACTGTTATTCCAGCAGAGTGTCTGTAAATGGGATCTACTGTTATTCCAGCGGAGTGTCTGTAAATGGGATCTACTGTTTTTCCAGCGGTGTGTGTGTAAATGGGATCTACTGTTATTCCAGCGGGGTGTCTGTAAATGGGATCTACTGTTATTCTCTGTAAATGGTATCCTGTTTCCAGAGTGTCTGTAAATGGGATCTACTGTTATTCCAGTGGAGTGTCTGTAAATGGGATCTACTGTTATTCCAGCGGATTGTCTGTAAATGGGATCTACTGTTATTCCAGCGGAGTGTCTGTAAATGGGATCTACTGTTATTCCAGCGGAGTGTCTGTAAATGGGATCTACTGTTATTCTGACAGAGTGTCTGTAAATGGGATCTACTGTTATTCTAGCGGAGTGTCTGTAAATGGGATCTACTGTTATTCTAGTGGAGTGTCTGTAAATGGGATCTACTGTTATTCCAGCGGAGTGTCTGTAAATGGGAGCTTTTGTCATTCCCACAAATAAATCTGAGCATCTACAAATGGGATCAACTATTATTTGAACATACAGAAGATAAGATCTAATGTCATTCCAACAGACAGGACAACAGCGAATAGAATCTACTGCTATTTCAACATATGAAGGACAATCAGAGTCTGTACATGACACCTCCTGTTCTGCTAGCAGACAGACAACCAATCAGTCTGTGAACAGGATCTACTGCCAGTACAGCAGCCACAGCCGTTAGACAATACGGCTTGCGCCATGTCACAGTTCAGAACACCGCAGTGTGGTTGTGTACGTTCGTAGATAGCTCCTCGGAGCTCTCCCCTCCCGGCCCTGCAGGAAAAGGTTTCAGGAAGTGAAAGCTGCTGATGTTGGAGCAGTTGTCGGTGTTACCTCACTGCAGCGTGGAGATCAGTCTGTGACAGAGGGTTCATGTACACCAGGCTCAGACGCACAGTGCCCACCGCTCCTCAGACCTCATACTGCCATCAGGTGCCTGTTCCTGTTCCTACCGCGGCAGACTACGGGGGAGGTCCCAGCATGGTGGTGGTGGTGGTGGTGGAGGTGGTGGTGGTCCAGCCTCGTTTTCTTCCTTTCTGTGCTGCAGGAGGATCATCTTACCTGCAGAAAGCCTTCACCTCAGACCCACTCTCACCAACCTGAGAGGACAGGTCCGCCCTCGTACTGCTCGTCCTCCTGCAGAGTGGCCGGACGAAGATCACTGTTACGAGGGCATAGAGCACCACCAGCAGCACTCCGCACTGGGGAAATGAAAGCGTGGGGATTTCCCTGAACCTGTAATTCCTTAATTCAGCTAGATTCAGTCGCACACTTGTGTAGCACTTCCTCCAGCCACTGGAGCACGGCATGTGGGTGTGCTGGTAGGAGATAATTCATCTCCAAGAAACCCTTATCTGATGGGTGCTATAGCAACGACAATGACAACAACAACAACAACAATGTCATCAACAACAACAACATCAACAATAATAATAACAGCAATAATGAAAATACTTCACCTGTCACATACACCTCTATATACCTACAGCCCTCTCCATATATTTCACTCTGATCGGCTGCACACAGAAGAATAAGCCACACCCCTCTCCACCTACCTAGTACTTGGTTGCCTCACACTGGATGGAAGACACAGAACATGGTGGAACACATACAGAATGTAGATCTAGAACATGATGGAAATCTAACAGCAAGATATAGAACATGGAGGTCTCATAGAGATAGATAGATAGATAGATAGATAGATAGATAGATAGATAGATAGATAGATAGATACTCTAACTCTAGGTATATACAGTAGAGTGTCTGAGAGTGTCCAGGAGTTCAGATGTACAGTATATACAGTAGAGTGAATAGTGCATTAATAAGCCTATGACTGAACAGGAGAGTTTACTCCTCAGCTCTCCTCCTCCCCCATTCCGGCCCCGCTGGGAGGAGTTGAGGAGCCTGATGGCTCTCGGGACAAAGGATCTCCTGAGTCTGTCCGTGGAGCAGCTCTGTGACAGCAGCCTGCCACTGAACTTGCTCCTTCTGTCCATTATGATGGTGTGCAGTGGGTGCCCATCATCATCCATAATGGACAGCAGTTTATGCAGTGTCCTCCTCTCCGCCACCTTCACCACCGAGTCCAGCTCCACACCAACAACTGACCCTGCTCGCCTGACCAGCTTGTCCAGACGCATCTCGTCTCTCTTCTTGATGCTTCCTCCCCAGCACACCACAGCATAGAAGAGACAGCTGGACACCACAGTCTGATAGAACATCTGCAGGAGCTTCCTACAGATGTTAAAGGACCCCAGCCTCCTCAGGAAGTAGAGTCGGCTCCGCCCCTTCCTGTACAGGATATCAGTGTTGGCTGACCAGTCCAGCCTCTCGTCCAGGTGCAGTCCGAGATACCTGTAGGTCCTAACCATCTCTACTTCCACCCCCTCGATAAAGACCGGCTGTGTGAGTGGCCTCGCCCTGCGAAAGTCCACCACCATCTCTTTAGTCTTGGAAGTGTTCAGTAGCAGGTTGTTCCTATGGCACCATGCCACAAAGTCCTCCACCAGGTTACATCACGGTAGATCTAGAACATGGTGGTCTTATATGAGATTGTTGATATAGAACATGGTGGAACATTTAAATAGTGGACATGGCTGGCTCATGCTACACGGCAGATTCAGAGCAGGGTGGAATACACGCAGAAGATCTCGAACATGGAAAGGAACTAAAAGGTAGATCTGGAACATGGTGGCTTCAAAGAGGATGGTGGATCTAGAACATGGTGGCTTCAAAGAGGATGGTGGATCTAGAACATGGTGGCTTCAAAGAGAATGGTGGATCTAGAACATGGTGGCTTCAAAGAGGATGGTGGATCTAGAACATGGTGGCTTCAAAGAGGATGGTGGATCTAGAACATGGTGGCTTCAAAGAGGATGGTGGATCTAGAACATGGTGCCTTCAAAGAGGATGGTGGATCTAGAACATGGTGGCTTCAAAGAGGATGGTGGATCTAGAACATGGCGGGGCTGGTCTGAGTTGCTACTTTTCACTGTGGCATGTGCCCAACATGGTCAATCACGCCCGGGGAGAAGGAGGAACTGCCACTGAGGTCAAGCATATGATTTAACAACTTGCTTATAGTAGCATCTGGACCAAAGATACTTCTGTTTTATTCAAAATAAGAAAGAGGAAGTTACTCAACGCCGTTCTTTAATATCCCTTACACAACCGTCACTAAACCATACAGCACTGGCATAGCAACGGCACCTCAACACACAACTACACATCCCATACCAAAACACACTGGCCTAGAACAGAGCCTTGGGGAACCTTATACATTCGGGTTTTGAGAAAATACACCATCACACTGAGAGAACAGTTAGATAGGGGACAGATAGATAGGGGACAGTTAGATAGAGGACAGTTAGATAGGGGACAGATAGATAGGGGGCAGTTAGATAGGGGACAGTTAGATAGGGGACAGATAGATAGGGGGCAGTTAGATAGGGGGCAGTTAGATAGAGGACAGTTAGATAGGGGACAGATAGATAGGGGGCAGTTAGATAGGGGGCAGTTAGATAGGGGGACAGATAGATAGGGGACAGATAGATAGAGGACAGTTAGATAGGGGACAGTTAGATAGGGGACAGTTAGATAGGGGACAGTTAGATAGGGGACAGATAGATAGGGGACAGTTAGATAGGGGACAGTTAGATAGGGGACAGATAGATAGGGGACAGTTAGATAGGGGACAGATAGATAGGGGACAGTTAGATAGGGGGCAGTTAGATAGAGGACAGTTAGATAGGGGACAGATAGATAGAGGACAGATAGATAGGGGACAGTTAGATAGGGGACAGTTAGATAGAGGACAGTTAGATAGAGGACAGTTAGATAGAGGACAGTTAGATAGAGGACAGTTAGATAGGGGACAGTTAGATAGGGGACAGTTAGATAGGGGACAGTTAGATAGGGGACAGTTAGATAGGGGACAGTTAGATAGGGGACAGTTAGATAGAGGACAGTTAGATAGAGGACAGTTAGATAGGGGAGAGTTAGATAGAGGACAGTTAGATAGGGGACAGTTAGATACAGGACAGTTAGATAGGGGACAGTTAGATAGGGGAGAGTTAGATAGTAGACAGTTAGATAGGGGACAGTTAGATAGGGGGACAGTTAGATAGAGGACAGTTAGATAGGGGACAGTTAGATAGGGGGCAGTTAGATAGGGGACAGTTAGATAGGGGACAGTTAGATAGGGGACAGTTAGATAGGGGGCAGTTAGATAGGGGACAGTTAGATAGGGGACAGTTAGATAGGGGACAGTTAGATAGGGGACAGTTAGATAGGGGGCAGTTAGATAGGGGACAGTTAGATAGGGGACAGTTAGATAGGGGGACAGTTAGATAGGGGACAGTTAGATAGGGGACAGTTAGATAGGGGACAGTTAGATAGGGGACAGTTAGATAGAGGACAGTTAGATAGGGGACAGTTAGATAGGGGGACAGTTAGATAGAGGACAGTTAGATAGGGGACAGTTAGATAGGGGACAGTTAGATAGGGGACAGTTAGATAGGGGACAGTTAGATAGGGGACAGTTAGATAGGGGACAGTTAGATAGGGGACAGTTAGATAGGGGACAGTTAGATAGGGGACAGTTAGATAGAGGACAGTTAGATAGGGGACAGTTAGATAGGGGACAGTTAGATAGGGGACAGTTAGGTAGGGGGACAGTTAGGGGGCAGTTAGATAGGGGGCAGTTAGATAGGGGACAGTTAGATAGAGGACAGTTAGATAGGGGACAGTTAGATAGGGGACAGTTAGATAGGGGACAGTTAGATAGAGGACAGTTAGATAGGGGACAGTTAGATAGGGGACAGTTAGATAGGGGACAGTTAGATAGGGGACAGTTAGATAGAGGACAGTTAGATAGGGGGCAGTTAGATAGGGGACAGTTAGATAGGGGGACAGTTAGTTAAGGGACAGTTAGATAGGGGACAGTTAGATAGGGGACAGTTAGATAGGGGACAGTTAGATAGGGGACAGTTAGATAGGGGACAGTTAGATAGGGGACAGTTAGATAGGGGGACAGTTAGATAGGGGACAGTTAGATAGAGGACAGTTAGATAGAGGACAGTTAGATAGAGGACAGTTAGATAGGGGACAGTTAGATAGGGGACAGTTAGATAGGGGACAGTTAGATAGAGGACAGTTAGATCGGGGACAGTTAGATAGGGGACAGTTAGATAGAGGACAGTTAGATAGGGGAGAGTTAGATAGGGGACAGTTAGATAGGGGACAGTTAGATAGGGGGACAGTTAGGGGGCAGTTAGATAGGGGGACAGTTAGATAGGGGGCAGTTAGATAGGTGGCAGTTAGATAGGGGGCAGTTAGATAGAGGACAGTTAGATAGAGGACAGTTAGATAGGGGACAGTTAGATAGGGGACAGTTAGATAGGGGATAGTTAGATAGGGGACAGTTAGATAGGGGACAGTAAGATAGAGGACAGTTAGATAGGGGACAGTTAGATAGGGGACAGTTAGATAGAGGACAGTTAGATAGGGGACAGTTAGATAGGGGACAGTTAGATAGGGGACAGTTAGATAGGGGACAGTTAGATAGGGGACAGTTAGATAGAGGACAGTTAGATAGGGGACAGTTAGATAGGGGACAGTTAGATAGGGGACAGTTAGATAGGGGACAGTTAGATAGGGGACAGTTAGATAGGGGACAGTTAGATAGGGGACAGTTAGATAGGGGACAGTTAGATAGGGGACAGTTAGATAGGGGGACAGTTAGATAGGGGACAGTTAGATAGGGGACAGTTAGATAGGGGACAGTTAGATAGGGGACAGTTAGATAGAGGACAGTTAGATAGGGGACAGTTAGATAGGGGACAGTTAGATAGGGGACAGTTAGATAGGGGACAGTTAGATAGGGGACAGTTAGATAGGGGACAGTTAGATAGAGGACAGTTAGATAGAGGACAGTTAGATAGGGGACAGTTAGATAGGGGACAGTTAGATAGGGGACAGTTAGATAGAGGACAGTTAGATAGGGGGCAGTTAGATAGGGGACAGTTAGATAGGGGACAGTTAGATAGAGGACAGTTAGATAGGGGACAGTTAGATAGGGGGCAGTTAGATAGAGGATAGAGTTAGATAGGGGGACAGTTAGTGACATAGTATAGGGACAGTTAGATAGGGGACAGTTAGATAGGGGACAGTTAGATAGGGGACAGTTAGATAGGGGGCAGTTAGATAGGGGACAGTTAGATAGGGGACAGTTAGATAGGGGACAGTTAGATAGGGGACAGTTAGATAGGGGACAGTTAGATAGGGGACAGTTAGATAGGGGACAGTTAGATAGAGGACAGTTAGATAGGGGACAGTTAGATAGGGGGCAGTTAGATAGGGGACAGTTAGATAGGGGACAGTTAGATAGGGGACAGTTAGATAGAGGACAGTTAGATAGGGGACAGTTAGATAGGGGACAGTTAGATAGGGGACAGTTAGATAGGGGACAGTTAGATAGGGGACAGATAGATAGGGGACAGTTAGATAGGGGACAGTTAGATAGGGGACAGTTAGATAGGGGACAGTTAGATAGGGGACAGTTAGATAGGGGACAGTTAGATAGGGGACAGTTAGATAGGGGACAGTTAGATAGGGGACAGTTAGTTAGATAGGGGACAGTTAGATAGGGGACAGTTAGATAGGGGACAGATAGATAGGGGGCAGTTAGATAGGGGACAGTTAGATAGGGGACAGTTAGATAGGGGACAGTTAGATAGGGGACAGTTAGATAGGGGACAGTTAGATAGGGGACAGTTAGATAGGGGACAGTTAGATAGGGGAGAGTTAGATAGGGGACAGTTAGATAGGGGACAGTTAGATAGCGGGACAGTTAGATAGGGGACAGTTAGATAGGGGACAGTTAGGAGGACAGTTAGATAGGGGACAGTTAGATAGGGGACATTTAGATTGGGGTCAGTTAGATAGGGGACAGTTAGATAGGGGACAGTTAGATAGGGGGCAGTTAGATAGGGGACAGTTAGATAGGGGACAGTTAGATAGGGGGACAGTTAGATAGGGGACAGTTAGATAGGGGACAGTTAGATAGGGGACAGATAGATAGGGGACAGTTAGATAGAGGACAGTTAGATAAGATAGGAATTAGGGGGACAGTTAGATAGAGGACAGTTAGATAGGGGACAGTTAGATAGGGGACAGTTAGATAGGGGACAGTTAGATAGAGGACAGTTAGATAGGGGACAGTTAGATAGGGGACAGTTAGTAGAGGCACAATAGGGGACAGATAGATAGGGGACAGTTAGATAGAGGACAGATAGATAGGGGACAGTTAGATAGGGGACAGTTAGATAGGGGGACAGATAGATAGGGGACAGTTAGATAGGGGACAGTTAGATAGGGGACAGTTAGATAGGGGACAGTTAGATAGGGGACAGTTAGATAGGGGGCAGTTAGATAGGGGACAGTTAGATAGGGGACAGTTAGATAGGGGACAGTTAGATAGGGGACAGTTAGATAGGGGACAGTTAGATAGGGGACAGTTAGATAGAGGACAGTTAGATAGGGGACAGTTAGATAGGGGACAGTTAGATAGGGGGACAGTTAGGGGGCAGTTAGATAGAGGACAGTTAGATAGGGGGCAGTTAGATAGGGGACAGTTAGATAGGGGACAGTTAGATAGAGGACAGTTAGATAGGGGACAGTTAGATAGGGGGACAGTTAGATAGAGGACAGTTAGATAGGGGACAGTTAGATAGAGGACAGTTAGATAGGGGACAGTTAGATAGGGGACAGTTAGATAGGGGACAGTTAGATAGGGGACAGTTAGATAGGGGACAGTTAGATAGGGGACAGTTAGATAGGGGACAGTTAGATAGGGGACAGTTAGATAGGGGACAGTTAGATACAGGACAGTTAGATAGGGGACAGTTAGATAGAGGACAGTTAGATAGGGGACAGTTAGATAGGGGACAGTTAGATAGGGGACAGTTAGATAGGGGACAGTTAGATAGGGGACAGTTAGATAGGGGACAGTTAGATAGAGGACAGTTAGATAGGGGACAGTTAGATAGGGGACAGTTAGATAGGGGACAGTTAGATAGGGGGCAGTTAGATAGGGGGCAGTTAGATAGAGGACAGTTAGATCGGGGACAGTTAGATACGGGACAGTTAGATAGGGGACAGTTAGATAGGGGACAGTTAGATAGCGGACAGTTAGATAGGGGACAGTTAGATAGAGGAGGGGACAGCTTTTAGATAGGGGACAGTTAGATAGGGGACAGTTAGATTAGGGGACAGTTAGATAGAGGACAGATAGATTCGGGGGAGCAGTTAGATAGGGACAGTTAGATAGACAGTTAGATAGGGGGCAGTTAGATAGAGGACAGTTAGATAGAGGACAGTTAGATATGGGGGCAGATTTAGATAGGGGGACAGTTAGATAGAGGACAGTTAGATAGGGGACAGATAGATAGGGGGCAGTTAGATAGACCACAGTTAGATAGGGGACAGTTTAGATAGGGGGACAGTTAGATAGGGGACAGTTAGATAGGGGACAGTCTATAGATAGGGGGCAGTGTTAGTGATAGGGATAAGCACGATAGTTAGTGGGGCAGTTAGATAGTGGGACACGATAGATAAGGTCTGAGCAGTCTAAACCCCTAAGGGAGCTCTGTTCAGATCCCCTAGGGGGCAAGTTCCTAAGGGGACTTTTCTAGATAGGGAAGTGATCTCTTATAATAGCTTGTTAGACTGACTCTTTTAATCCCTAATTCTCTAGCTTCCTCCTCAGTCTGTAGTGAGGATTATCTAATCCCTAGAGGAGACATGTAGTTAAGAGGACTGAGCAACACGCTCTAATCCACATCACTGAGCTGCTTTGGTGCGCCATAATGAGCCTTCTAGGCTCATCTGAGGTCTTTAATCTGGTAAGTGTGGAGCTAGTGTTAGGTCTAATTTCTGCTAGTGTCTCTTCTAATCCATAATGAGCTCTTCTAATCCCACTAATGAGCTCTCTGATCTAATCCCTAATGAGCCTATGCAGGGCATCCCTAATGATCTCTTCTAATCCCTAATGAGCTCTTCTAATCCCTAATGAGCTCTTCTAATCCCTAATGAGCTCTTCTAATCCCTAATGAGCTCTTCTAATCCATAATGAGCTCTTCTAATCCCTAATGATCTCTTCTAATCCCTAATGAGCTCTTCCAATCTCTATTGATGTCATCTAATCCGTTATGAGCTCTGCTAATCTCTAATGATCTCTTATAATCTCTAATGAGCTCTTCTAATCCCTAATGAGTTCTTATTATGATTTTACAGTGACACATTAACATGGCCTAACCGTGGTGGTGTTGGTGAGGTGGAGGGAGTTAGGGTTAGGCAGCTGAGTCTGGAGTGCTGCTGTTCCTGTGTGGAGCCGGTCAGATCTGGAAGCGGAGTTTCTGCAGTACACGGTGAATGAGTCAGAGCGGCTCGGCGTCCAGCTGTTCCCAGATGTGTAATGTGTGTGTGACTCTCTGAGGAGGCCTAATGATTCACCACTGCTTAGACCTTCAGCTGATTCAGCACATAGCAGGACCCAGCTGACCGATGATGCTGCAACTGGAAGGTCACAGGTCACAGCTACTTCATCATTTTGGGGGGCCTGTAGTTAAACAAGTTAATGTGTTGGTGTGCTGTAAGTAACGTGTTGGTGTACAGTAACTCAGTCAGTGTAGTGTGTTGGTGTCAGTGTAGTGTGTTGGTGTCAGTGTAGTGTGTTGGTATCAGTGTAGTGTGTTGGTGTCAGTGTAATGTGCTGGTGTCAGTGTAGTGTGTTGGTGTTCGGTAACTCAGTCAGTGTAGTGTATTGGTATCAGTGTAGTGTGTTGGTGTCAGTGTAGTGTGCTGGTGTCAGTGTAGTGTGTTGGTGTTCGGTAACTCAGTCAGTGTAGTGTGTTGGTGTCAGTGTAGTGTGTTGGTATCAGTGTAGTGTGTTGGTGTACGGTAACTCAGTCAGTGTAGTGTGTTGGTGTCAGTGTAGTGTGTTGGTGTCAGTGTAGTGTGTTGGTGTACGGTAACTCGGTCAGTGTAGTGTGTTGGTGTCAGTGTAGTGTGTTGGTGTCAGTGTAGTGTGTTGGAGTTAGTGTAGTGTGTTGGTGTCAGTGTAGTGTGTTGGAGTCAGTGTAGTGTGTTGGTGTCAGTGTAGTGTGTTGGAGTCAGTGTAGTGTGTTGGTGTCAGTGTAGTGTGTTGGTGTCAGTGTAGTGTGTTGGTGTACGGTAACTCGGTCAGTGTAGTGTGTTGGTGTCAGTGTAGTGTGTTGGTGTCAGTGTAGTGTGTTGGAGTCAGTGTAGTGTGTTGGTGTCAGTGTAGTGTGTTGGTGTCAGTGTAGTGTGTTGGTGTACGGTAACTCGGTCAGTGTAGTGTGTTGGTGTCAGTGTAGTGTGTTGGTGTCAGTGTAGTGTGTTGGTGTCAGTGTAGTGTGTTGGTGTCAGTGTAGTGTGTTGGAGTCAGTGTAGTGTGTTGGTGTCAGTGTAGTGTGTTGGAGTCAGTGTAGTGTGTTGGTGTCAGTGTAGTGTGTTGGAGTTAGTGTAGTGTGTTGGAGTCAGTGTAGTGTGTTGGTGTCAGTGTAGTGTGTTGGTGTCAGTGTAGTGTGTTGGAGTCAGTGTAGTGTGCTATTGTCAGTGTAGTGTGTTGGAGTCAGTGTAGTGTGTTGGTGTCAGTGTAGTGTGTTGGAGTCAGTGTAGTGTGTTGGTGTCAGTGTAGTGTGTTGGAGTCAGTGTAGTGTGTTGGTGTCAGTGTAGTGTGTTGGTGTACGGTAACTCGGTCAGTGTAGTGTGTTGGAGTCAGTGTAGTGTGTTGGTGTCAGTGTTGGTGTCAGTGTAGTGTGTTGGAGTCAGTGTAGTGTGTTGGTGTCAGTGTAGTGTGTTGGTGTCAGTGTAGTGTGTTGGAGTCAGTGTAGTGTGTTGGAGTCAGTGTAGTGTGTTGGAGTCAGTGTAGTGTGTTGGAGTCAGTGTAGTGTGTTGGAGTCAGTGTAGTGTGTTGGTGTCAGTGTTGGTGTCAGTGTAGTGTGTTGGAGTCAGTGTAGTGTGTTGGTGTCAGTGTAGTGTGTTGGTGTCAGTGTAGTGTGTTGGAGTCAGTGTAGTGTGTTGGAGTCAGTGTAGTGTGTTGGAGTCAGTGTAGTGTGTTGGTGTCAGTGTAGTGTGTTGGTGTCAGTGTAGTGTGTTGGTGTCAGTGTAGTGTGTTGGAGTCAGTGTAGTGTGTTGGTGTCAGTGTAGTGTGTTGGTGTACGGTAACTCGGTCAGTGTAGTGTGTTGGAGTCAGTGTAGTGTGTTGGTGTCAGTGTAGTGTGTTGGTGTCAGTGTAGTGTGTTGGTGTCAGTGTAGTGTGTTGGTGTCAGTGTAGTGTGTTGGTGTCAGTGTAGTGTGTTGGTGTTCGGTAACTCAGTAAGTGTAGTGTGTTGGTGTCAGTGTAGTGTGTTGGTGTCAGTGTAGTGTGTTGGTGTCAGTGTAGTGTGTTGGTGTCAGTGTAGTGTGTTGGTGTTCGGTAACTCAGTAAGTGTAGTGTGTTGGTGTCAGTGTAATGTGTTGGTATCAGTGTAGTGTGTTGAAGTCAGTGTAGTGTGTTGGTGTCAGTGTAGTGTGTTGGTATACGGTAACTCGGTCAGTGTAGTGTGTTGGTGTCAGTGTAGTGTGTTGGAGTCAGTGTAGTGTGTTGGTATCAGTGTAGTGTGTTGATGTCAGTGTAGTGTGTTGGTGTCAGTGTAGTGTGTTGGTGTACGGTAACTCGGTCAGTGTAGTGTGTTGGTGTCAGTGTCAGTGTAGTGTGTTATTATCAGTGTAGTGTGTTGATGTCAGTGTAGTGTGTTGGTGTCAGTGTAGTGTGTTGGTGTTCGGTAACTCAGTAAGTGTAGTGTTTTGGTGTCAGTGTAGTGTGTTGGTGTCAGTGTAGTGTGTTGGAGTTAGTGTAGTGTGTTGGTGTCAGTGTAGTGTGTTGGAGTTAGTGTAGTGTGTTGGTGTCAGTGTAGTGTGTTGGTGTTGGTGTAGTGTGTTGGTGTCAGTGTAGTGTGTTGGTGTCAGTGTAGTGTGTTGGAGTTAGTGTAGTGTGTTGGTGTCAGTGTAGTGTGTTGGAGTTAGTGTAGTGTGTTGGTGTCAGTGTAGTGTGTTGGTGTAGTGTGTTGGTGTCAGTGTAGTGTGTTGGTGTCAGTGTAGTGTGTTGGTGTCAGTGTAGTGTTTTGGTGTTGGTGTAGTGTGTTGGTGTCAGTGTAGTGTGTTGGTGTCAGTGTAGTGTGTTGGAGTCAGTGTAGTGTGTTGGTGTCAGTGTAGTGTGTTGGTGTCAGTGTAGTGTGTTGGTGTCAGTGTAGTGTGTTGGTGTCAGTGTAGTGTGTTGGTGAATGGTCACTCTGGGCGGCGAAGCCCGTGTTAATGCAGTGTCTGTACTGCTGAGTGCTCACTGTGCTGAGTTGGTCCTCCACCTCATGTCTCTTCTCCAGCTGAGAGGCTGAACCGCCCGGTTTAAATCACAGCCCTGAATTCGATAAGGTCAGTGAAACCAGGAAGCCAGGGCTCCTCCTCACAGTACTCCACAGATGTGCGGTTAAAGGTGGGGATGTTCGGTTCTTTGTTGACCTCTCAGTTTTGCTGTTGACGGCTTTAACCGGGATTTCCACACTCTCAGCTGTCTGCACTTCTCCATCGTGTCGGTGAGGGAACCGGTGAGCAGTAGGCCGTGTCGGATCAGGGTGTGGGAGACCGGGAGCTCTCGGTGCGTGTTTGGGATCCGAGGAGACGACTGCTGGAGTTCTGGAGTTCCTGCTCGATATCAGATTCCAGCTGCCCCACAGTTCATGTCCCTGTCCTGTTTCTCCTTCCAGATGTTCACGGTGGGTGACCAGTGGTCAGGACTGCAGGCAGGTCAGTTCAGCATTAATGGAGCTTTACAGATGTGCGGGTCACCCAGGACATGTGGAGTAATGACCCCCACACAGCCAGATACCATCACAGACACTGATTTCCTACAAGAATTCCAAGTTTGGACCCCTCAGGACACTTCCCACTTCATCTCAGTCCACCTTAAAGAGCTGTGGTCCAGAGAAGGCGGTGTTGGTGGTTCTGGGTCTGGTTATATCTGGGTTCTTCTATGCATGGTGGAGTTTACCTTGTGTGTGTGGAGCAGTGATGTTCACAGGCGATGGTGTTGGGAAGTGTTCCTGATCCCATCCTGTGGTTCCACTATAGAACCGGTCTGTTTCCAACACTGTGCTGTCCGAGGGTCTGAAGATCACCACCATGTCTGTTTGTTGGGGGTCTTCAGTGTGCTCAGTTATATATGGAATGGATGTTCAGGTACATTCCACCAATAGGACGGGGGCAGGGGCAGGAGGGGGTCAGCCATGGTGCTGGCAGGGAAGCCCCCCTGTAACCTACACTCCAGTGCATACTGAGCAGTGCA
Organism: Prochilodus magdalenae; assembly: GCA_024036415.1. Classification (NCBI taxonomy): domain Eukaryota; kingdom Metazoa; phylum Chordata; class Actinopteri; order Characiformes; family Prochilodontidae; genus Prochilodus; species Prochilodus magdalenae. The sequence goes on from JAMWET010002605.1 coordinate 156,521, forward strand.
TGCTGGGAAGAGCCGGAAAACCATTCGTGCTTTTGTTTCTGTGTTCAGCTGCTCGCTCAGTTGTTTGGGGAGCTGGTGTCTCTGTGTTTGGTAAGGTGCGGTGGTTTCTCTCTCATGTTTGTGATCTCGGCTCTTCCACCCTCAACACCAGCAACACAAAAACAGAAGCCGGAGACACAGAGCTCTCACTTCCCTTTTCGGTTTGCGGTCTGGCCCTACACCAGGCCGGAGCCCCACTCATGACAAGCGTCTTCCTTCAGAGTGGACATCCTCATCGAGTCCCGAGCGGAGGACGAGGAGGTACAGGAGGAGGGAGCTGTGCCCTGAAGCCTGAACACTGTAGGTCTATTAACCCAGTCACTCACACCCAGCATTTCCCACGCAGTGCTAAATCCAGTTATACGGGATCGGCCTGATCTCCTGTGGAGACGTGGCTTCTCCCTGCTGGTGATCTCTACCGTAGCCTATGATCCGACTGCGTGTTCAGCCTGACCCAACATCCCTACGCCCCTTCAGACCCCAACGCCTAACAGCTCGTTTCCCCACCACCTCCTCCTAGAGACCCCACCGAGGGCCTGCTGAGGGTCTGAACTCCTCCGGCTCCTGTCTGCTCGTTAAGACGTCCGGGTGTCTACTACACCGCTCGGTTATGGCTCTAGATCTTTCCTCACGGTGAGGAGGAGGAGTCTGCAGGTTAGCTAACCTAGCTAACGTTAGCACTGTACTAGCTATCTCCATCAGCTGCTGCCTGAGCGTCAGCCAGCTAGAACCCTGGGGTGGAGCGCACTGTCAGATCACAGTAACCATAACCACAGCACCACCGTCATTAGACTGATATTCTCCTCCTCCTCCTCCTCCTCCTTCTCCATCTTCTCCTCCTCCTCCTTCTTCTCCCTCCTTCTCCTCCTTCTTCTCCTTCTTCTCCTTCTTCTCCTTCTTCTCCTCCTTCTCCTTCTTCTCCTCCTACTTTGTCTTCTTCTTCTTCTCCTCCTCCCTCTTCTCCTCCTCCCTCTTCTTCTCCTCCTACGTCTTCTCATCCTCCTTCTTCTCCTCATCCTTCTCCTCCTACTTCTTTTCACCCATTTTTTTTTCTCCTTCTTCTTCTCCTCCTCCCTTTTCTCCTCCTCCCTCTTCTTCTCCTCCTACATCTTCTCATCCTCCTCCTTCTTCTCCTCCTACTCCTTCTTCTCCTCATCCTTCTCCTCCTACTTCTTTTCACCCTCTTTTTTCTCCTTCTATTTCTTCTCCTCCTCCTCTTCCTCCTTCTCCGTCTTCTCCTCCTCCTCCTTCTCCTTCTTCTGCTTCTTCTTCTCCTCCTCCCTCCTCTTCTCCTCCTACTTCTTTTTACCCTCTTTTTTCTTCTCCTCCTTCTTCTCCTCCTACTTCTTCTCCTTCTCCTTCTTTTTCTTACACCTTTTAGCAACCTGCTAGCAACAAGCTTTATCCTCAGCATTCTGCAGGAACACACTTCACTAGTTACGGCCATGCTGGTCTAATTTCAGATGTGCTGGAAGACTGTGCTCATTCTCACGGGGCAGATGTGACTTCACAAAAAGAACATCTGGGGACAATCATGAGCACTTTGGGCTGAAACTGGGAAGGTAGATTTATTAGCATGGGAACAAACGGCGGGTAATACCTTGGAACTGATCCAGCACCAATCCAGCGCCTCATGTAGGCGGAGTTCTCTAGCATGCAACAAACCTCTCGTTAGCACCTGGATAGCAACATGAACTAGCATGTGAGAGTCATGTCTGGCTACGTGAGATCAGCTGAGAGAGCAACAGTTCTTCCCCCGATGTGTTCTCACCCCACCACCATTCTCCTACATCTCAGAGAAGCTGAGGAGGTCACAAAAAGTCCCCGCTGTGAGGGACTGCAGTGGACGGCTGTTATCGCCCCGTACATCCTGGACCAGAGTCAGAGGTACTGGCCCAGAGAGGAGCACACCTCTCCTTAAAAGCTCAGCGAGGAGTAATAACTCCCAAAGCAGTGTCCCACCTGAGCACTGAGCGAGGACGGTGACCTGAGAGACCTGAGAGACCCGGAGACCAGCACACAACACCTCGACTGCCTCTGCTCATGTCCCTGAGGGACCTCTGTCTTCAGAGCACTCACAGATGGTGAAATCTGCAGTCTGGCTGGAGAGGTGAAGCCAAACTCCTGGAGAACACAAGGTAGCACAAAGCCACAGGTGGTGACGGGGTGGGGGCGAACTGACTCATCTCCCTCCGTCCTAATGAGGTAATGGTCTGGTCTGGGAGAAGCACTGATATTTCCACAGAACATCTAATGAGAACATCGTGTCTCTGAACGCAGGGGTTCTCCTCCTCTCCCCGGAGACTCACAGCTGACGACATCACTGCCTCCACTCTGCACCGCCTCAAACAGAGGAGGCCGAACGCTGCAGACACGGAAACACACGTCCCATACCGACCATAAGCTCCTCCTGCAGCCTTTAGCATCTGCTCCTCAAGCTCCGCGGCAGGAGCAGCAGGTTTCTCAACAGAGTGTGTTTCATACACAGAGACGGGTACTGCGCTGTCAACATCAGAACTCAAACACAAGGAGCCCAAAACGGAGGACCACGGAACCAGGAGTCAGGAGCCAAAACAGCAGAACAGGTTTACAGACGCACAGAGATCAGAGCAGCAGAGGAGGAAGAGCAACTCAAACCCCGCCCAGTACAACTCAAACCCCGCCCAGTACAACTCAGACCCCTCCCTGTACAACTCAGACCCCGCCCCATACAACTCAGACCCCTCCCTGTACAACTCAGACTCCGCCCAGTACAACTCAGACCCCGCCCAGTACAACTCAGATCCCTCCCTGTACAACTCAGACCCCGCCCAGTACAACTCAGACCCCGCCCAGTACAACTCAGATCCCTCCCTGTACAACTCAGACCCCTCCCTGTACAACTCAGACCCCTCCCTGTACAACTCAGACCCCTCCCTGTACAACTCAGATCCCTCCCTGTACAACTCAGACCCCGCCCAGTACAACTCAGATCCCTCCCTGTACAACTCAGACCCCTCCCTGTACAACTCAGACCCCTCCCTGTACAACTCAGACCCCGCCCAGTACAACTCAGACCCCTCCCTGTACAACTCAGACCCCTCCCTGTACAACTCAGACCCCTCCCTGTACAACTCAGACCCCGCCCAGTACAACTCAGATCCCTCCCTGTACAACTCAGACCCCGCCCAGTACAACTCAGACCCCGGCCAGTACAACTCAGATCCCTCCCTGTACAACTCAGACCCCGCCCAGTACAACTCAGATCCCTCCCTGTACAACTCAGACCCCTCCCTGTACAACTCAGACCCCTCCCTGTACAACTCAGACCCCTCCCTGTACAACTCAGATCCCTCCCTGTACAACTCAGACCCCGCCCTGTACAACTCAGACCCCTCCCTGTACAACTCAGACCCCTCCCTGTACAACTCAGACCCCTCCCTGTACAACTCAGACCCCTCCCTGTACAACTCAGATCCCTCCCTGTACAACTCAGATCCCTCCCTGTACAACTCAGACCCCTCCCTGTACAACTCAGACCCTGCCCAGTACAACTCAGACCCCGCCCAGTACAACTCAGATCCCTCCCTGTACAACTCAGACCCCTCCCTGTACAACTCAGACCCCGCCCAGTACAACTCAGACCCCGCCCAGTACAACTCAGACCCTGCCCAGTACAACTCAGACCCTGCCCAGTACAACTCAGACCCTGCCCAGTACAACTCAGACCCCGCCCAGTACAACTCAGACCCCGCCCAGTACAACTCAGACCCCTCCCTGTACAACTCAGACCCCTCCCTGTACAACTCAGACCCCTCCCTGTACAACTCAGATCCCTCCCTGTACAACTCAGACCCCTCCCTGTACAACTCAGACCCCTCCCTGTACAACTCAGACCCCTCCCTGTACAACTCAGATCCCTCCCTGTACAACTCAGACCCCTCCCTGTACAACTCAAACCCCTCCCAGTACAACTTAGATGCCGCCCAGTACAACTCAAACCCCGCCCTGTACAACTCAGACCCCTCCCTGTACAAATCAGACCCTGCCCAGTACAACTCAGACCCTGTCCCGTACAACTCAAACCCTTCCCTGTACAACTCAGACCCCGCCCAGTACAACTCGGACCCCGCCCAGTACAACTCAGACCCCGCCCAGTACAACTCAGACCCCGCCCAGTACAACTCAGACCCCGCCCAGTATAACTCAAACCCCTCCCAGTACAACTCAGACCCCGTCCAGTACAACTCAGACCCTGCCCAGTACAACTCAAACCCCGCCCAGTACAACTCAGACCCTGCCCAGTACAACTCAGACCCCTCCCTGTACAACTCAGACCCTGCCCAGTACAACTCAGACCCCGCCCAGTACAACTCAGACCCTGCCCAGTACAACTCAGACCCTGCCCAGTACAACTCAGACCCTGCCCAGTACAACTCAGACCCTGCCCAGTACAACTCAGACCCCTCCCTGTACAACTCAGACCCCGCCCAGTACAACTCAGACCCTGCCCAGTACAACTCAGACCCCTCCCTGTACAACTCAGACCCCGCCCAGTACCTGAGAACACACCGAGTTCGAGTTCAGCCCAGACTACCCCGGGAATCCAAGCACCACAGAACCATCATAAGAAACCGGACAGCAGAGCACCGACACGGCAGGAGAGCAACAACAACCAGCACAGCTTCGCAGAGGATCTCCCGGGCCTGCTCAGGTTCTCCGAGTTCACCCACGTAGCTCCTCCACTCTCGTATCCACCCTTCATCCCGGCTCTGAGAGCGCGGTGTGTGTAGACTGTTATGAATCAGGGCTGGGGTCTGTAGTAGGACTGATATCTAACCTGCTCTGGCTGTACAGGCAGGTACAGGGTTCAGGTTCTCCTGGTCTGACTCCTCTGATGACGGTTCTGCAGTGTTAGGTGTTTGATCTCCCGCTCACTGTACAGCTAAACCGGAGCATTCCCAGGCCGGAGAAACAGGGCCCAGACCGGACGCTGTGGGTGGGCCACTGTTCACCCGGCACCCTCCCATTCCTTCTGTTATTAGAGAGGGAGGAGGGAGGGAGTGAGAGTCTCTCTCTCTCTCTCTCTCTCTCTCTCTCTCTCTCTCTCTCTCTCCCTCTCTCTCTCTCTCTCTATCCCTCTCTCTCTCTCCCTCTCTACCCCTCTCTCTCTCTCTCTCTCTCTCTCTCTCTCCCTCTCTACCCCTCTCTCTCTCTCTCTCTCTCTCTCTCCCTCTCAGCTAATGCTGACCTGCCTACCTGCTGTCCTGGCTGGTCAGTGGAGCTGAGGATGGGGGGTCAAGGCAGCTCTCAACAGGAAGCCCAGCCTAAAGGAGTTCAGCAGGTTCTAGAGACGTGGTTGGTCCTGGCCAAATGCCAGGGCACCAGCTCACTGGTGTCTGCAGTGTGGGGTGCAGGAGGGAGGATGGGGGGCATGGCTACGTGGGACTAATAGTTTGATGCTGTATACGTGTGTTAATAAGGCTGAGAGGCTGGTGAGAGGAGTAATTATTATTATTATTATTATTATTATGGTTGCGCATTGCAAAGCAATGCGCAACTATAACACCTCTCCTCTCTCTCGAAGTATATAGATTATTATCTATTATTATTCTTCTATTTCGACGCGTTTTCATCGCCGACTAACTCCTCCCGCAGTTTTCGAGATATCGACTCCGTTCCAACTCCATATCGTCCGGTATGATTCGCTGATGTGTGCTTGTATACAAAATTTTTATAGGATGCAAGAAATCTCCTCGGCAATGAAGGAATTTTCCCGGTATTTTTTCCCATAGAGAATGAATGGTGAGCGAAAACGCCTGCCCATCTAACCCACTCCGCTCGACCCTAGAGACACCCAAATCGGCTATACAAGGCTCGGGGCACAGCCCCAAGCAGGAAAACGGTGATGGATTGACCCGCACGTTCATTTGGTCCCTCCTTTTATCGCATCCCTTTCACTTCCCATTGGAAATGACTGGGCGCAAAAGGGTGCCAAACTTACGCACTTCCACTCGACCTAGAGCCTCCAAAATCGGACACAAGGGCTACGGTGTGTTAAGCAGGATGAGCCAGCACTGGGTGATGGATTGACCCGCACTCGTTCATCCTCTCCTCTTTTTCGCATTATTTTTCCTCCATAGAGATTATGAATAGGATGGAAAATTGTTTGCCTATGTACCTCCACTCTCGCTCGACCTAGAGCTTCCAAAATCGGATACAAGGGTTCGGGGCAAAGCCCTGAGCCAGCATTAGTGTGAGTGGATTATGACCCGCAGGATCGTTCATCAGCCCTTTTTCAGCATCGCTCTTCCCATAGAGTCACAGTCATTTTTGGATTCACCTAAAGCCGGCTTTTGTTTCGTTCGGCCCGAGAAAGGCGCACAACTTTACATCACACTAAGGGCCAGGTTCCCGAAAAACACTGACCCACAGTCAGATACTGACCCGCACTCGTCTATCTGTCGTTTTTCGATCCCTCGTTCCTCCCTAGAGTCCCAGTCATTGTCGACCCCAAACAAGTAAATGCTTTCGTTCGCCCTAGAGTATGAGAAACTTCACATACTCACTAAGTGCAGGCCCCAGGCGCTAATCCACATCATATTATATGACCCGCACTCGTTTACACATCCTATACGTCCTCCCATAGAGATCACAGTCCATTTGGGATTCACCTAAAGCCGGCTCTATACGTTGCGCAAGAAAAGCGAAATATTACATACACACTAAGGGCAGGTCCCCAAGCACTGACCCACAGTCATACTACGCACCGCAACTCGTCTATCTGTCGTCCATTCACCCCCCTCAATTTCCTCCCCTAGAGTCCCAGTCATTGTCGACCCAAACCAAGTATGCTTTCGTGCGCCCCAGAGCTAACCAAACTTCACATACTCACTAAGGCAGGCCTAGGCGCTAATCCACAAGTCATACTGACCCGCACTCGTTAATAAATCCTCGTTCCTCCCATAGAAACCCAGTCATTTTTCGACTCAAACCAAGCAGTAACATTTCCGTTCGCCCGAGAGCCACCAAACTAAGGCCAGGCCCCCAGACGCTAAACCACAGTCATACCGACCCGCACTCGTTTACTCATCCCTCGTTCCTCAGTGAGCAAGCTGCGCAACCATCCCGCGTTTCCCTCAGGAAATGCACTTTTCTAGTTATTATTATTATTACTACAGGGAGTGACTGGATGATGTTAGTCTGCATGTCTAAACAGGCTCCTGACTCCTGCGTGTTGGGGCAGATTTTTCTGGGTCAGTTTAGTGTTAGTGGAGGTGTGCAGGATGTGAGTCAGTCCTTTATCAGCAGCTCTTACTCAGTGCTCAGGAGTTACGGTAACACGCCGTCATTCTCGTACAGTTGCACAAATATTATTCAGCGGTGCGTTTCTGAAAACCCTGATTCTGGGTCAGATTCCTACCGCTCTACTCTTCCTCTTTCGATTCCTCTGCCTTAGTCTGTTTTGCTTTCTGTTTGTATTTTTGGCAGCTGCTGGGTAAATGAGAAAGTCCATGACTGAAAACCCCCTCATATCTATTATATATACGCTATCCTATAAAACACATATACGCTAGAAACAGGAGAATCAGTCCAATAAACGGCCTCAATAAACGCTCCTACGTACGCTAGATATCAGCCCAAAACAGGAGATAATCAGTCCATAAACGCCCCTCAATAAACGCTCCTATACACTTAGAACAGGAGATATCAGTCCATAAACGGCCACAATAAACACTCCTATACGCTAAAACAGGAGAAATCAGTCCATAAACGGCCTCAATAAACACTCCTATACGCTAAAACAGGAGAAATCAGTCCATAAACGGCCTCAATAAACGCTCCTATACGCTAGGACAGGAGATATCAGCCCATAAACGCCCTCAATAAACACTCCTATACGCTAGAACAGGAGATATCAGTCATAAACGGCCTCAATAAACGCTCCTATACACTAGAACAGGAGATATCAGTCATAAACGGCCTCAATAAACGCTCCTATACGCTAGAACAGGAGATATCAGTCCATAAACGGCCTCAATAAACGCTCCTATACGCTAGGACAGGAGATATCAGTCCATAAACGCCCTCAATAAACACTCCTATACGCTAGAACAGGAGATATCAGTCCATAAACACCCTCAATAAACGCTCCTATACGCTAGAACAGGAGATATCAGTCCATAAACACCCTCAATAAACGCTCCTATACGCTAGAACAGGAGATATCAGTCCATAAAACACCTCAATAAACGCTCCTATACGCTAGAACAGGAGATATCAGTCCATACACACCCTCAATAAACGCTCCTATACGCTAGAACAGGAGAATATCAGATTCCATAAAACGCCCTCAATCAAAGATACGCTAGATCAGAGATATCAGTCCATAAACCCCCTCAATAAACGCTCCTATACGCTAGAACAGGAGATATCAGTCCATAAACCCCCTCAATAAACGCTCCTATACGCTAGAACAGGAGATATCAGTCCATAAACCCCCTCAATAAACGCTCCTATACGCTAGAACAGGAGATATCAGTCCATAAACGCCCTCAATAAACGCTCCTATACACTAGAACAGGAGATATCAGTCTATAAACGCCCTCAATAAACGCTCCTATACGCTAGGACAGGAGATATCAGTCTATAAACGCCCTCAATAAACGCTCCTATACACTAGAACAGGAGATATCAGTCCATACACACCCTCAATAAACACTCCTATACGCTAGAACAGGAGATATCAGTCCATACACGCCCTCAATAAACACTCCTATACGCTAGAACAGGAGATATCAGTCCATAAACCCCTCAATAAACACTCCTATACGCTAGAACAGGAGATATCAGTCCATAAAACGCCCTCAATAAACGCTCCTATATAACGCTAGAACAGGAGATATCAGTCCATAAACGCCCTCAATAAACGCTCCTATACGCTAGAACAGGAGATATCAGTCCATAAACATAAACGCCCTCAATAAACACTCCTATAAGCTAGAACAGGAGATATCAGTCCATACACGCCCTCAATACACGCTCCTATACGCTAGAAAAGTTTATTTCAGTCATTACACCCCTCAATAAACGCTCCTATACGCTAGAACAGGAGATATCAGTCATAAACACCCTCAATAAACACTCCCTATACGCTAGAACAGGAGATATCAGTCCATATACACACCCTCAATAAACACTCCTATACGCTAGAACAGGAGATATCAGTCCATAAACACCCTCAATAAACGCTCCTATACGCTAGAACAGGAGATATCAGTCCATACACACCCTCAATAAACACTCCTATACGCTAGAACAGGAGATATCAGTCCATAAACACCCTCAATAAACACTCCTATACGCTAGAACAGGAGATATCAGTCCATAAACGCCCTCAATAAACACTCCGATACACTATAGAAAACAGGAGATATCAGTCCATACACACCCTCAATAAACACTCCTAATAATACGCTAGAACAGGAGATATCAGACCATACACACCCCCTCAATAAACGCTCCTATACGCTAGAACAGGAGATATCAGTCCATACACGCCCTCAATAAACACTCCTATACGCTAGAACAGGAGATATCAGTCCATAAACGCCCTCAATAAACACTCCTATACGCTAGAACAGGAGATATCAGTCCATAAACACGCCCTCAATAAACGCTCCTATACGCTAGAACAGGAGATATCAGTCCATAAACACCCTCACTAAACGCTTCTATACACTAGAACAGGAGATATCAGTCCATACACGCCCTCAATAAACACTCCTATACGCTAGAACAGGAGATATCAGTCCATAAACACCCTCAATAAACCCTCCTATACGCTAGAACAGGAGATATCAGTCCATACACTCCCTCAATAAACACTCCTATACGCTAGAACAGGAGATATCAGTCCATACACACCCTCAATAAACACTCCTATACGCTAGAACAGGAGATATCAGTCCATAAACGCCCTCAATAAACGCTCCTATACGCTAGAACAGGAGAGATATCAGTCCATAAAACGCCCTCAATAAACACTCCTATACACTAGAACAGGAGATATCAGTCCATATACGCCCTCTATAAACGCTCCTATACGCTAGAACAGGAGATATCAGTCCATACACGCCCTCAATAAACGCTCCTATACGCTAGAACAGGAGATATCAGTCCATACACACCCTCAATAAATAAATCAATAAACACTCCTATATACGCTAGAACAGGAGATATCAGTCCATATACGCCCTCAATAAACGCTCCTATACGCTAGAACAGGAGATATCAGTCCATACACGCCCTCAATAAACACTCCTATACGCTAGAACAGGAGATATCAGCATGTCTGGTTAAACTGTGTTGACCAGTCGGGGAGCTGTACTAATAGGACAGACTGTGTTGTGTACGTGGTGGATGTGTGTTTGAGCTCACACTCATTAACCTTTAACACCAGCACTGGCGGGATTACAAAAGACCACCAGTCCTACAGGACACAGCAGAACAGATGCTCCCGAGGATTAGCTGTATCAGAGCAGAGAGAGAGAGAGAGAGAGGGAGAGAGAGAGGGAGAGAGGGAGACAGAGAGAGAGAGAAAGAGTGAGAGAGAGAGAGAAAGAGTGAGAGAGAGAAAGAGTGAGAGAGAGAGAGAGAGAGAGAGAGATAAGCAGAGATGACCCGAGGACCGGAGAGAGAGAGAAAGAGAGGAGAGAGACAGAGAGTGAAAGAGGAGATGCAGAGAGATGAGGAGACAGAGAGAGAGGGGAAAGAGTGAGAGAGAGAGAGAAAGAGTGAGAGAGAGAAAGAGTGAGAGAGAGAGAGAGAGAGAGAGAGAGAGAGAGGGAGAGAGAAATCTCAGTCTCTCTCAGTCTCTCTCTCTCTCTCTCTTCTCTCTCTCTCTCTCTCAGTCTCTCCCCCCCTCCGTCTCTCTCTCTCTCTCTCTCTCTCAGTCTCTCTCTCTCTCTCTCAGTTTCTCTCTCTCTCTCTCTCTCTCAGTCTCTTTCTCTCTCTCTCTCTCTCTCTCTCTCTCAGTCTCTCCCCCACCCCTCTCAGTCTCTCTCTGGATCGTTTCCTGCCTCCCAGGTCAGTCCCTGGAGAACCTCTATGAGCACATGAGGAGACGTGATGACGAGCTGTTCAGCAGAACCCGGCTGTAATGTCTGATGCAGTGAGCTCAGAGGAGCGCTGTTACTGTACGACTCACAGTCGGCTCAAAGGAATTTTCTCCTGGCAGGTTCCTGATGTTTCCAGCTGTGACGTGCCGTCTGGACTGGGTACAGTTTCACTGTGGAGTTCTGCACACTCCCCAGCCAGAGCAAAGCAGGCTGAGACTGGAGGAGACTCCAGATTCCAGATCAGCTTCCACTCCTGCCTGGAAGTCCAGACTGCAGCTGCATGGAGGAGCTGAGAGGCCTTATTCAAACAGCACTGACACACCCATGTGACAATTATGGCTTACATAATCCGGAGGAGCAGAAGGAGGAGTAGAGGTGAGCACTGGACCAGGGGAGCGAGCAGGAGGAACTGGAGAAGGAATAGGAGCAGTGGATGTAGGTGATGGAGTAGGAGATGGACGTAGGAGTTGGGGCTGCCCTCCTCCTCTGCCTGCTGGAAGACCACCCTGAACCCCCTGAACCTGATGCTTTACATCTGTCTGTAGGGTTCAGTTCATGTTTATACATATCAGTGTGTGAGATTTAAGGTGGATCTGAGATTTAAGGTGGACCTATGACCATACCTGGAGTATAATATCCAGAACTGGGTCCTCAGTAGTGTATGATTACCAGTAACTACAGAGCTTTATATCTACATAGGAGCAGCTCGCCTTCCAGCAGAGACTACCACCAACACCACCGGCACTAACACCACCGGCAATGTGCAATCTCACCACTAGGGGTTCCACACTGCTCCTTTAATAGAACAGGAATAGAACATGTCGTACTCACTCGGTGGAGTGATTAAATGATGTGTTCAGACATATGAGTACTGAACACCATGCTTACATTCATACAGAACACTGGAAGAGGATTCAGACTACCGGGATCTACCGGGATCTACCGGGATCTACCGGGAGCTACCCCAGCAACTGCTTCCTGACCCCACTCTACAGCAGCAGCGTGAGCAAGCAGGCCGATTCAGAAGCTAGAGGGTGAAGGAGGGCCCATAAGCGTGGGTGCACTCTGGTCATGTGAGTAGAGAAGCGAAACAAGTATCGAGGTTCAATGGGGTTCGTCCAGCTCGGAGACGAGAGAGTCCTCGACTGATGAGGGAGTTGACACTGTCGTGAGGGGGGAGAGACTTTCCTTGAGAGAGAGAGAGAGCGGGAGACCCAGCTAGCCGAAACGAAGAGGAGATCAGAAGGAGGCGGGCGGAGCCAGATATGAGACGAAGAGAGATTCGATCTCCCTCTCTCCCTCTCTGCTCGAGCTCGAGGAATCTTCTTGCGGAGAGAAGAGAGATCAGAATCAGGGGTCCGAGAGAGAGAAGCGTCAGAGAGGGATTCAGAAATGGAGAGAGAAGGGGGGGAGGAGAGACGGAGGAGGGACTAGAGCTCACTTCAGATGGAGGAGAGAAAGACCCCTGGAGACCTAGGAGAGATGGAGAGATCGTGAAATCTGGAGACAGGACCCCTTGAGTATCGTGTTCTGAGAGAGAGCTTCTGAGGGAAAGAGAGCTATGGAGAGAGAAAGAAAACAGTAATAGTCATCCCTGGAGAGACACTAAAGTCGACTTTCACTTAGGCAGTCTCTCTCTCTCTCTATCTCTCTCGTTCTCTCGTCTCTCTCTCTCCTTTTTCGTCTCCCCCGTGTAGGCAGTCTCTCTCTCCTCTCTCTCTCTCTCTCTCCTCTCAGTTCTCTTCTCTCTCTCCTCCGTACCCCCCCCCACCCTCTTCAGCTATCTACTCCTCTCTCTCTCTATCTCTCTCTCAGCTCTTCCTCCTGTCTCAGTCTCTCAACCCACCCTCTCAGTCTCCTCTCCTCCTCTCTCCTAAAGTAAACCTCTCTCTTCCTCACTCTTCTCTCTCTCAGACGTCATTCTCTAAGCTGGTTCTCCATAAACTCAGTCTATCTCCAGCCCCTCCGCAAGGACTCTACACTCTCTCTGATCTCAGTCGAGCTCTCTCACGTCTCCTGGAAGCGGGCTCTCTCCTCTCTCCTCTGCTACTCTCTCAGTCTCGTCTCTTCTCAGCTCTCTCTCTCAGTCTCTCTCTCTCTCTCTCTCTCTCTCCTCTCTAGAGCACCCCCTTCAGTCTCTCTCTGGGATGTTCCTATCCTCCATGTCCCCAGACTGGAGAACCTCATGAGCACACGAGGAGGACGTGATGACAGCTTTTCAGCTGAACCCGGCTGTTATGTCATATGCCTGAGCCCAGCTTTCTTAGCATATCACTGGCCGATACACAGGCGGCTCCCTGAATTGTTATCCTGGCAGGTTCCTGGGCACTCCAGATGACGTGCAGTCTGGACTGGGTACAGTCCACAAAAACCTGCACACTCCCCCAGCAAAAGCCCAGCGGCTATGACTGGAGGGCCAAACTCCTGGAAGAGCCCTCATCAGCTTCAACACTCCTGCTCAGAACACAGACCACAGCCTGCAAAAGGAGTGAGAGGCCTTATTCATACATCCACTACACACCAGAGTGACAGTAGAGTGCGTACATGGACCAGGGTGCGCAGAAGGAGCAGTGAGAGATTGAGCACTCCAGACTCCAGGGAAAAGAGGCAGGAGGAACTGGATAAGGAAAGGAGAGTGGAAACCGTGATGGAGTACTGAGATGTATAGATATCAACTTTTAGGGGCTGGCCCTCCTCCTCTGCACTGCTGGAAGACCCCCTAAGACCCCCTGAACCTAGATGCTTTACATCTGTCTGTAGGGTTCAGTTCAGTTTTATACATATCATTCTGTGTGAGGATTTTAAGGTGGATCTGAGATTTAAGGTGGACCTATGACCATACCTGGAGTATAATATCCAGAACTGGGTCCTCAGTAGTGTATGATTACCAGTAACTACAGAGCTTTATATCTACATAGGAGCAGCTCGCCTTCCAGCAGAGACTACCACCAACACCACCGGCACTAAACCAACTTTCCACCGGCAATGTGCAATCTCACCTCGGTTCTCCCTGGGTTCCACACTGCTCCTTTAATAGAACAGGAATAGAACATGTCGTACTCACTCGGTGGAGTGATTAAATGATGTGTTCAGACATATGAGTACTGAACACCATGCTTACATTCATACAGAACACTGGAAGAGGATTCAGACTACCGGGATCTACCGGGATCTACCGGGATCTACCGGGAGCTACCCCAGCAACTGCTTCCTGACCCCACTCTACAGCAGCAGCGTGAGCAAGCAGGCCGATTCAGAAGCTAGAGGGTGACTAGAGGGACCCATAGGTGGGTGCAGCTCTGGTCATGTGATGTTCGCAGTTCAGGTTCCATAGTGTTTTCTGAATTAGTCAGTACCCTTACGCTGGATCCTGTGTGGTTCCGACCAGACCAGCTACCCCGCTAACGTTAGCGCAGCCAGAGAGGAGGTTCTCTGCTCGGTCTGTTCTTTTGGAGCTGATCTTCAGTCCGGCATCATCAGTGTGACCATCACTCAGCTCCCTTACGTAAGAACCATTACACAAGGCTGCTGTGTCCAGGTTCTGGGAGGCGGCGCGCGTCTCCACCGAGGAAATGAAGCATTTCTCAATCTGATCATTTCAGCTGATTCCAGTCTGAGCCCGTGAGGCAATCTCCGGCCTGCATGGAGCCGGGCGGAAAAGACAACTCCTCCTCCGGTCAGGGAAACCAGGGAGAAGGCCGAAGACGTTTATCTTCAGATTATAAACGGCCCAGATTAGCAGCTCCATCCTGCTGCGCTCGGTCCCGGTCCAGTCCTGGAGATAAACGTGAAGCAAGCTTCCTTGGCTGAGTCACCGTTTCCCATGAGGGGTGATTACAGCGCTCCAGCCCTCATTCTCCCTCCACTGTCTCCAGGAGCTACATCAGGATCTGGCTAGGGGCTTGCAGTGGTATCCCAGGTGACTGCTAGGGTGTGGCTAAGGGGTTACAATGGTATCCCAAGTGGCTGCTAGGTTGTGGCAAGGAGGGTGCAGTGGTAGCCCAGATGGTTGCTAGTGCGTGGCTGTGTTGTTATGTGGTCGGAGGGGGGGTCTAGAGTATTGCTAGTTCACCGTGGGTTCTCTCATGGTCGCTATACGGTGACGAACTCTGAGTGACGTGCGCTGAGCTAAGGGTTAGTGGTCAAGCTCAACAACAGGATCCAGGTCAACACAACCAAGAGTCATAAACCACATAATCAAAACAACCAGCACCCAGAACCAAAGGGAGAACCGGAATACAGACAGAGCCAATAACCCAATAATCAAACAGGAGAACAGTGGCGAGGCCGCTCGGTACGCCACAGCGCGGAAAACTTCACAGCGTGTCATGTGTACTCGAAGGAGAAGACAGGACGTGATTGGGTAAAGGTGGACATGTGATGGTGATGTCATGTGGTGGTGGGTTCTGGAAGATGGAAGTAGAGGGCAAACCCGGAAGCATGACCGGATGTTGCTCTGGTGATCCAGGCAGTGCTTACGGCATTGCTAGGGGGTTGTTGTGGTATCCCAGGTGGTTACTATCTAGAACCACCAGTGAAGCTACACGTGTCTTCTGAGTGTGTATGGAATGTTGGTGATGAAAATCTGGAAAACCTGGAAACACTAAGTTCCTTTGGGGGACTATTTGACCTCACAGCGCCCTGCAGCATGTATCCCTCCACCATGAATGGAGTTTAAGGCTGAGATCTTCTCCACACTATCATAAACAGCGTCTCAGACATCAGGCAGCGTATTCAGAACCTCCTCCTGTAGGAACTTCCTGTGAGGGAGATTTTAGAGGGGACGTCTGGTTACCTTCACCACCACTGTCTCTACAGTCCCTACAATCAGCAGTTTCACACCAGACCACTCTGAACGACTGTTTCATCTGGAACACTGATCTAAGCAGTATAGAACGTTAGCAGTGAAGACCCCGGAAGGGTCTCCGCTGGCTGAGGGGTCCGCAGAGTGGGGGAGGGTTCCTCTGGGCTCAGTGACCAGCCTGTGATTTAGCAGTTGGGCCTGATTACCGTTGGGGTTGAGCTGGAGGGCGTTAATTACCCGCTGTTATGTAAGACTTCAAACAGACTCCGGCGGGCGGGCGGGCGGGCGGAGAGCGTGAGCGCTCAGACACACTCTGCTCCAAGTTCACAGCAGGTCAATAAAACCTCCTTATGATGTCATGGGAACGACTGTGACCTACAACCGGGCTGCACCGTAAAGGCCGTCTGTCCGCCTACCGCGGCCTGCTAGGATCGTCCATCAGCGTTCGCCTGTCACCGCGGTTACGTAATGGCCTGATTGCAGTGACTGAGGCTGATTGAGATCATCCCGCTGTTGTTAGCTTCCACAGTCACATGGTTACTTCGCAGCAAACAGATTGTGGACTGGGTGCGTCTGTTTATCGGCTGGGTGAGATCATTTACTAAGACTCCTGATGGATCTCACGAACTCAGCGCTCCTCCTCCTGACGCTGTAACACCCTGAAGGGCGGCGGCGCTGAGCCTCTGTTTATTTGATGTTGTTTGATTGATTATTATTTATAACAGGAAGTTATGAGAGCGCACTGGGTGACCCGTACAGTCCCCAAGCATGTTTGATCCCCGGGTCCAGTGTGGCTGGCGGGTGTGATCGCTCCGTGCTGAACCTCGACACTACGCTGAACCACGTCCGGGCCTGAGCACGAGCAGCCGGGCCTGAGCACGAGCAGCCGGGCCTGAGCACGAGCAGCCGGGCCTGAGCACAGAGCTAGCACTTCAAACAAGCAAACACGGCAGCGCAGGGATGTAACTCCTGCGGCATTTAAGGTGGAACTGGAACATTCAAACCAGAAGGTGGTGAATAAGGAGCCTCGTGTGAGGCCCTGCGTGAGCGGCCAGCGTAGGTGCTGAGATGTTCCGTGTGTGGGGTAGTGCCCTGGCATTCACTCTCTCACCCCACTAACAGTTCTTCTAGTACGAACCCAGACTAACACCCCTCGGAGCGAAGACGCTAGCACGCTCAGACACCGAACCAAGTCAGAGAAACAGCCTGGCCCAAAAGGCTGTAACCACCCTCCACTGAGGGGTCCACAGAATATTACTGTAAGGGGGGCGGGGTCACCCCGCACCTCCTCACCTGTGGTAAAACTACTCAAAAGACAACATACCACAGCACCAACCCAACACCGGGATATATCCACTCCCTAACCCAAGGCTGGTCCTGCACAGGTAGAGACGAGTCCTGTGGTCCTCAGGTTGAAGATCAGTCTTACCAGAGCAGGTTCTTCTCAGGGTGGGTCTTTAAATGGGGATGCGTAAACAAGGTGGAAGGGAAGGCTAGGTATCCTCTAAGATAAACAAACAAACAAACAAACAAACATTTAGTACATACATGCAACACCATTAGAACCTAGTAGCATGTTAGCCTGTTAGCCTAGCATATTAGCATTACCTTAAAGCAAAGCTAATTAACATATTGGCACTGCATTACAGCAAAGCATGTTAGCATAACAGCAAAATATATTAGCATGTTAGCGGTTAGCATTTTAGCACACTGGCATATATAGCTGATTCAGCTCATCAACTTTCAACCACATGAAATGAATACAGAAAAACCGCACCTACGAAACCCTCACACCTGAGAGGAAACAGTCGAGAAGACGGCTTACATAGAACCAGAAGTACTACCCCACTTCCCTTCATGAGAACCCATTTACTGCTGGTGCCCCTAGAGGCCACCACAGGTACTACTCAAAACAAACCCAGGTCAGTTAGAAGACGCGCAGAGCTCCTCCTGGAAAAGCGTGGGAACCCAGGCTCTGCATGAAGATCAGCAGGAGACACTGATACCGTAGGGCTGGGGTCAGACGGCGAGGCACAGTCTAACCCCCATGAGATAAGATAAGGTAACCTTTATTATCCCACATGGGAAGTTTGGATCGTTACAGGTACAGAACACCAGGTACGGGAGCGCAGGTTCACAGAATACAACATTAACACAGAAATTAATAAACCCCTCGTGTACAATCAACTGCAACAGCAAACCACACAGAGGTCCACTGTAGTGGCACAGATATATACCGCACGGTCTCTGAAAGATTCTGCACAGATACATGTGCCGGTTATACCCCGCGGCAGGATGCGGACCGGTTTCCACCGGAGAACAGGTCGGAAAACGCTCAGCCTCAGCGGAAAAGCTGGTCATGTGACCCTCCTGGAGGGAGGGGAAGCTCCAGTGAACCAGAGGGATATCAAAACTTCAGGTGCATATTCTCCAGCAAAGCTTCAATCACAGGTACCATATAAATACACAGCTCGGAAACAGCCAATCAGATCTATCTGAGAGCTGTGTGGGCGTGGCTAATGAACAGACAAAATGACA
>JAMWET010002605.1:182500-187994 GCA_024036415.1 Prochilodus magdalenae
TCATCTGGAGTTCTGAAGAAGAAGAAAGTGCACTTTGAGCTCCCGGTCTGATCACTGCAGCTGAGCCTACTCCTGGAGAAAGGCCACATTCCGGATGTCCGATCTGAACACGGCACAGAGAATCAGACAGGAAAACCAAAAACAAGCCTGAAGCTGCAGCAGTCCGGCACGCACGGGAGGAGGACAATAAATAACACAGACATTCCGCACTTCAATTAATCTCATTAACACCGGAGCCTGGCGAGGAGCAGGCCGCGCCGCACCGACTGACACGGAAGATCATAATTTACCATAGAGAAAATATAATCTGCTTCATTATTCAGATAAATACAAAACCATCGCTTCCAATCAGCAATAAATACCGTCTGATAAGTTAACAAGCCACACACACATTCCGCACACAGGAACGGTAAACCGAACGCTGTATTAACATTAACGCTATTAGTGGAATTAATGAGCGCTGAACTGATTACATCGGACCGATAAAGCCGGAATCAACAAAACTGGAATAACTAAAGCCTAGCGGGCGGCTTCACATGTTCTCGGGACTGTTTCCATGGCGATGGTGGGCGTAGCACCATTACGCTTCATTTCACTTCCCACAAAATAAAAAGATCACGAATCAGGCACTTAGCGTGTCGAGCGACACGGGGCAGAGGGACTGACCGCTCCCAAGGCTCTTCCCTGGACACCCGGGACACAGTCACAGACAGGCACTCAGTCTGGGCTCTGACACTGCACACGGAACCTTCCCGCCAGGCAGAGAACCTTTATACTAAACCCAAACAGGAGAACACACACGGTTCTTCTATAGACTCACTCCAAGGAACCCGTTTTGGTTGCTTTAATATAAAGAGTGGTACTGATGGGGGCGGAGCGGGGACGAGCGCACTGCTGGGAATGTGAGGCTGGTGTCAGTCCTAATGAGGAAATTCAGGAGGTTCTGAATCAGTGGCTGTAAAAACACAGGACTTCTCCACCTCTCCCTGTAAACAACTCCGGGAGCGGAGGGACGGACGGAGGGAGGCAATCACTCTTTCTCTGAGGTCAGTAGCTGAATCTCAAACAACTCACTCACTACACGCTGTATACTGGTTAAACCGTGTACTACACAGATTATACACTGTACATACAGTGCACTATACAGGCTATATACTCTACATACAGTGCACTATACAGATTATACACTGTATGTACAGTGCACTATACAGATTATACACTGTATGTACAGTGCACTATACCGATTATACACTGTATGTACAGTGCACTATACAGATTATACACTGTACGTACAGTGCACTACACAGGTTATACACTGTACGTACAGTGCACTATACAGATTATACACTGTACGTACAGTGCACTATACAGATTATACACTGTATGTACAGTGCACTATACAGATTATATACTGGTTAAACCGTGTACTACACAGGTTATACACTGTACGTACAGTGCACTATACAGGCTATATACTCTACATACAGTGCACTATACAGATTATACACTGTACGTACAGTGCACTATACAGATTATATACTGGTTAAACCGTGTACTACACAGGTTATACACTGTACGTACAGTGCACTATACAGGCTATATACTCTACATACAGTGCACTATACATGCTATACACTGTACGTACAGTGCACTATACAGGCTATATAATCTACATACAGTGCACTATACAGATTATATACTGGTTAAACCGTGTACTACACAGGTTATACACTGTACGTACAGTGCACTATACAGATTATATACTGGTTAAACCGTGTACTACACAGGTTATACACTGTACGTACAGTGCACTATACAGGCTCTATACTGTACATACAGTGCACTATACAGGCTCTATAGTGAATAGATCACACTTTTCAGACTGTGTTGTGATCATGTAGGGCACTATACAGGTTGTTAGTGTACATATAGTGTCTATTTGGCCGTGTAGTGACCATCGTGCACTAAGCAAAAGGGAGTCATTTGAGACACAGCTAGTCCTTGGCGTTGCGGCTAACTCGCCCTATTCATCAGAAACTGACAGCCTGCTGAAGATGGGGAGTCTGCGGGTGGCATCCAGCACTGGAGACTCTGATCCACTGTGGCTGCATGAGCTGCTCTGGTAGCTCTCCTGGTCAGACAGGGAGTCCACTGGACTTGGAGGGGACTCTGAGGACCTAAAGAAGGAGGGGTAGGTGGGCGAGGGTGGGGGCAGCTCCACTGTCAGAGAGGTGGCTAAGCTAGGCCTGAAAAGACCACCAAAGTCCTGGCTGATGAGGGTGAAGGGGTTCTTGGGCCACTCGGTTTGGTCTTCAGTGGAGGGCTCGGGTGGCGGTGAGCGGGAAGTTGGGCTGTGGGGGAATCTGGCCGAGCTGGGGAAGCCGGCGAAGCTGCAGCTGTGCTGGAGGCGCGGACGATCCGGTTTATTGAAGCTGGAGAGCGGAGGAGGGGGAGGTCCGCGCCGTTCTTCTGCGTTGTGGATGAAATGACAGCGAGGGCCGTACGGACAGAAGCCGATGGTGTGAAACGTGCGGCAAAGCTCCGTCTTGTACTTGGGGTGGCGGCTCAGGCTGCGCAGCTCGTGCACCCCGTGAGCAAACTGGCACTTATCGCCATACTTGCACGAGCCGTTCTCTTCAAAGGGCCGGCAAAGCTCAGTCTTGTAGCGGCTGGAGTTGATCTGGCCGGTTCCGATGCAGCTCAGCTTCATCCGGTCCCCGTTCTCGGAGTAGGAACGCTCTCGGAAACGGTTCTCCTTGTTGTTCCCAGCGATGGTGAGGGCCAGCGGATCCATCCTGAGGTTGCAGGAGAGCTGGCTGTGGCTGAGTCTGGAGACGGGTGTGGAAACAGAATGGCGTCGCTGAAAAAGTCCCACTGCAGATGCTCCGCCCACTTTCCTGTCCAGCAGGGGGCTTGTGGCGGAGGAAAAGGGGATTGGGTCCACCTGGGGCCCACTGCTGAAGGTCACCACTTTACTGCTCTAAAAGAAAAGAGTACAAAAGGACATTAGTCATCATAAACCACGCTCCAGTTACTCTCCATACTTAAGTACATCTGAAGGTACATACTTTAGTACTGGTACTCTCCATACTTAAGTACATCTGAAGGTACATACTTTAGTACTGGTACTCTCCATACTTAAGTACATCTGAAGGTACATACTTTAGTACTGTTACTCTCCATACTTAAGTACATCTGAAGGTACATACTTTTTAGTAACTGTTTTACTCTCCATACTTAAGTACATCATCTGAAGGGTACGTACTTTAGTAACTGGTTATTCTCTCCATACTTAAGTACATCTGAAGGTACATAGAGGTACATACTTTAGTACTGGTACTCTTTCCATACTGTAAGTACATCTGAAGGTACATACTTAAGTACTGGTACTCTCCATACTTAAGTACATCTGAAGGTACATACTTTAGTACTGTTACTCTCCATAACTTAAGTGACAAATCTGAAGGTACATAACTTTAGTCCTAGGTACTCTCCATACTTAAGTACATCTGAAGGTACAGACTTTAGTACTGTTACTCTCCATACTTAAGTACACTACATCTGAAGGTACGTACTTTAGTACTGTTTACTCTCCATACTTAAGTACATCTGGAAGGTACATACTTTAGTACTGTTACTCTCCATACTTAAGTACTGGGCCTGAGGGTACATACTTTAGTACTGTTACTCTCCATACTTAAGTACATCTGAAGGTACATACTTCAGTACTGTTACTCTCCATACTTAAGTACATCTGAAGGTACATACTTCAGTACTGTTACTCTCCATATATCTGAAGGTGCATGATCTAGTACTGGTACTCCAGTGGAGGACTAAAGGGACTTCAATAGAATTAATTCAATAACGATTCCTTATTGAATCCTGGAAAAGCACCGCTAACGTTAAGCCACCCCTGGCAGTCCTGCAGCAGCGCAGCTAAAAAGCTCCTACTGTAGAAAGTAACGGCTGCACCATGTGGAACAGGTGGACGGGGAAACTTCAGAGCAGAGATCTGATGAAGGTGCTTATCAGATAAACTCCATGTTCATTTTTACCGTCTCTACAAACAGAATGAAATAAGGCTCATCATGTCTGCGATAAGACACACGCTGAAAAGCACAGGAGCACTAGCTAACGCTACCCGAGCTAACAGACCATTAGCATCTGTCTGCCTGGCCTATCTCTGTGTACATATCAGGCTATGTGTGATCTACTCAGGGACGAGTCAATAACAGTTAATCTTCAATAAACAGCAGAACAGGAGCTAACGCCAAACCAGGCTCGCAGGGGCCGGCGCATTTACACGGGTGCTTGTTGGAGCACTGAGAGCACTGAACGTCTTTCAGTCATCAGGACAAGTATTAGGACAAGGATCATTAGTACAGAACACTTTTAACACAGGTTATAAACAGATTATACGCAGATTATACACAGATTATACACAGATTATACAGATTATACACAGATTATACACAGATTATACACAGATTATACACAGATTATACACACATTATACACAGATTATATATAGATTAAACACAGATTATACACAGATTATATAAAAATTATACACAGATTATATAAAGATTATACATAGATTATACACAGATTACACACAGATTATACCAGGTTATACACAGATTATATATAGATTAAACATACATTATACACAGATTATATAAAAATTATACACAGATTATATAAAGATTATACATAGATTATACACAGATTAAACACAGATTATACACAGATTAAAGTATGTATGTCTATTAACACCATGTTTTTGAATTTTTGCTGATAT
This sequence comes from Prochilodus magdalenae, assembly GCA_024036415.1. NCBI lineage: Eukaryota > Metazoa > Chordata > Actinopteri > Characiformes > Prochilodontidae > Prochilodus > Prochilodus magdalenae. The sequence continues at coordinate 187,302 of JAMWET010002605.1, forward strand.
AACCAAAATATACAGATATACACCCACACCGGCACTGGCACAGAATTCCCACATCGGCGCATCCCTACGCTCAGCCTGTTTATGTATATAAATTACAATACTGCAGGATGGTCACATGACTGTTGCACCACAACAGGTGCCCTACAGTCCCGACAGCACTCCAGCTATAATACAATCACGATTCTGTCAGCCACCATGCCTGTCTTCATGACCACTCAGTTCGCGACAGCGTCCCATCAGGATCACCTAGAGACCATCAGATCAGACAGGTGTTTTTATCTAACCATCATCAGATCAAAGAAATCAGTGTGTTTATCTTAGACCCTCAGATCAGACAGGTGTTTGTCTCAGACCATCAGATCAGACAGGTGTTTATCTTAGACTGATCACAGATCAGGACCAGGTGTTTAAAATCAGACATCATAGATCATGACAGTTGTTTATCTTCGTACTGACTATACATTGGACCAGGTGATTGTCATCAGACTGACAGAATCAGACAGATGTTTGGTCTCAGACTGAATAATGTCAGACAGAGTGTTTGTCCTCAGACTGGGGACAGGATACGATGGGTTAAACAGGTGTTAATCAGTCTCCAGACTAAGACGATATATCAGACAGGTAAGAGTGTTTTGGTCTCAGACCGACAGATCAGACAGGTGTTTATCTCAGACTGGACAGACATTGTCTCAG
>JAMWET010002606.1:0-10000 GCA_024036415.1 Prochilodus magdalenae
TGAGAAAATCCCTCTATTCCACGTGACCCCATTTGAGCCGCAATTCTACTTAAGAGCCATGAAGAGCTCTGGCATCCAAACAACCAGATTAATGATATATATCTTTTTTTTTCTTCCAAATGGCCACAATTCGATCAAGGTTTAGCGGCGAAACGAGCGCCCGTTTTTAAATTATAGTAGACCCCATTAAACAATTACTGTAGGCTGTTGTCTAATGCGTCCGAAGAGGCAGCGCGGTAAGAACAGCCCGCTCCCATTGTCACCCGCCGCTGCTTCCTGTAGTACTGGATTATTTGTGTCGTTTATCACAATTAGACCAGACGAAAAGAAAAATCACAAGATATCAAAAACAAAAATATATATATAATACGAGAGCAATTACTGCTCGGAGTTAAGCGGCGTCCCCTCTCCTCAACTGGCGGGGTCCTTACACACGGTGATGGATGTAAACCTATAAAGACATCTAACACATGGACCTTTTACAGCAAACCATGAAGAAAATACAATAAGAGGTAGCATTTCCTTTTAACTAGAACCTGCTGACCGTTGCCATTCGCGCCGTGCCATTTATCGTCCATTTTACCTGGCGAAAAAATAATCAATAAACTAATAACCCTTTGAAATAAGACATATGTCAAAAGTCGGGCCGAACCTCTACATCTCTACCTGTAGGCCCAGAGAAGAGAGAGACGAAGAGAGATGGGTGCTGAGTAGTGGAGAGGACGAGAGAGAAAGAAACCGAGAGAGAGGACATGAGAGCAGAGACTGTGTTACTTTGGACGACGTCACGTACAAGTATAGCTGCCTTTTCAAATCTTTCATTAATTATCTTGTAGGCTCAAGTTAGTGAAAGAACAAAAAATCCGATGTAATTCATACCATAATACACCAAACGGCTTTCGCATAAATCTAACTACGTCCTCCACCACATGTCCACACCCATGGCATGCTCGGCCAATAAAAACGAAAAATGTACTTACTAGCGCCAAACAGGCATAACAACCAAGCACCTACCTGAGCAATCTGGTGTGGCTCACGGTGTAACACTGAGAGCTCCCACCCCATGTGGGAGATGGGGGTTTGAATCCAAGTCTGGGTTGATGAAGCTGCTTCCGCCAATACGAGTCCTATTGGGCAGAATTTCCTAACACTGCACGGCCTACCTGTAAAAGAATAACCTTGTAAGTCGCTCTGGAGCATCAGGGAAAAATAATGAGTTAATTCATTTAATTCCCGGTCAATGCATATACACATGTCTAGGTTCATTTACATGGCAATTACTTACAATTAAATAGAGTCCAAGAGTAAGTTATTTATAATTACTGTTATCTATCAATCATCATTCATTATTAATTATTATCATTATTCGATCTTGTTGTTGTTTGTCATTATTAGTTAGCATCAGCTAAATGCCATAAATGTTAAATCTGTCATGAGACCAACACTGGCAGTATAATGGGTCATACTGTCAGAGGGCATGGCGACCTCACCTGTCACAAGTTTTGTTCATGCAGTTTCAGCCTCTGGGTCAACTGTGAGTGCTAATAATGGTGACACCAGTAAGAATATAGGAGCATCAGCCCAGCCACAAAACCAGTGTTCCCATACCAGAAGAGCGCTGTTATTAAGAATCACCCATGTAAAGGGCCACCATGTTTGTGAACGCAAACACGCCAGACATCTCAGTCATGGAGTTGTAGAGATTTCCTAATGGTGTCTCGGTGATAATCCATCCCATGTGCTTAAATATTCTCACAACAAAGTTTCCACAGATGGTGGTTTTAGGACGCTCATGACAACAAAAGCATCATCCTGGAGCTGACCACGGTGCCTCTCCACACAGATTCGTGTGGTCGTCTCACCTGGATAAAAGTGGGACTCGTTCACTGAAGAGCACCCGATTACAATCTGAGTCACTCCGTGACAGTCTTGGCACGGGGAACTCCTGTTGCAGTAGTGGGGACAACATTGGTGTGGTGTTAAAGCAGGTCGTCGTAAACAGTCTGCGTCTAGGGTCCATCCCTGCTTATCTTATCATGCACAAGCAAGGGATGAAAACTTGAATCATTGGGCCGTCTCACCATGTCAAAAACCTCACACCAAGTTTCATTCCTGTGGGCTGATCTGATTCCTTCTGTGTGCAGCTAATTGTTTTGGATAGAGGAGTGTATTGAAGGGTGTCGGTTAATGGTCCATGATTAGGCGGAGCTAAGCTAAGCCAATAATAGGTGGACTTTTTGAATGTTCCCAAAGATGTTTTCATTATTAACATTGTAGGGTAGCAACAGGATTCATCAAAAATGACTCCCACCCCCCCCGTTGATTAAAGTGGGTGTACGGCTGGATCCATCTATTCTTTGTAGTTTATATTAAGCACAGAGCTAATGCAACCTATAGGAATATTTTCAATGACATTAACTGACTGTAAACTGACCTATACTGGTGTCACTGTTTTGCAAACACATGAGGACAGAAATATTAAAAAACAGATAATAGTGAGCTTGATAGGGGAGGTTATTTCTTTCTCTGTCTTTCATAACCCCTCTCTCTCCTCTTATAAAGGAAAGCTCGTCCGTCCTTGGTCAGCTAGCTAGCTAATGTTTAGCATTAGGGCCATAACCTCTTTTCCTCACCCACATGGAACCAAAAGAGGTTACAAATACTAGCTAGCTAGCTAACAAACAACCAGGTAAATTCCTGATATCCAGCTAGAACTGACCATAACATACCATAAATCCATACATTTTATGTGGATAATCCTCACTCTGTAGCTCCGCTCTGTTTCACTCTGTATATTATCAGATTTTAATAATGGAAATTTCGCTGGCCAGTTAGTCAAAATCCTCTTCAACTTCAGCAGCAGATACTGAGCGGGGTAAAACCAGAAGACCCGCCCTCAGGTCAGGATATGATTGGCTTAAAACTTCGGGGGGGGAGCTCGGAATATGATTGGCTTATAAACTGGGGGGGCCTGATGTGAATGGACGAAGCAGGGTTTCTAATTTTTAACGTCGCGTCAGAGGAAGTTTTGCAACAGAGCTACAGCAGCGCCTCCCCTAGGTTACCCCCTGCTATTACAGTGAAGTGTGACGCATGTATTTGGAAAATAACATTCAGGAGGTGTACAGCCCCTCATTATAAACATATATCATATATAAAAACATAAATATTTTCACAACACACACACACACACACACAACACACACACACACACATATATATATATATATTATATATATATATATATATATATATATATATATATATATATATATATACACAATATACAAGTCTAAAATCTCCTCTACCGCTACTCTCAGGCTAACCTGGCTGAGGGACATGTCCCCCAAAATGCTACCACAAAGACATGAGTCACCAAAAAAACAGTCAGGTCAGCGTTTTTTTTACCCGCCGTAATAAATAACACAGTATTTATTTTTATAACATGACGTCAGAAATAACCTGCTAGGTATGTTAGCTGCTGATTTATTGGTTTTGAAAGTCCGTCACTAGAGGGCCCTGTCAATCCTTTCTAATCGCCATCACAGGTAAGAAGAACCAAACAGGAACATTCTTAATGTATATGGGTTCTAGGCATCATCAGGCAAACAATAACAACAACACTGCAAGTAAAGGAGCTGGACTATTAGAGCTTGCCTGTCTTCGGTTCGAGATTGGGAATGTTCGAAAGGGCAACAGCCTGCTTACTGCTTAGATGTGGGCTCAGATTTAAGACTCACTGAAATCATGACAAACCAATTCAGTCCACCAACCAAAGCACTTTACCTAACCAATCCAGCAATGATACTACTTGAGCACAGGTCGGGATTTGATCAACCCATACATATGCTGACTCTACAATTAGATTTCTTTTCAGTGGTGTGTATATATACATATATATGTATCTATTTGTGTATATATAAATTGGCTTTGGTCCATAATATGTATATATATATGAATGTATGTATGTGTGTATATATAAATTGGCTTGAGTTTTTATGACTATATATATAATATCATATACATAAATATTATATGTATATATAATGAGAAAGTATATATATATATTTTTATTTGTATATACATTAAATGTATATACATGTTCAGGCTGACAGCATATTCACAATCCCATGTAACACATTTCTGTGAGGGAGCCTGTAGCGAGTGTGTGGTTCCTCCGTCCAATACAACGATTCCTTCCTACAGTAAGACCTTCAGGCTGGCTGGAACATGTTGTCCTATAGGAAAGTGGTCCCGGCTTGTTCCGCCCCCTGCACTGCATAGTGTATTGTTTCATCTGCTTTAATGAGCCTAATTAGACTATTTATTGAACCCTTAATGCACTGAAGGAAAAAAAAAACATGTGCTCTGAATTACAGGATTCAAATGCATTAAACAGCTGGAGGCGAAAATAATTCATTGACTAACATGACTAGCATTCATTTCATATCCGGTCAGTGCATATCACATACTATAGGTTTCATTTACATGCAATTACTTACAATTGAATACAGTCAGATTATTATTATTATTATTATTATTATTATTATTATTGTTATTTTTATTATTATTATTATTATTATTATTATTATTGTAATAAATAATAATAATTAATAATAATAACAACAACAACAATAATAATAATAATAATTTTTTTATTGTTATTAATGACTAGGTAGTAAAAGCACTGGTGATACTGTTGGTTCCTTGATCATATTGCTGTAATGACCGAGCTACTGGTTTAAGACTAGCCCATTAATTTTTATATCTAAATTTGATATAAATTGGCTTTGGTCCATAATATGTTCTCAGACCTTGAGTTTTTATGACTTTCGCACATATATACTCAGCTATATGTCTGTTATACCCTATCAGTACAGAGCTGTGAACCAGAAACTCGCAGGCTGGCAGGAGCTGAGCTGACTTCAGTGTAGTCTGCTGTGAATGTCGGTGTAATGGCTGCAGTAATTGCTCCCAGCCCGTAGAGGACACCATCAGCGCGCTCCATCACTGACCCGTGATATCAAACACAAAGATGTTAATCATATCATTAACGCGGTGATCAACTATATTAGACCCAAACAAACACTTCCGGCATCTTAATCAGACTGGCCTGAAAACACAGACTGTCCTGCTCGAGCACAGCTCTGCTGCCCCACACAGCAGCGAGGAAATCCCTCCATTAAAGCGCAGTTACAGACACTGATACACTGCATAGATGTATATTCGCGCGCGCGCGTGTGTAATGCAAATATGTCTTTAATGATGCCTATATTTATTATTTATTCTATGCTCTGTATTAAATATATTTAATATAATACCTATATAAAATATAATTAATATATAATACCTCACTAATACACATACATACATTATATATATATATATATATATATATTATATATATATATTATATATATATATGTATGTGTAACTTATATTATGTATGTATGTATATATAAATAAATAACATTTTAATATGTGTTTTAAATTTATGTATTATATTTTAATATATATATATATAATATATATATATATATATATAAATTATATAGTATATAATATATATATATTGTTTAAAATGCACCTAGCCCCGCCCCCTCCCCGAATATAAAAGTATTTTATAATATAATAAGGGTCATAAAACACATCAACATTAAACACACTACTGTTTATATATATATATTTATTTATTGAATGTATAAGCAGCATATGAGTGAGGTATTTATATTATATAATACACACACACACACACACACACACACATATATATATATATATAGGCTGCAGTATTGCAGTATTCACAGCCGGACTGATACAGGCTAGCTTTGCCCCTGTGTTTGCTTTAGCAGTAGAAGTGATACCGTCGTTTTTTAGCTTTTAGTGGTTTAATCACTCTTGTCCTCGATAGCCCGTCCTGCAAAATCCTGAGCTGTGCAATGCAAGTTCTCTATCGTTCAGTTCTGTTCTGTTCAGTTCAGAGGTCAGAGTTTGTAGCTCTATGTACTTCCGGTTCCTAAACCACTTTAACCGAGCGCTGTCCAAACCGAGCGTCTGATTAAAACTAAACTCCCCTTAAACTCGGCGGTTTGGGTCCGCGTGCGTGTGTGGGTGTGGGTGTGTGTGTTTTCCTGGATTGCGCATTGCGCCTTTAGCGCTGAGCCAGACCGCCTTTGTGTTAATGGCTCGCGCTCTCATTTGCCATCTAATTGGACTATATAAGACCAATAACAGCAGAGAGGCTTCAGCTAGCAGCCAATGTCTAGGAGGCTGGACCTGCCTGACTCTCTCTCTCTCTCTCTCGCTCGCTCTCTCCCACTCTCTCTCTCTCCAGCTCTTCTTCTTTTATGCCATTTACCGTCGTGCGCGCCCACTCTCCGTCCACTTGCTGCGTTACGCCGACTTCTGTGTTTATTAGATATCGCTTTAATTATCAGGCAGCTCGTGCGCCGCGATGACCGGGATGACCGGCGAGGCTGGTGCTGTTATTAACGTGATCACTTTCCTCTGCTGTCGCTTTTAAACTGAGTTGTTTGCGGCTCGGCGGCGGGAGAACTAGTTTACTGGACGTTTTACAGCGTTTACGACGTGCCCAGGTTTTACGACGCCCCACGTCCTACAGGTGCTTTCTGAAGCCCCCCTCTTCTGGAGAGACCATGCCGGAGACAACGCCAGAGACGCGCGCCTCGGCCAAAGACTCGCCGTTCTCCATTAAAAACCTGCTGAACTGTGATAGCAAGCCGGCCAAGCCCAAACCCGTGCTGGCCACGGTCAAGCAGGCGGGACTGGACGGAGGCTTCTCGCTCTCGCACGTCGGGGAATTCGGCTTTCCGCGCTTCGAGCTGCACAACCAGAGGCTGGCGCTGCCCGCCTACCTGGAGCGCGCGTCCGCCTGGTGGTACCCGTACACGTTGAGCGCAGCCGCGCAGCTCCACAGGACGGAAGGTAAGCATGGCTGCGTTCTTAGAGGAGCTTCTGAAAAGTTCCTACAGGAGGTTCTGAGAGGTTCTTACAGGAGGTTCTGACAGGTTCTTACAGGAGGTTCTGAGAGGTTCTTACAGGAGGTTCTAAGAGCTTCTTAGAGGAGCTTCTGAAAGGTTCCTACAGCAGCTTCTGGGATGTTCTTACAGGAGCTTCTGGGAGGTTCTTTTCTTGGGTTGTTGGTTCTTCTATGAGCTCCTGAGAAGTTCTTCTATGAGCTTCTATAAGGTTCTTCTAGAAGTGTTTGGTGCTGTTTCGGTTTGGACACGGTTTAGGAGCTGGCATTGATTCATTGCGCTACATGAGTAATACAGTGGCCTACTGACCACAGCGTTTCTCCTCTATAGCCTCCTATATACCATAGTATATAGTACAGCTAATACAGTAAACTATACTAACTCTATTTCTTGCGTATATTTCATACTAACCTACGTTATGTTTAGTTCAAAAAGCACTTAGCCCCGCCCCCTCCCCGAATATAAATGTATTTTCTTTGATTCTTCTCTTTAGTAACACTTTAAAATACATATGTTGTTAATTTGTAAGTCTTTGGCGCACAATGGTTCAATATAGTACCAAGAACCGTTCTGTTGTGCTGTATGGAACCAATGTTTTCTAAAGAAGAACCACGGTTCTAGATGTAACCACTGCCTTTTCTAAAGAACCTTGGAAAGATCACTTTTAAGGCGATTCCTCAACAATAGCACCAACCAGGGTTCCAGTGTTGTTACTGGGTTGACCATGTACCCGCGAGATCATCATATGCCAGTAAACAGGTACAGGCTTGAGAGGGTTCTCCAGTGGTTCTTGAGCTGGCTTGATGTGATGGTGCTGTGTGTACATACCACACAGGGATCAATCAATTAGGAACCAATTTAAACTCGTATTTAAAATGCTTCTACATAGCACCAAAAAGGGTTCCATCTTTTGGTTCTAAGAGTGCTTAGAGCACCTTCGGGAAAATAAGTCATGGGATAAAATATGGAAGCCTTAAAAGGGTTATTCGAGGTTTTCGAAGCATGGCTATAAACGCTCAGTCGAAGCAAATGGATGTATAAATGGTTCCTAAGTGTTTTGGAGAACCTGTTGTCTTAAGAACCTTCCATTACAGAACCTGCATTGGTGCTGCAGAGCAATTGTAGTTTGAAGTGTGCTCCTACACTAGTACATTAGCTCTTATTGCTTAGATAACTAAATAATAACAATAATAATAATAATAATAATAATAATAATAATAATTGGGCCGAAATGTCACGTGTCCTACTCAACACCCTCAATTAAGGCCAAACATGCAGCTGACTATTTAACCCGTCTAATAAACGAGACATTAATTCTTTTCCTTTGCTCTCTCGCGCAGCAGAGAAAGTAAGCGCACGCGGCTGCTCACCGGCGTCCGACCGCGTCTCCCCGGAGCTCGCGCTTAAAGCCGAGGCGGACGCCAAAGACGTAGACGAAGAGGAGGACGAGGACGAGGCAAAAAGTGGGGACGAGATCGTGCTGGAGGAGAGCGACACGGAGGACGGGAAAAAGGACCTGGGGGGAGGAGGCGGTGGAGGAGGAGAGTGGAAGAAAAGCGAGGCGGACGGCGGCGCGTGCGACAAGAAGCCGTGCCGCAAGAAGAAGACGCGCACGGTGTTCTCGCGCAGCCAGGTGTTCCAGCTCGAGTCCACGTTCGACGTCAAGCGCTACCTGAGCAGCTCGGAGCGCGCGGGCCTCGCCGCCTCGCTGCACCTGACCGAGACGCAGGTCAAAATCTGGTTCCAGAACAGGCGCAACAAGTGGAAGCGGCAGCTGGCGGCCGAGCTCGAGGCGGCCAACCTGAGCCACGCGGCGGCGCAGCGCATCGTGCGCGTGCCCATCCTGTACCACGAGAGCGCGGCTGCCGCGGCGGCCGCTGCGGCGGCGGCGGCGGAAAGCGCCAGCGTAGGCGCGCCCGGGAGCGCGCCCGCCAGCCAGCCGCTGCTCACGTTCCCCCACCCGGCCTATTATTCCCACCACCCGGTGGTCACCTCCGTGCCCCTCCTCAGGCCGGTGTGAGGGGGCCACAGACTGCTGCTTTTATAGTTTTTACTCTCGGTTTTGTAACTATCGGTGCGTTACAAAAAGACTGCGGTTAAAAAACAAACAGAGAGAGAAATAAAGAAATACATACACAGAGGAAAAAATAGAGGATATTTTTCTAAAACGAGGATTTTTTTGTTGGTGTTGTTGTCGTTGTTTCCTGTTCCGGGAACACTGCTGTGCTTTAAGTTCATTTTTTGTATGTTTGTTTGTTTGTTTGTTTATTTGTTTCGTTTTTTTATTTTTATTATATTTTTTTCCAACAAGGAAAAAAAAAACAATACTGTCATTTGAATTGAACATTTTGTTGGACATTTCCGTTTGAATATGAGGACGCGTTTTTGACTACTGTGGAGGGGACTATACCACTACACCACTAGCATGTTACTACAACTATTATTATTATTAAATATTATTATTATTATTATCAACTAATGCCTAATTTATCTCTTATATAGTCCCCTCAAATAAAATACCCAGACATGTTTTTGTTTTGTACAGCCTGCGAAAAAAACGAATTTGCTTTGTTTACATTGAGTGGAAACGTTTCGGATTTTTTGTTTCGTTTTTTTAATTGTTTTTTATTTTTTTCTAAACTACGTGTGCAATAGCCTACTGCAAGGACTGTGTATGCTATCTGGGCGACTGACTACTGTAAAAAGAAGACGTTTCCTCACAGTTCCCCCTCTTTTGGAGCTTTTACTTTCACCATCCATCTTTTAAACGGACAATCACTGGGCTGCATTAGGCTAAACTGACTTTAACACTGTTATTCCTATTACTATTATTACTAAACTGAATTCAGTCTGAGCCCCGAGCCAGTCTCTATTGTTTGACTCTTCTGTCCTCGGTTACTGATGTACATGTGAAGATATTTAATCTAATCTGAGGATGGTTGTCCTTTGTACAGCGAGAATAAAGTTTTTTTCTCTTTTTGATATTGTACTGCTGATTTCTG
>JAMWET010002606.1:15000-37791 GCA_024036415.1 Prochilodus magdalenae
CAGTAGGTGTCTGGGCTGCTCCTTTGGGGTCCCGCGCGGGTTTGGAACCGGAGGCTTTTCATGCGCCGTCACCCCGGCCGAGCACCCGCATTTATAACGCTTCATGGCTCTTTAGGAAACGCTAACGAGGTCTGATGGGGCAGGACGGACGGTAGAACTACACCCCCCACACCAAACCACACACACCAAAACCCACGGAGCCGGGAGGCGCGCGCGCACACCCTCCAATCAATTAGCCAATCAATTAGCCGGGTCGCGCCCGCGTCCGCGCGCGCGCGCGCTGGAGATCAGCCCGCCATAATGATCAAATTAATTCTTAAACGCAGATAATGGACGTGCAATGAGTTTATTATTTTCAAGAAAAATGAGAGAGAGACTCCATTATTAGTTCCCAGACTGTACCCGGGATTGTTTCACCAATTTGCCATTTATAGCAGAGGGCTGGTGGAATTTAAAAGGCCTGTTTAATGTGATATATGAGTTCTGGCCACGGAGTTCAGGTGGGCAGGTGAGGGCGAGCATGCAGGCTATCCAGGACATAAGGTTACTGGAATGTTCATATATACGCGGGATCACATTTTAGATAGAAACACACATGGAGGTTTGGGCTTAATCGAGCCGAAAGAAGGCAAAAGTCCAATTGGTCTCCGATAGAGTTACGGTTTTCCATCCAGGCCAGGGATTTAATGAATACCTGTTATTGTATGTGTTGTACTGTATATTGTAGAGTGTTGTATAGTATAGTATAGTATAGTATAGTATAGTATAGTATAGTATTGTTTTGTACTTGTACTTTGTACTGTATTGTACTGTAAGCTACTGTATTGCGTTGTATAGTGTAGTATTGTACGGTACATTATTGTATTGCGTTGTATTATACTATGTTGTATTATATTTTATTATAGTATAGTATAGTATAGTGTTGTATTTTATAGTAGGATATAGTGTTATATAGTATAATTTTGTGTTGTATTATATTGCGTCGTGTTGTATTGTATTGTGTTAAAGTATAGTATATTATAGTATAGTATAGTACAGTATTAAATTTTGTTAAAGTATAGTACAGCATCGTGTAGAATAGTATAGTACAGTATCGTATAGTACAGTATAGTATAGTATAGTATCGTGTTGTATAGTATAGTGCAGTATTGTATTACATAGTATTGTATTGTATTGTATTGTACTGTGTTGTATTGTGCTGTGTTGTGTTGTGTTGTGTTGTATTGTATTGTGTTGTGTTGTGTTGTGTTGTGTTGTGTTGTATTGTATTGTATTGTATTGTATTGTGTTGTGTTGTGTTGTATTGTATTGTATTGTATTGTGTTGCATTGTATTGTACTGTGTTGTATTGTATAGTGTTGTATTGTACTGTACTGTGTTGTATTGTATTGTATTGTATTTTGTTCTATAGTATAGTAGTGTATTACTGCAGTTTAATTACAGTCCATTTTATTATAACAGGTTTATTTAAATTTTCTACGGTAATATACTCAGTGTGTATTGCATGCCTTATCAAAAGTCAGTGTTCTATATCTACCCTCTAAAATATCTACCACAGATTAAGCTTAAATATACAACCTAATCCCAAAATAAACACCTGCAGTAGCTCGTATTGCTTGTATATCTGACTGAAACTATTAATACACCAGACCTTTTAGAAAACAGATCAAACAAACGGCTGTTCCCCCCGTACATTTATGATTTTTATATTTTTGCTGTCGGACGTTTATACCGATGTACTAATAAAAGGCAAATTGGTGATCAAGCTCTCAGAACAAACCCGTGATAAATAAGCACGATGTCTGTAATTCACTTGTATTAATGACGTTCCTGAATCAGCGGTCTCGGTACCCATGAAGCAGCGGAGCTTAAAGTTCCGTTCCCGCTCTGAGTAAATGTGTAAGTAAGTGGACGAATAACCAGAATAAACAGTAACAGGTGAGGTTTGCCTTCAGGTCGTGGCTCTCGAGCCGTGTTTCTCCGAGCGCTGCCCCCCACCCACCGCCCCTTTTCCGAGCGCGTGTTTTTGAAATTTCCGGGCTAGGCTGTGTGCGCGCTATTGGCCGGCGCCGCGCTTACCTACATGCAAATGAGGGCGCGCGCGCGCGGCCGCCTTGGAGCCCAGAGCGCGCGCGCGCGCGGACCGCGATGCATTCGGCCGCGTGCGAGGCGCACGAAAAAACGGCACACTTTACAAAATAAAAAAATAAAAAACAAAAGCGTTTCTCCCGCGCGCGCATTCTGCTGGACTTACTATCCTTTTTTCTTCTTCTCCTCCTTTTTTTCTTTTTTATAAAACAGACTACACCGCGTCTTAACTATTTTTTCCTCAAAATATAAAACACTTTATATGTAGCCTTAACCGAATACACCGAGCGCGCGCGTGTTGTTGTTTTTTTTATTATCCTGTTATGAGGCGAGAATGAGCCACTCTCAGGACAGCGGAAGCAAGTGCACGGCCGCCCCCATCTCCAGCTTCACCATCCAGTCCATCCTGGGAACGGCGAGCGAGGGGAAGGAGCAGAGCCCCGCGGGAGCGGCCAGGAAGCGCGCGCTGTCCGTGTCCTCCGAGGACGAGTGCAGCGGGGCTGAGGACTCGGGGGACTGCTGCTGCTCCGAGCCCGGGCTGCCTGAGCCCTGCAGCCGCCACCAGCCGCTCAACTTCTCCTGCCTGGGTAAGCAGCAGCAACCAGACCCTCGCGAATCGTTCCTCGCTGGTTTATATGGGGGTTTTATTCTAACAGTAGGGGGGCTGTAGCAGGCAGGGGAAACAAACCAGCACAGCAAAATCACCAGCGCTAATCTGACGCTAATTCAACACTGTAGGTTTTAATTCAACCGCTGAGGTATCAGTTTCTCGAAACCAGATTAAGTCTGAACCAAGGTTTAAGAGAGCTGCCAGCCTTGGTTCATCACTGACATTAGAGTTTAGACCAGAGCTGAGCTTTATGTATCAATTCAGCACTATTACTTTCGACTCAACCTGTTTATATATAAATGTAATGTAGACGTTCGTCCAACACTGCTTTCTCAGATTTAGATCAAGTCTAAGCCTAGACTAAAAAGTCTCAATACTTTAAAAAATTTTACAAAATAATGTTAATGCAAGACTGGGCTGCAACGTTTGTGCAATAATAAGCAATGGTGTTGATGCAATAGTAGATAACAATGTTAATGCAATAGCAGACTACAACGTAGATGCAATAGTGGGCCACAATGTTAATGCAAAAGTGAGCTACAATGTTAGTGCAATAGTGGGATACAATGTTAATGCAATAGTGGGCTACAATATATGTGCAATGGTAAGATACAATGTTAACGCAACAGTGGGCTACAATGTTAATGCAATAGCAGGCTACAATGTAGATGCAATAGTGGGCCACAATGTTAATGCAAAAGTGAGCTATAATGTTAGTGCAATAGTGGGCTACAATGTTAATGCAATAGTGGGCTACAATATATGTGCAATGGTAAGATACAATGTTAACGCAACAGTGGGCTACAATGTTAATGCAATAGCAGGCTACAATGTAGATGCAATAGTGGGCCACAATGTTAATGCAAAAGTGAGCTATAATGTTAATGCAATAGTGGGCTACAATATATGTGCAATGGTAAGCTGCAATGTTAATGCAATAGTGAGGTACAAGGGTAATGTAAAAATGAGCTACCACGTTGATGCAATAGTATATGTTAATTAAGTCCTGTAGGTGTCAATGCAATCGTTTAATTATTAAACAAACAAACAAACAAACAAACAAACAAACAAAGTGGGTTAAACCAACACTTCTAGACTTCAGATCCGAGCTGCAGGTGCTGTGAAATCAACAGTGGCTTTTCATGGCGCTAATTCAACGCTAAGGTTTGAATTGACTGCTGTTTACAGCGCTGGTGCTAATTTAGCCCTGTGCGCTTTGGTTCATCCGCAGGTGGTACCAGACAGCACTGGACCGTGCAGCCGCAAACATAAACAGATTGGTCCCATCCCCTCTTCTCTGATCAGGCTTGTTTTTCTGTGTGCCGTATCGCGGCTGCCTGAGCGAACAGGGGAAGAGGTCGCATAATCAGCGCCGTGTTTTCCCCCCCTGCGCGTCCTGCTAATTGATCGCGCCGCCTCTTTTCCCCTCGAATTGCGCCGCGTTTCGCCAATCGAGCGTTAAATGTAAGCGGCTTTAATTAATATCGCGCACCAGCGTCGGTCATATTACACCGGGCCACCCGTCACCTTTCAACAGTCGATCAAACAGGCGGTGATGAGCTCTCAGCTAAAGCAGCGGCTAATGGGCGCGTTCGATAGCAGAAATCATCATACACCAAACAATCACAGGGAAATTAATTAGCCTGCCGCGCGGAGGAAGTTTCAGAGCACTGGCCGACAGACTCGGAGCCGAGGGGCGAGCAAACTTCCCAGTGTGGGACGTACAGTGTCGCACCGGTGGCCAGGTGACTTGGACGCAACACTGTATTTTGCTTCAAGCTCTGCAGGTGGTAATCCAACACTGTAGGCGGTAATTCGACACGGTGGCTGTGAACCCAACGCGGGGGATTTTACGGGGCATTCTGCGCAGTTTACAGTAACAGGAAACCGGTGATCAGGTTACATTTAATTATGCTGTCATACTGTACACTAACACAGTACTGTAATACTCGACTAGGCTTCTCAGCAGTGTAGCATCACTTAAAGTGTCCTCTGGAATCACTTCATTAACATTCTTATGCGGCTTTAACACTGTGTTGATTGAGCACATTGAACACTGAACTCAGATCTTAGGTGCTGGATTTTACCACCCCAGATTCACCATGCACTGTGGACACCTCACTGCATCTTTACCCATGTCAACAGCGCACTGTACGAGCGTATGTTGCCAGTACGGTGGTAGACTAGCCGGTCAAGTCCTGGGCACTAAAGCTACAGGTTTATTATCTACATAGAACCCAAACGACAATACCACTTCCTTCCGTTTACTGAGATAGGCTCAGAAAACTAATGACTGTTGTTATTACATGTGTATTACATATGCATAGACGTTCAAATTACATTTAGGTTCTTACATAATAAGATAGGACATATATCGATATAATACTACATAGCAGTAAACACATACACACACACACATATACATACATATATATATATATATATATATATATATATATATATATATAAATGTATATATATAGATATATGGTGGCATAGAGGTTGTTATAGATATTTAATAAATGTAATGTACTATTATTGCATATGGGACATTTCTTTATACACAGATACGTGTGTATATACAACACATATAGGATATATTATTATATACAGGTAATTACCCATAACCACATATCCACATTACATGTGGAATATATAACATATAGATAATGTATAATCTAATAGTGTTAATTACACATGTATGATGCAAATTAAATATTAGTATTACATGCAGATTTTTTGCAAATTAATTAATATATTTACAGAATATTATTGTTACATTAAGATAATTATGCAAATATTTTATATATGGAATGTAGTATTATTACATATAAACAATTACGCATATAGAAGGTAATAATAATAAGGTAATAATTTATAATTGCATATAGAATGTAATATTACATATATGTAATTATGCGTATATAATATATAATCGCGTGTATATTACACATTATATATGTATAAATAATTATTATATTATTGTGTATATTTAATTACACATTTATAATTGCTATGGGGCATTATTAGTGCACATAGGTAATAACAGAAGTATAGCAGATATATATGATACATCCGGGACATGTATATTGCCATACGTCCTAACAAAGTATAAAAACAAACGTTTGTGTGTATGTGTGTGTGTGTCGCCGGCCTCGCAGGTCCCCCAAAATCTCTTCTCCAGTCTCAGGACGGCCTAGAGCGTCCCGCGCGCCTGCCCCCGTCCCTGCTGTCCGCGGACTACAAGGAGGAGCACGAGGAGGAGGAGGAGCGCGAGGGCGCGTCGTGCGAGGAGCGGCGGCGCGAGGGCAGCGGCGCGGACAAGGCGGGCGCCACAGCCAAGAAGAAGACGCGCACGGTGTTCTCACGTAGCCAGGTCTACCAGCTCGAGTCCACGTTCGACGTGAAGCGCTACCTGAGCAGCTCGGAGCGCGCATGCCTCGCCTCGAGCCTGCAGCTGACCGAGACGCAGGTCAAGACGTGGTTCCAGAACCGCAGGAACAAGTGGAAGCGGCAGCTCTCGGCCGAACTGGAGGCGGCCAACATGGCGCACGCCTCGGCGCAGACTCTGGTGGGCATGCCGCTCGTGCTCCGCGAGAACGGGCTGCTGCGCGTGCCCGTGCCGCGCTCCATCGCTTTCCCCACGCCCTTGTATTACCCCGGAAGCAACCTGCCCGCCCTGCCCTTATACAATCTTTATAACAAGATTGAATACTGACTCAAAGCAGACAACGATGAAGACGACGGCGCATCATCATCACCATCACCACCTTCATCATCGTCACCTTCATCATCATCAACATCATCATAATAATAATAATAATGAAGGGAAAAGCCCTATAATAAAGAACTGGCTTGATTTAGATGTGTACACCATTTCCGCGGGAATAAATGAGAGCACCGTTGCTGGGTGAAGCTGCGTCATGACGCAACAACTGCAAAGACGCACGAAACTGATGTTGACGTGTTTTACGTACGTGCACATGAATAGTGTACACATTTGAGTCAGCAAAAGCCTTTAACTGAAGGGGAATTCCACCGATCTCCCAACATTTCTGTCTAATTCACTGATTCCTGGCGTGAGACGAAGAATTTAGGTATCTTCACAGCGGTGGTGAATGGACCCAATCGACTGGCCGACAGTAGCGTGTTTATTGACCACCCATAATGACCTACACGAGACTTCGGAGCTTTTACAATATAAAATAGCGGCCAATCCAAAACAGCACGCTGCCTATATCCAACCGGAAGCCGAAACCTGATTTCAAAACATCCTGGCCAATCAGGTAACCTGTTCCCATACCAATACCCATAGCGTAATAACACCGGTAGGCCTAGTAACTTATGTCCATCGCATCCCAAATTCACTGTAGCCCCGCCCCCCTAACCAAAAACATAAACATTACATATATACGCACCTCACGT
Organism: Prochilodus magdalenae; assembly: GCA_024036415.1. NCBI lineage: Eukaryota > Metazoa > Chordata > Actinopteri > Characiformes > Prochilodontidae > Prochilodus > Prochilodus magdalenae. The sequence continues at coordinate 22,124 of JAMWET010002606.1, forward strand.
TAGGCTTTTGTAATTTCTTATATCCCATATATTCCTAACAGTCTTTCAGCTACCCTTCCTGGCCGAAGCCTTTCACGAGAGCTAGGAGTGAGGGAGCCATAGCCATTGATAGAGCCATTAAAACTCCCCAGACGTCTGGTTACCATCACCGCCACTGTGAACGCTCCTCCTGACTCTGCGCACTTACAGAGATGGTTCCTCAAGGGTTCTTCAGGGAAGGGAATGCTTATATGGCGATCCATTCATACTTGGAGAAATGGTTCTTCAGGCTGATGGAGATATATACCATTGTGATAATGGTTAAATGGTTCTAGGATAACAACAGCAGAACCTTTTTTGATGTTATATCGAACCATATAAAGACTTTACCTTTACTAAAGAACCAACGAACAACCATATTTGTTGTTAGTGTGTATAGAGTGACTTCGGTTATATATATATATATATATATATATATATAAATATATATATATATATATATATATATATATATATATATATATATATATATAAAGGAGAGAGAGATGGTGGAATTATCCTTTATTTTTATTGTTTGTTTGCCAGAATCCATCTTTTTTATTTGAAAAAAAAGAAAAGAAAAGAAAGACCATGTTCCTTATCGCGCGAGCCTCCGTGTAACAGGCTACGAGGAAGCACTGAGCGTCATACATCTCTCTGACACAGACTGACTGATGAGAACACATCTGCATTGTTTTGCTTTGCTCCCAGATGCGTTCAAAAGTAACACGCGCTGTGTTGTTTCTCAGCACATCTGTTCTGAAAGTGCTTCGTGAGAATTAATATTAATATTATTATTATTATGATGATGATGATTATTATTAGGATTATTATAAGGAGATAATCATCCCATCACGCGACATTTATTATTAGGAATACGTTGATGTCCATCTCTTTATACCTCTTTACTTGGTTTGGGTAAAAAAATAAACAGATCATTTCTTATTATGCATTAAAGAGAAAGAAAGGAGCATGTGTATATGTCATATTAAATACACCGTGTGTATGAGGATTATTTTGTACGTTTACATTTCTGTCTTTTGATTTTAAGCAGTTTTATTTCGGTTTGATTTTCCGCGTTATGTGAGGGGTGGTGGAGGGGGGAAACGACGACTAATAAAAGTTTAATAACGTTGCACGTGTTGCTCGGTTTTAAATCAGTCAATTGTTTGGGATTTTTTGGGAAATTATATATATTATACATATATTCTTACTGGTATATCCATTTATATATATATATATATATATATATATATATATATATATATATATATATATATATATATATATATATATATATATATATAGTTCTAATCTCTAATATTGTTTTATGCATAACTCTATATATATATATATATATATATATATATATATATATATATATATATATATATATATATATATATATATATAGAATTGCAAGTCAAACAGGAAATATTTAAAAGACTTTGATATATATATCAAAGTCTTATATATATATATATATATATACATACCATATATACAACTATATACAAATGAACTTTGATGTATATAGAAAATCCATTGTATGTATATATATATATATATCTTTGGATATCTCAAAGTCTATTAAATATTTCTAATTTGGCTTGCCATAATATGTATATATATATATATATATATATATATATATATATATATATATATATATATATATATATATATATATATATATATTAATTCTCTCCTCTAAAACTCTATATATATATATATATATATATATATATATATATATAGAAGAGAGAGAGAGAACTGATTCATAATCCTCACCGTAATCTTTTTCTTCTGTGCTCTAAACTTCTTCCTCATTGGCACTTCAAATTTGGCACAGCTTAAAACCAGCTATATACACTCCAATAAGGAAAGGTAAAAAACCAACACTTCTCATTTATTTATGCATTTCTTTGTTCATTCATTCATCCAGTTCTTTAAATTTACTCACTAGCACCATGAACACGCTACCTTTCCCTATATTTTACCTTGTGATGTAAAACCTGCATTCAGAAAACAGTTATAACCGTTTATATAACCACGTCTATAGTGTTTCTGTTTATCATATCTGATACTGGGCTGATAAGACAATCATAACTAAAGGCCATTAAAACAGTAAGATATCCAGCTGGAATTAACACATAACTCACTCTACCTCATTGGTTTGACTCAGTAACAGCAGAGTCAAGAGTGTTAATTCATGAATTCATGAATTATTGAGCATCAGCTTGGAACTACCACATTAGTGAGGAATGGAAGGCTTAGAGTTTAAAGGCTCAGTACAGGGTACAACACCGAAAAGCCATAGCCTGCATATCAGTTATATACCTGCTAGCAGCGCTCAAGATTTTGGAGATTTGGATTATGACAGCAGCTCTATTTTAATTATATCTAATGCAAATTAAAATATGAAAGCATCAGTATTATTAACAGAAGCTACAAATACTGTCATGTACTGTGGATGGGAATCTGGCAATGGTATAACAGACATATAAGTCATAAATAGCAGATGAACAAGTTAGCTTATAGGCTGCTTGCCTATTTCATTGTAACTTAGCAATATAAAGAGCTGCAACTCCACAGCAATGATCTGAAAAAAAAAAAAAAAAAATATATATATATATATATATATATATATATATATATATATATATATATATATCCACATAACATCGAAAACAGAGAAGGCTGTGTCCTTTCATGACTTCCCACTGCCCCAATATGCACGAGTCAGTATAATACTGGTAGACTGGTATGTAGCGCCCAGGTGTACGCAACATTCACATAGATTAATTATAATTATTATTATTGTGCCACTTTACTTGGAATTTAATTAAGCTAAACTAGTTCCAATAAACTGCATTTGTTGCAGCTAAGAAATGGTAGATCCTTGTAAGGAGTGCCAAGCACAACAATATACTCTTTCAAATGGTGCCAGAAGGGGCTCTTTGGAGCATGGAAGGACCCCTTTTGGATCTCTAAAGAACTTTTCAATGGATGGTTCTGTAAAGTACCCCTTACTAAGACTTTCATACTATTGTTTTACCCAGGAAACCCTTAAAAATGGCATAAGAGAATCCCTAAACCTCACCAGTAATTAAAAATGCAAGATCTATGAAGATGCACAATTATGCAAATTGTAAACACCTCCTTGCTTCATCCTTTCCAAACCTCCCCCTCTAATGGGCACACTGTCTCTATGTCTAAACAACAGAAAGTAAAACATAAGCTTCAACTCTAATATTAACAATGAGAAAGACCCACTAAGTTTGCCTTGTGCATTTTCAGTGAGCTAAAACGGCTGGTGAGCATTAAGGTAGCATTAGCATACTTGCTAATCTTGCTAATTCTAGCATAACCTTGCATCAGTAGCTTTATTAGCATTAGAAGCTAGTGTTAGCTTAACAAGTAAAGGACAGAAACAGCCACGTAGGTTTCAAATTTGACTCAGCATCCTCAACAGCATTAGAAGCTAGTGTTAGCTTAGCGAAAAGACCCGAAACAGCCACACAGGCTTTAAACTTGCGTCAATATCCTCATTAGTATCAGAAGCAAGTGGCTGTTTTTGGCGTTATCGCTAAGCTAACACTAGCTTCTAACAGCCAGTAGATGTTCTGGGCTTCTCACCAAGCTAACACTAGCTTCTACAAGCCAGTACATGTTCTGGGCTGCTCACCAAGCTAACACTAGCTTCTAACAGTCAGTAGCTGTTCTGGGCTTCTCACCAAGCTAACAATAGCTTCTAACAGCCAGTAGCTGTTCTGGGCTTCTCACCAAGCTAACACTAGCTTCTAACAGCAACTGACTGTTCTGGCCATTTCGCTAAGCTAACACTTACATTTACATTTATGGCACTTAGCTGATGCTCTTATCCAGAGCGACTTGCAAGGTTAATCATATTACAGGTAGGCCAGTGTAGTGTTAGGAGCTTGCCCAAGGACTCTTATTGGTGTAGCACAGCATAGCCACCCAAGACCGGGATTCGAACCCCAGTCTCCCACACTGGGGTGGCACTCTGGGTAGTGGTGTTACCCACTGAGCTACACCAACCAACACTTGATTCTAAAACCCAGTGGCTGTTTCTGGCCTTCTCGCTTAGCTAACGCCAGCTTCTAAGCTAGCTCCTTAAATGCTAATGAGGATTTTGAAGCAAAATCTAAAAACTTTCCACACTTAAAAACACAGTGTTACCTACTAAAATCTGTGTTCTTAAATCTTTTTGTTTTGGTCATCGCAAGGTTAGATATACTAGATGGTAAATTAGCAAATGCGACTTCGTTCAAGGGGTTTTGTATATTTATTTACACATTAAAAGGTTAAAGGTCACGTTATACATAACCTCATCTAAACCGATGATAACAAGGTAACCTTGAGTCTACCAGTTTACCTCAGTGCAGTGATAGTGAGCCGGAAATGCTGCTAGTTCAGTGTCCTTCCTAAGCTAACATTCAGCTCTGGTGCTAACAAGGCTATGGCTTAAAAGTAGCTAACAGCTCCGGCTCCAAATACACAGCTTTATCCACCTAGTTCAGATATCAGGGGCGCTTCAGTGAACTGGAACAGACTTGCATGGAAATGAGTAAAGCTGTGTTTGCCTTCCTGCTAAACTAATGCTAGCTTTCAGTGTTAGTGAGGACAGTGAGGAGAAAGTAGTTTATGCTAACAGCTCCATACACAAAAACACCACACTAACCTGCTCAGGTTTAAGTCTTTATTCTTTAACCTTGTGTTAATGAAGCTTCACGTTGTTGGAATGAACTTAGGCTGTGAGATAAAGAGGCGTAGCATGCTAAGCTACTGTAGTAGAAGGGTTTCTGCTAGTAGAGCAGCTCTAGAACAGGTCTGTTTTAGAGTTTATTAGACAGATGTGGATGATAAATTTGACAACGCAGATATTATAAATATTATTAATTAGTTTTTTAATTAATTAGGCTTATATATTAATAGCGTATAGCAACAGCTTATTGATAGGTTCAAGCTATGAGGTGCATGAGGCGTTTTGGTTCATTGTTTCCATAGACACATATAGAGACTAATACATACTTACATAATCATAATATGCCATCCAAGAAAAGCTAACCATTAAAAAAATATTTATGCATAATATTTGTTGGAGTTTAATGTAATATACAAAATATAATATATAATGTAATATAAAAAACTCCCACATAATGTAATATATATATATATATATATATATATATATATATATATATATATATATATATATATATATATATATATATATATATATATTTCTATCTATGAACATTACATCCAAGAATGATCCTGGAACCTTTATTTTTAAGCATGTAGCCTTCTAGTCATTGGTAATCTACCTTGGTGTAGTCAAGCCCCGTATTCATTTGACATGTCAGTGGCTGAAGACAAATGTTCAGTTTGTGTTACAGTGACACTGGGTCACGTGGAGCGGTGCTGTTGTAATTAGGGATAATTACACGATCCCCCATCGCACAAACGACCCCCACCCCCACCCCCCCACCACACCCAACCCCACGAACGCACACTCAGGCCTGGCTGGAAACAAGAACGCTGAGGGAAACAAGGATGACAGGACTTGCAGTGCAATCTGATAAGACGTTCCCCCTGTCCAATTTCAAGAGGTCTAGTGGTGTCCTGTTGCCTCGGCCTGTCACTTTTGTGTCCATCCAGCCTGGCAGCCGGGGAGAAAGTTCATGTTAACAGAGCAGAACTCACTTTCTGACATGGCAGTGTTGTCTTTAAAGCTTGTAGTTTCATGCTGGATGCAACCCAAGAGCCCATTTAGGACATCCATCATTTTGGTCCTGAGCCTAGCCTAGTTAATGTGCGCCCGTATCACACAAATGCCCTTTTTTGTAGTACATGAACAGTTGGACACCCTCCAGTCCAAAAAGTCAATGTAGGAAAACTAAGCTGTGACGATCGCCTGGTTTTAAGGCCATTTCATTTTCATGATGTCTTAAAAACCAAGATATTGACATATATTCTCGTATTGGACATACGGTAGTTAGTCACAAGGGTTTCAGTCCTGGCTGTTTTGGAAAGACAGAGGTATAAACAGCTAATCCTGAAATATAAACACGCACTAACATTATACATAGACCTCAAATACAGGAACACATGTAAAACATGGGCCCACTAAAGGAATGATTTAACCCTTGCCCATTAACTTCCATTGGCTTTTTCTTTCAAGTCAATGGGTTTCCAGTTCTTTCCGGACAGGGAAACCAAATTATTGTGGTAATCAACCATATCATATGGACTTAGCTGATAAAGATTACGACTGGGAAAAGCTGGGATCCATTATCTACCATGAACCGATTAATGAAATGGATGTAACCCAGAGGGGAAAAGCATATATACTACATTTATACAGTGCTTTCAACAGTAACATATGAGAATTCAATGGACGTATGGCAAAACAAGACATGAGAATAACTGCTATGTGTTTTGGTCCTCCTCCGTGGTCTGACCATCTCGTGTTGGTTGTAATCTTTGGAGTTTTTGGTCAAATCGAAGGCATCCAAATCAGCAGTCCCAATACACCAGCGATACATTCCAAAATAGACAATAGCTTTGCATTTATTCATTTAAATATTTATTTATTCTGGCTGTATCTACTTGCTAGCAAAAAGGGTAAGTTACTTTCCCTACCGAAACAGACAGTAGGTCAGGTGAACTGGCCAGAAGCCAACACAAAAGCTGAGCCATAATTTATCAAGTTACTTTTCGAGGTGCCTAGATCGAGGTGGCTGATTTCACAACAAACAACGGTACCACTTCAGAATGAGACTACTTTTAAAAATGGCTTATAACTGGTTCACTGATGGTTATTCGTTTGGTCATAAACATTGTAAAATCTTTGATACACAGTTATAACACATTGACAAAAATGGTAACAGTGACCTGTAGTAATTTAAAAATGAACTCACATTTTTTAATACTCAGATTTTGATGTTTACTGTCCATAATTTGACCTTTCCTATCAGTCAGCTTCAAACCTGTCAGCTTCCATACATATTCATATGCATCATATGGAGAAACCCACTTTCATCTATTTATTAATGTGTTATAAGTGCTTATTAATGCATTGTAAAGTGTTTATGACCTGACAAACCAATAACCATAATGAAGCCAAGCTTAAAGTCAATACTGTTCATATGTAACTTATTTCTACAAAGAGCAGGGTATGTCAAGGTTCTGTATTGCAACCTACTAAATCCCTTCTCTTCATTGTTTTGTCAGAACAGCCACAAAGTCCAAGTTTTCATGTCCTACTAGCGCTTCCTGTTAGCTTACCTTTATTACTCGCTATCAGTTTTTCAAGAAAACCTGCAGGGATATTTTTCCAGACCTCTGAATTTCAGTCATAGAAGCTACTCACGACCCAAGTAATCCCAAACATATGTGGTGAGGTTGAGGACCCTGGGGTGGTCAGTTCATTGTACTAGGAACACCAGCAGCTTCTTTGTCCTTTTCTCAATGAGGAGCCTCTGGAAGAGCTCGAAATCCTTTCAGACCCATAGCCTTGAATTTGGCAGTCGTGGGCTGGAGGTTAGGGAACCAGCCTTGTGACCGGAGGGTCGCCGGTTCCCTGAGCCTACAGTAACGACTGAGATGCCCTTGAGCAAGGCACCCAACCCCTAATTGCTCCCTGTGCACCGTGGATAGGGCTGCCCACCGCTCCGGGTAAGTGTGCTCACTGCCCCCTAGTGTGTTCACTAGTGAGTGTGTTTGTGGTGTTTCACTTCACGGATGGATTAAATGCGGAGACTAAATTTCCCCACTGTGGGACTAATAAGGGTTTAAAAAGAAGGGCCTTCTCACGGTTGGATGGAAAGACCTGTCAATCGTACCCTGTTTATTCGAGGGTGACAGGTCACCAAGCTTTGCAGGTGGATGTTAGGGGTTCCATTGTCTCTGTAGCTTTTAATGCCTGTTACTGAACCCCAATTTTTACGAGTACACAGATAGATCGTCAGACAGACAGATGGACAGATGTTTGTACATATTTAAACGGCAAGAAATCCACAATCTTTTAGTCCTGATTTATAGATGAGCTGGAGTTTGTGGACGGGAGAGAAGGTAGCACCAGTCTACCTGTGTTACGTAGCGGTGAAATGGCAGGTGTGAATTACAAATTTTAATAGTGTGGCCATGAAAATGATTTGAAGTGGTTTAAAGTGCTGGGAGACAGCAGGAGGAAGATTTGTTGAGATGATGTGTTGTGCCTCAGGATTCATCCAACCTGCCTGGCACTGGAGAAAAGCAGGAGTAATTCAGTTTGCGGTGTAATTTATGAGCGCAGTAATGGCCACTATATATAAAATGGAGAGACAGACAAGGAAAGGGAAGGAGGGGCTGGGCTTGGAGGATGTTTTTTTTACCTGTTACTGTATCCTTGTTGTTAAACTTGGGAATTAATATTAATAATACCTGCCATAACCGTTGTAATTTCGCAATAAATATCACCACCACTGTAAAGAAATCAGAGTTGCTGTGAGTACAGTGGTCACCCACCCTGTTCCTAGAGTTCTATGAGTACCATTGTGCAGACTTTAGCTTCAACCCTAAATCAATCCCACCTAAACCACCTAATTATTGTCTGCAGAGGTCTTTAGCTGTGTCCGACTCTGTGTGTAGGAGGTTTGGTGGCCCTGGCTCTACAGTGAACCCTTTGGTAATGAATTGTACAGGAAGGTAGAGCTCCAGTAGGAGTGTTGGTGGCTACTGCTCTACAATGAATCAGCTGATAATGGAATCTACAGGAAGCTAGATCTCTGGGAAGAGGGTTGGCAATGCATTATTTGATAATGGAATCTACAGGAAGGTAGATCTCCAAGAGAAGATTTAGTGGCTATGCCTCTACAATGGATTGTTTGATAATGGAATCTACAGGAAGGTAGATCTCCAAGAGAAGGTTTAGTGGCTATGCCTCTACAATGGATCATTTGATAATGGAATCTATAGGACGGTAGATCTCCAGGAGAGGGTTTAGTGGCTATGCCTCTACAATGGATCATTGGTTAATGGAATCTACAGGATGGTAGATCTCCAGGAGGAGGTTTGGTGGCAATGCCTCTACAATGGATCATTTGATAATGGAATCTACAGGAAGGTAGATCTCTAGGAGGAGGTTTGGTGGCAATGCCTCTACATTGGATCATTTGATAATGGAATCTACAGGAAGGTAGATCTCCAAGAGAAGGTTTAGTGGCTGTGTCTTTACAATGGATCGTTTGATAATGGAATCTACAGGAAGATAGATCTCCAGGAGAAGGTTTAGTGGCTATGCCTCTACAATGTAGCGTTTGATAATGGAATCTACAGGACGGTAGATCTCCAAGAGAAGGTTTAATGGCTATGCCTCTACAATGAATCATTTGTTAATGGAATCTACAAGAAGGTAGATCTCCAAGAGAAGGTTTAGTGGCTATGTCTCTACAATGGATCGTTTGATAATGGAATCTACAGGAAGGTAGATCTCCAGGAGAGGGTTTAGTGGCTATGTCTCTACAATGGATCATTTGATAATGGAATTTACAGGAAGGTAGATCTCCAGGAGGAGGTTTAGTGGCTACGCCTCTACAATGGATTATTTGATAATGGAATCTACAGGAAGGTAGATCTCCAAGAGAAGGTTTAGTGGCTATGCCTCTACAATGGATCATTTGATAATGGAATCTATAGGACGGTAGATCTCCAGGAGGAGGATTGGTGGCTATGTCTCTACAATAGATTGTTTGATAATGGAATCTACAGGAAGGTGGATCTCCAGGAGAAGGTTTAGTGGCTATGCCTCTACAATGGATCATTTGTTAATGGAATCTACAGGAAGGTAGATCTCCAGGAGGAGGATTGGTGGCTATGTCTCTACAATAGATTGTTTGATAATGGAATCTACAGGAAGCTAGATCTCCAGGAGAAGGTTTAGTGGCTATGCCTCTACAATGGATCATTTGATAATGGAATCTATAGGATGGTAGATCTACAGGAGAAGGTTTAGTGGCTATGCCTCTACAATGGATCATTTGTTAATGAAATCTACAGGATGGTAGATCTCCAGGAGGAGGTTTGGTGGCAATGCCTCTACAAAGGATCATTTGATAATGGAATCTACAGGAAGGTAGATCTCAAGGAGGAGGTTTGGTGGCAATGCCTCTACAAAGGATCATTTGATAATGGAATCTACAGGATGGTAGATCTCCAGGAGGAGGATTGGTGGCTATGTCTCTACAATAGATTGTTTGATAATGGAATCTACAGGAAGCTAGATCTCCAGGAGAAGGTTTAGTGGCTATGCCTCTACAATGGATCATTTGATAATGGAATCTACAGGATGGTAGATCTCCAGGAGAAGGTTTAGTGGCTATGCCTCTACAATGGATCATTTGTTAATGGAATCTACAGGATGGTAGATCTCCAGGAGGAGGTTTGGTGGCAATGCCTCTACAAAGGATCATTTGATAATGGAATCTACAGGAAGGTAGATCTCAAGGAGGAGGTTTGGTGGCAATGCCTCTACATTGGATCATTTGATAATGGAATCTACAGGAAGGTAGGTCTCCTGAAGGAGGTTTGGTGGCTACTGCTATACAATGAACCACTTGATAGGCACTGGTCCATGTAGGAACTGTTCTCATCAGTCATTAAATGCTGTTCCCCTGTTTCATGTGAACAGTCCTCACTGAAAGCCGGTTGAGTATTTTGAAACTGCTTATTGCTGGAAATGTACCCTGACTGGAAAATATTGTGCTGTTGTTCTATCTAATTACTTGCTCTTGGGCTGAGGAGTATATAATTACTGCATTCATGCAAATACATCCTCAAACTGAATCTAATTCCTTCTTCGACTTGTAATTAACTGGTAAGTGTTGCCATGATGGGTTGACCACCAAGTGCCACACATACCCAAGTGCCTGGATTACAAAATCCACTACTGAATAGTTTAATTCAAGAACCTTTCTATTCCTGTTCAAGCTTGAACCACACATTTGAGTCATTAAGGGGACTTTACTTTAGAAAGTGCAGGAACACTGTGTTAAAGCCGTACCTCTAGTGCTACAGCGACTGCCATCTTCCTGGCTAATGAATGAGAGGCAAAGAACTGGACAGACGTTTACAGCGATTGGAAGGCATTACAGGCGGCATCTCCGCGGACCTGCTTTGGCCTATAAACGAATCTCAAGGAAGCATAACCAGGTTTCTGCTGGGCTTCGACGTCACTTCTGACCCACATGAGCTGCCGTAGCTCCAGACTAATGGCTCAAATGGAGGGCTCGAGCCATAAGTGATTTATCCTGATTCTGTTTTATATCAGCCCTAAATGGAAGAGCCAAGGGGAAAATCGTGTTTACACCCCTCCTCTCGCTCTTTCTCTCTCTCCTTTTCTCTCTCTCATTGCCTTTCTTGTTCTGTTTCTCTCTCCCTCCCTCACTCTCTCTCTCTCTCCCCCACAAAGATATCAATATGAAGCCATCAAGTTGTTCCCAGAGCTATTTGAAAGTTACTTGCGGTGCGATCAAAAAGACAATACATCACTGAGTCAGCATTTAGTTATTGCCATTATTTACAGGCAAGTTCAAAGGAAATTCCAGGAAAGTCCAAGCTAGGCCAGTAGTGGGTGCCATGAGCCAGCTGCCCTTCAGGCATGCCCCTAAGAAACAACAGTGGCACTCCCATTAGGTGAGCCAAATCCACCACACATACAGTTAGTTCATACATTGATAGGCATACCTGCCTCTGGTAATTTTATCAGAAACTCCTACGTTAAGACTTACTGACTGGAGCTTATCCTAGCCTGCAGAAGCTGTTATGACACAATCTATCAACTCCCTACATATTCCACATTACCAATTAGTTATCCACTGAGAAAATGACAAATGGGATCACTATATGTCCAATACTGCCCAGTTATTATTTTGGGAGGTAGGCTGTTCTCAACACAGCAGAGGCAACAACAATGTACTAGGAAATGTGTCCATACTGGTTGCACTGGTATAATCCCGGCAGCTTTGCTTGGGCCTTTTAACACCACTTGCATTTCTGGTCCATTTTATGAGAAACACTGAAAACTGAAAAGACACACAAAAGGAAATGAAAAACTCAAACATAAACTCAAACAAAGAGTAGCACCCATTACCCAGATAGCAACCCAGATTAAAGTGTGTTTCAGTAACAACAAATAAATGTCATGTTTTTAGTGCTTTCAACAGACAAAAAGACTCACGGCACCTTGTGACTCAGCCATATTGGCCTGTAAAGGCCGTCCACACATTAACAGAGTAACGCAAGTGGGATTGGAATTTTGGCATGGACTGGGACAGAGTTTTGGATGTTAGGCCACAGCAGGTGTTCAGGGACCACTGTCTTGGACATCAAACAATTAATGTCGGAGGTTGGGGGGAACAAGATTTTGGTGTGGCGGAGGTCCTTCAGGCTGGCACAAGTTTTTCCCGACGGGGAATTCCCTGTAGTACTGGGGTGTTGTAGGCCACTGCTTGGTAGACCCCCATATTCGCTACGGGCGCTTTACCATTACACCTGCATAATTCAGCTACGTCCCTTCACACTATGGTCTTTTGGCCCACGTATCAAAAATGGCTCAGTCACTACGACTCCTTTTAGCCAAATCATTACACATCCGCTGTGGTAAATGCACCATTTTTTCCACCACAGTCGGAACATTAACTGCACTGTTCGCACCTCTTCCGAAAACTAGTTGGGATCCGTATCCCTCACTAACCCACCAGGTATTTATATTCCCTGTTCATCCGTTGTTCACGTGCCATCTACAGGAAGCTGGAGTTAACTACCCACCTTCCTTAAAAACACACCAAGTTTGACTGATTTTTGGTCTGGTTAGCTTTTTAAACAAGGGGGAAAACCGTGTCCATCGACGATAAGAAACACACAGCTTCCTACAAAGGCCAAAAACTACAGTGCACATTAGGGCGAATGCTGCCTACCTAGTGGAGTGAGTAGTCGTTTGAGGCTGAAAAACATGAGTTGTGATTTATCTGACAACACAGTAGAGTTGGGATTGTAGTCATAACAACAGATTTACAGGCTTGAGAAGTGCTAACAACACCAAGTATCCACCTCCATGGCTTCTACCACTCCCCTTGGTTTCTCAGAAGAGGTAGGGTGTCCTGATTCTTGTGGGGATAGAGGGCTAGGGTGAAGTGTTAGGGTTACATGGCCCTCTAAATGAAGGTTTTTGTAGAGGCAAAGAGATTCCAAACAGTGTTAGGAATAACTGTTCAGGAACGTCTTGGAAAAGCAACCAAAGAAGTCCATAAATAAATGAACAATTATTTAAAACACGTTTTTTTCTCTATTACAGTTTAGTCATTGTGTTATCCTGTTATTATCTTGTTTATTCTGAATATAGACTATTGAAGTGACACAACCCCCCCCCAACCTGAAGGCATATGATGCCATAACTTCAACAAAGCTAAAGTTCAGCTACCTACGTTTAGAGTAAAGGCTAGGCTTTTTATTCACCAGCTTCTCAGAAGGATTACCATATTCCACCTTAAATGATGCAGTGGTTACAATCTTCATGCCTTAGGGGCCAGCATGTAAATGTGGTGGCAGCCATTGAAGGTGGGAACAGGAAAAATTGATTGCTAAAACACTTAGCAGTCCTTCTTTCTGATGGCACTTGGCAGACGGGCAAGAGTTGCCTTGCAAAGCACTACTATTAGGCCGGTTTGCTTTGATGGGCCATGGTTCTATATACTGTTTCTAATGGACGCATAGAAGGGGGTTCTGTCCATATTCGTAGAGGAAGGATTTCAAGCACATACCTGCTATATAATTCAGTTTTTAAGGGCACCAAGGTAGACAGGTGTCCACAACAAACAGAGAGTGGTGATTTACTGGTGAAATGGGGACTAAGCCTAAGTTAGTCCATATACCACTATAGTTTTACAGGTGCAGTTTGAACAAAGCTGTTATTCAGGAATACACACTGAAATGCTACAATTTATAGAAGATGCTGTAGAGCACCTACCTGCACAATGCAATAAAAAAACTCAAGTCAGTGGTACAGCAAACACTCTTCATAGGCAGCCAAACGTACGTCTTTAACCAATACTGACAGTCCCTTGCTAGAGCCTGGATATGGTTCCACGATATTTAGATTCCTTGTCAACATAGGCCTGGACAATAATTTTGATATAGGACTTTACCGCGAATAAGAAATGTTTACAAGAAAAACGGTGATATCACAGTTTGCGGTATTCTATATGTATTATTTTACGGAATATGTTCAACAAGCATTTTTGTACAGGGCTGCGCATCGGGAGTTTTTTGCTGCATTCAAGACACAGTTGAAACCCACAACGGCCTTCCTAGCTGGGCTTTACGTCAAAATGGCGTGAGATGGGACGTAATCACAGGGCACACAGCGCGCCCAGATAGGCGCTAGGGCTAGACCACGCTCGGGCTCAAGCTCCATCCCGGATGGCATTTAAGGTAATACGTCAACTCTGTTTCCACCACTCAGCCATTCCACTACCATAGAAATATTCTGAGAGGCAAAAAATGAGGGCACCAAAAAACGTTCAAGGCAAAACTCATTGTCCCTTAAGACCTCTTACATGCATCTGCTGTCGCACCAAAGAGCAACCACCATTGTCAGCAGTCTACCGGTGGTTTGCATGTCAAGTTGAACATTGGGACACAAAACAGTTTTAATGGACTGCTTGCACAATTTACAGATTCCGGAAATGTTAATTTCTAAAGTAAAAAGAGATTGTAGGGTAGAGTTAAGTTTTAGAGCTGTTTATATCGATAATCGAAAAATATATTTGTATCGCGACCGCAATAAGGCGGAATTATATTGCAATATCACAATTCTTGGCCATATCGTCCAGCACTAGATGAAGGTCAAGTTACAATTGACTAATCCCTTAATGATGTCATGTATGAAACCACAGGAGAAAGGAATATTTGTGATGAAGCTTAACCCCATAGGTCGGTAGAGCAGTGTTGTGCTCTTTCCAACCAAGCCCTGGACGACATTGCTGGAGATATGGACCTACGCAAATGTGTTTGTCACATATGACGTAAGCTCATCTGCTGCTGCACAGTGCAGTGTTGGCCATCCTCCAAAATAAGTATCTTAAAAGCGTGGTCCAAGGAACTTGCCCCACAGGAATGGTGCCCACAGCAGGAACGCTGCCCACAGGGACGTTTGCCGCACAGGGGTTTGCCACAGAACACTGTTTGCCGCGTGGAAAAGTTTTTGGTTGGTGGAACGATTCCCACGTCCAGCAATGACCTGACGGTGTCCGCAGACACTGCTGTCTGATTCCAGTCACACTAACCCAGACACACACTAACACAGCCGACCTCAACATGCCAGTGTCCCTGCAGTTGCTGAGAATGATCCACAATCATACCAGCTCTGTGGGTGGTCCTGTGGAGATCCGGAGCCTTGAACACAGTCCCTGGTTTAGTACATATGGTCAGAAAAAAACAAATAGAGCTGATAACACGGAGGCAAAATCATAAATTATAAATCCACTACCCTAATTTTCTCATAAAGATTATTGTACCTTCATTATTATGCTTGTTTTAATTGAGTTAACATGACATCACGTTCCAAATTAGCCATCAAGTATCTG
>JAMWET010002607.1:0-101796 GCA_024036415.1 Prochilodus magdalenae
GCGGCTGGGTTCAAATGATGTAGAAAACTACAAATTTCCAAAATGGAGCTCTTTGATTTGCTCTCTGAAGCTCGTGGTTGTATTTATATCCGTGATGCTGATGGTGCTTAGGAGGCGATAATCACCATGCTGAGACAGAGAAGTGAGAGAGCTAATGGACTCATTAGATTTTAAACAGTTTGATAAATAATATTAAGTATTAAAAGCTGTAAAATTACAAAACTAGAACACTTTGTTATCCAAAGGCGGCTGAGGCTGAACTCCAGAGTGTCAGCAATGCAGCGGTAGACCACTCCACCTCACAGAGCGGGACCCCTGTCTCGAGAGCGGAGGCACATAGCGCATAAATATCACTTATGATGTGTTGGTAGAACACGAGCACAAGAACCGTGCAGCAGGAGCTCCGTTAAAGGGGGTTTCTGCACACATGACTCCCCCTACAGTCACGCTAACACTCGTGTGTGTGCGTGTGAGAGTGCGTGAGTGAGTGTGTGTGAGTGCGTGTGAGAGTGCGTGAGTGCATGAGTGCGTGCGTGTGTGAGAGTGCGTGAGTGTGAGTGGGTGTGAGAGTGCGTGTGCGCGAGTGTGTGGGTGAGTGTGCGTGTGCTTGCATGTGAGAGTGTGTGAGAGTGCGTGAGTGTGCGTGCGAGTGTGTGTGCGTGCAAGTGAGTATGTGTGTGCGTGCAAGTGAGTATGTGTGTGCGTGCGAGTGAGAGTGTGTGCGCGTGTGTGAGAGTGTGTGCGCGTGTGTGAGAGTGAGTGTGTGTGTGTGTGTGTGTGTGTGTGTGCGCGTGTGTGTGTGCGTGAGTGTGTGAGTATGTGTGTGTGTGTGTGTGTGTGTGCGTGAGTGTGTGAGTATGTGTGTGTGTGTGTGTGTGTGTGTGCATGCGAGTGAGTGAGTGAGAGTGTGTGTGTGTGTGTGTGTGTGTGTGTGTGTGTGTGTGCGTGAGTGTGTGAGTATGTGTGTGTGTGTGTGTGTGTGTGTGCATGCGAGTGAGTGAGTGAGTGAGAGTGGGTGTGTGTGTGTGTGTGTGTGTGTGTGTGAGTGTGTGTGTGTGTGCATGCGAGTGAGTGAGTGAGAGTGGGTGTGTGTGTGTGTGTGTGTGTGAGTGTGTGTGTGTGTGCATGCGAGTGAGTGAGTGAGAGTGGGTGTGTGTGTGTGTGTGTGTGTGTGTGTGTGTGTGTGTGTGTGTGTGTGTGTGAGTGTGTGTGAGTGTGTGTGTGTGTGCATGCGAGTGAGTGAGTGAGAGTGTGTGTGTGTCCAGGGCTTCTTGCATTGTCACGTGTGGATGTGTACCAAACTAGCTAGTTTTGAAAGCATATATTTGTTAAGGTGTTTGTTTGGAACGCTAACGGCTAGCATTTGCGGCTAGCTTTATTGGTTGGTTGGCATGCGGGCTAACCGTGCTAGCTATCTTCACTATATTGCCAAAAGTATTCACTCGTCTGCCTTCACACGCATATGGACTTAAGTGACATCCCATTCTTAATCCATAGGGTGTAATATGATGTTCCACCCTTTAGAGCTAGAACAGCTCCAACTCTTCTGGGAAGGCTTTCCACAAGGTTAGGAATGTGTGTTTATGGGAATGTTTGACCATTCCTCCAGAAGCTCATTTGTGAGGTTAGACACTGATGTTGGACGAGAAGGCCTGGCTCTCAGTCTCCGCTCTAATCCATCCCAAAGGTGTTCTATCGGGTTGGGGGCTTTACTGTCCTCAACCAAGGAGAAAAATCTCAAGCCGGTTGAGACTGGTCGCTTGGTGTAAGCTCTGGGGAGGACCTCTAGAATCTGGGTTTGGTGGATGAATCCAGGAGAACGCTACCTGCTAGAATGCATGGTGCCAGCAGTCAGGTTTGGAGGAGGGATAATGATCTTGGGGTCCTGCTGTAGGGTATCTAGTTTCCCCATACTGGGATTATTTTCTCTCCTCTGTAAGGGCACCTTGTGTTTCCTCCCTTGGAAGATTGACGTAATGAGCCTATGCATCAGAAATGGCACATGTAGGAGGGGTCAAATTTAGCCCACTATAAGGGCACCAATATGCAACACATTTTCTTAACTGGGGGGGCTCTTCTCCAATAGAGGACCACCCAACTGGGCACTTCATCATGTTTTCACACCCATAGGATGAACCTATGCAGCACTTCATCCTAGTTCCTCTACTGGAAAAGGGGCCCAATGGGGCACCGCCATGTAGGGGTGGTATAGAGGGGAACCAGCTATTCCAATAAAAGGGCCCCCATAGGGAAGGTTAAGGTTAGACCACCGTAGGGGGCCGAGTAGAGGGAACTCAATCATATTTCCCCATGTAATGTGCGCCCTTTCACCTTATCCACACTAGATGGCACTTTGGAACCACGGGTCCACCGATGTTAATGAACAACTAACTTACTACTTACACACTACTTACAGTACACTAACACATTACACTTACTGAGTTGCTGTACACCAACACACTACTTACAGCACACTAACGCATTACACTTACTGAGTTACTGTACACCGACACGCTACTTACAGCACACTAACACATTACACTTACTGAGTTACTGTACACCGACACGTTACTTACAGCACACTAACACATTACACTTACTGAGTTACTGTACACCAACACACTACTTACAGCACACTAACGCATTACACTTACTGAGTTACCGTACACCAACACGCTACTTACAGCACACTAACACATTACACTTACTGAGTTACTGTACACCAACACACTACTTACAGCACACTAACGCATTACACTTACTGAGTTACTGTACACCAACACACTACTTACAGTACACCAACACATACACTTACTGAGTTACTGTACACCAACACACTACTTACAGTACACTAACGCATTACACTTACTTGGTTACTGTACACCAACACACTACTTACAGTACACTAACACATACACTTACTGAGTTACTGTACACCAACACACTACTTACAGCACACTAACACATTACACTTACTGAGTTACTGTACACCAACACACTACTTACAGTACACTAACACATACACTTACTGAGTTACTGTACACCAACACACTACTTACAGTACACTAACGCATTACACTTACTTGGTTACTTACACCAACACACTACTTACAGTACACTAACGCATTACACTTACTGAGTTACTGTACACCGACACACTACTTACAGTACACTAACACATTACACTTACTGAGTTACTGTACACCAAAACACTACTTACAGTACACTAACGCATTACACTTACTGAGTTACTGTACACCAACACGCTACTTACAGCACACTAACGCATTACACTTACTGAGTTACTGTACACCAACACGCTACTTACAGCACACTAACACATTACACTTACTGAGTTACTGTACACCAACACACTACTTACAGTACACTAACACATTACACTTACTGAGTTACTGTACACCAACACTACTTACTCTGCTCAAACTTGTGCGTGTTGCCCAGCAGCGGGTGCAGGATTAAGCGAGGGAGTGTAATCAGTTATTCTCTTTCTCGTCCCCATTCAGATTATGTTCAAATGTTAAATGTTGACATTTCATTCCAGACTTTTTAATCCTCCTTATTTTATTCAGTAAAAACGTTCAGTCGTTTTCTCTTTCAGCTGAACACCGGAACTGCCACTGCAGCGCACCCCTAATGATATGCCAGGCCTTTTGAGGAATGTCGGTGCCTGTTTCTAAAGGATGCAGTCATCTCCAATCGGGCAAATCACTGGCTCCATCGGCATTAGGTGCACGTCCTTCAGAGCGAGGCTGGACCTCTCTGAGGGAAAAAAACAAATGATGGAAACATCTGTAAAATATATGAATATATATCATCCTTAATAAGGACGTTGGATGGCTTTTGCCCTGAGAGCTGGTGTAGTGGTTTGCGCAGTGCTGTCGCTGCCCTGCCTGAATCATTTCTAGTGGATAATTGGACCATTTTTCACCAGTGACATCCAGGAACTCATGCTAAACAGCTGAGAATGGACACGTGGTGTCTTTACTTTTTGCAGATATATTCCAAAAGCATCTACACAATTCTAAATTCTAATGACTGAATCCACCTACTGCAGCAGATGCGCCAGATACCACCCTTCATTTATGTCATTTCCATTCCAACTATCTCTATAGGAGACACTGTCCATTGTTCAAGAGATATCCCTGAAGAGATTAGACGGAAGATAACTCACTGCCGTAAGGAAGGAGAATTTCAAAGCGGTAAAAACAGGGACATGGGATTCCTAACAACCACCTGGAGGACTTGGTAGACTCACCAACATATTAAGCTCCTCCCCAGCTTCAGATCTGGGAACATCCACCGGCGTTCCTCTCCATCGTTCTTCCACTGTGAGACGACACAAGGTCTGAAAGGAGGTGGAGCTGTTCAAGAAGCTCCTCACTGAGGAAAGGAGATCAAGACCCAGCCAACAAAGAAGCTGCTGCTGGTGTGCTCGGAGTATTGGACTGACTATCCCAGAACCTCAACACCGCTGAATGTGTTTGGGGTTATTTGGATGGTGAGAAGAAGCAGAGAATGCTGAACTGTGGAGGTGTAGAACTTTCGAGGAACTGAAAGTGGGTCTCCTGGAAAGAGGGGAAGCTGTAACGGAGGTTAAGGGTGGACATTAAGGCTCACAGCTGAAGTGACCTCTTTCCGTTAGCCTCTCACAGCTACGTGTTGGGGTAAGTAGGTGCAGCCGCAGGTGTCTGAACACTGGACCGAATGTGAACTGTTTGGTGTGGAGGGAAAAACATGCCTTCCTCTCCGCACTCTACTGGAAACCGTGTTCAGTCACTCGTTCTGGGAGTGTGAGATGTTGGTTTATGGAACTCGTCTAACACGGCCCCTCGAGAGCGGCGCAGCAAGGACGGCTCTTTACAGAGACATTTCATTATGCAGCATGCTGAGTGATAACGGTCCCAGCTTGGAGGAGTGGCTTCGTGATTCCGCACTGTGACCAGAACATCTGGGTGAAACGTGGGACGTCGTCTCCATGAGGACATGATGGAAACCTTGTATCTCCAACCTCCAACCAGTTAATCCCATAACTGCAGAAAATCAGATTTAAGCCCTGCTGGGATGGGATTAGCTTTACGCTGGGAGCTGGAACAATGTAATGTCCTGCAGGACATCCGGAACATTTCGGAATGATAAGAAACCTCGGCATAATTTACCGAGATGGGAGTGGCTACTCAATTTAAGCAAACCAGCCCACCAGTCAAACCTGTCCAGCCAACGGCGTCCTGTGGTCAGCATCCTGGAGGCTTCTTGTTTGCCGGTGGTCTGATTAGATTTGTGTGTCCAGATATCACCAGTCCATCTGCATGGCTTGCTGTGGTAATGACGTAGGCATCAGTAGCTATGTGCACACGCTGGTGACACGGCATTCGTACACGTAAGCCAGAGAGGTGGAGTTTAGTAGAAGCAGGAGTGTGGAGATGAGAAGCACTGCACATCCACAGCAGAACCTCTTCCTGGCTGTGAAGCATGGTGGAGGTAACATCATGGTTTGGGCTTGCTGGTCTCAGGGCCTGGTCTTCTTGCTAACCATCAGCTTCCACCAACCTGAATGTACCTGAACCAGGCCTGGTGTATGAGTAACTAAGTAGGAGAGACGGAGGTGCATCGCCTCACTCTTTAACCTGTGTCAGGTTTTATCCTCATTGCTCTTTCGAATTTCAGTTTCCTGGTGAATTCCAGCGATTCCATCAGTCTAGATTTGTCAATTTGTTTGGGATGTTGTTAGAGACACATCTGTAAAAATACACATCTGTAAAAATACACATCTGTAAAAATATGATCGCATTTCAAACTCCATTCAAATGTGGGTTAGATCAGATTTGCAAAAATTTGCTCTGCAGACTTTCAAAAACGATCTGGATATGGTATACTGGATACCGTGGGTGGTATAGCTTAGTGGATAACACCAATACCCTCCAGGGAGCCACCACCACATGTGGGAGACCGGGGTTCAAATCCTGGTCTGGGTGACTATGCTGTGCTACACCAGTAAGAGTCCTTGGGCAAGACTCCTAACACCACACTGGCCCACCTGTAATATGATTAGCCTCTGGATAAGAGCGTTAGCTAAATGCCAATAAATGTAAATGGATATGCCAGAAATCAGATTTCATGTGTTTTTCCACTGTCCATCAGAAAATGTCTATCAAAAATCAATCTGGATGCAACCTGGACATGCGGAACATCAATTTTCACACAGATTTTTGCTTTTCAGACCCTCAAAAATCAATCTGGATATGCCTGAAATCTGGTTTCATGTGGTTGTTTACTGTCTTCCATCGGAAGAATTAATTTGTACGCAATCTGGACATTCCTGAAATCTGATTTTCACTATCCAGACAAAAATAAATCTGGATGCAATCTGAATATACCAAAAACTGGATTTGGGCTGGCAGTCTGAACTAATCCTTGCCGTCATTTTACCATCTTACTCATGCCAATGCTAATTACCC
The DNA here is from genome assembly GCA_024036415.1 of Prochilodus magdalenae. Lineage (NCBI taxonomy): Eukaryota > Metazoa > Chordata > Actinopteri > Characiformes > Prochilodontidae > Prochilodus > Prochilodus magdalenae. The sequence goes on from JAMWET010002607.1 coordinate 6,477, forward strand.
AGGCACACTGGCTAATTCATTTAGTTTTTGGATAACAGCAGTTGACTAGCTAGGGCAAACTAGGTTTTACCACGTGTGTGAAATACCCCCTAGCGTTTGGTGGGCTCCCCCGTTAGGAGCGGTTCATTTGCCATAGTGGCATTGATGCTTCAACAGCAACAGCATCTTTCCACAACTCACCGTTTCCACCAGCCTCTCGGGGAACTGGGGGATGTTCAGACTCAGAGGTATCCCAGACACAGTTATAGTCACTAGGCTATGAAGCACCAACTGAGTAAACAATACTCCTACAGCGCCACCCTGAGGCAGTGCTGGTTCTAGTTAGGATACCAAAGACAGAAGCTTGCTGATTGGCGGGAGAAGCAGCCAAACAGTTACAGCGTAATGTCATAATAAGCTTATTTTCCAAGAGGTCAATTAGGGGGTCCTGGAGGCCCCCAGGACCTCCTGTATTTTGCACCTTGTATTTTTTAGGCTGAATTGTACCTGGCTAGTCAGCCTGTGATTAAAAGCAGGAAGGTGACACGGTTTAGATCATCTGAAACATCAGACCTTTATCAGTATAAGCTCATTTTCCAGCTGCTGATTGTTTAGTTTGCATCTATGCCTCTGGGGCTTTGTGCCTGGGGGGGTGGATTTGCAGCCCCTTAAAGCTGTTTGGGCTTTGCCAGTACAGAAACCTGCTCATCCTCCAGGCGTCCTGCTGTAACCCAGTGGCTCTCGGCTCCCCCGAGGAACACCATGCGTTTTCCGGTTTTGTGTTTTCTCTTCTCCAGCACATTTGGCACAGCTCACAAAGTGCTTGATGATGACCTGTTTAATCAGGTGTGGTGGAGCCGGCAAAACACAGAGCCGCCCAGGGTGAACATGATTTGCATGCTATGAGCACTAATCCTGAGGCAGCACATCAATTAGCAGGAGTTTTGTAGGTGTTATCCGGATCATCCGTTCTTTCACAGGCGCTCCTTTTCCTTTAAGAGTAGACTTTAAAATGATACCGTATGTTTGTGGGTGGGACCTTGGGAACCTTGCCGTTCTGTATTTTTGGTAGGTTTAATAGCTAGATACTAGATACTAGCTAGATGAGACACAAAGCTAAGCATTTGGTAGAAGCATGTTCGAAGAGCCCTACACATGCACAGTGAAACCTTTTCCCTTCCGTGAAGCATGGTGGAGCTAGCATCGTGTAGCTAGCTTCATGGCAGGGAAGAGTCTACCTTGTTGCCTCAGGCCATGGTCTTCTCCCTAACCATCAACTGTTACCACCCTGGATGTACCAATATCATCATCTGTGAATGGTGGAGGTAGCATCATGGTTTGGGTCTGGCTTGCTAGCATAGGGTCTGGTCTTCTTGCTAACCATCAACCTTTACCAGATCGGATGTACCAATATCATCATCTGTGAAGCATGGTGGAGGTAGCATCATGGTTTGGATCAGCCTTTCTGGCTCAGGACCTGGTCTTCTTGCTAACCATCAACTTTTACCAGATCGGATGTACCAATACCAACATCTGTGAAGCATGGTGGAGGTAGCATCATGGTTTGGGTTTGGCTTGCTAGCGTAGGACCTGGTCTTCTTGCTAACCATCAACTTTTACCTGCTTGACTGTACCAATATCATCATCTGTGAAGCATGGTGGAGGTAGCATCATGGTTGTGTCTGGCTTGCTAGCATAGGGTCTGGTCTTCTTGCTAACCATCAACTTTAGCCAGATCGGATGCACCGATATCGTCATCTGTGAAGCATGGTGGAGGTAGCATCATGGTTGGGTCTACCTTGTTAGCATGCAATCTGGTCTTTTTGCTAACCATCAACTGTTACCACCCTGGATGTACCAGTATCATCATCTGTGAAGCATGGTGGAGGTAGCATCATGGTTTGGGCCCGCCCTGCTCCCTCAGGGCCTGTTCTTTTTGCTAACCATCAACTGTTACCACCCTGGATGTACCAATATCATCATCTGTGAAGGATGGTGGGGGTAGCATCATGGTTGGGTCAGCCTTGCTAGCATAGTGTCTTGTCTTCTTGCTAACCATCAACTGTTACCAGATCGGATGTACCAATATCATCATCTGTGAAGCATGGTGGAGGTAGCATCATGGTTGGGTCTGCCTTGTTAGCATGCAATCTGGTCTTTTTGCTAACCATTAACTGTTACCACCCTGGATGTACCAATATCATCATCTGTGAAGCATGGTGGAGGTAGCATCATGGTTTGGGCCCGCCTTGCTGCCTCAGGGCCTGGTCTTCTACCAGCCTGAATCTAATAATACCCCTGTTTTGTTGTTGTTACTTGGTTATAATCAGACCTTGCCCATGAGTACATACATCAGAGAAGTGGTTAGCGGTTCGTAGTAGAGTGGCTGTAATTGTAGAGCTCCTGTAGCCAGACCATGTCTCAATTTAGTTCCAGATTTAACCATTGCCGCCTGTGGCTGTAAACATGGTGTAGCTGCTTAGCTGAAATGAGTGGCGCTGTGGGAAACGGCGTGTGTTTTCTGGCTGTCTGTGCTGGTAAGTGTCAAACCAGCATGTTAGGCAGTGTTAATGTTTAGCATTAGCAGGAGACTGACAGGCTTTGTTAACCCCCCTGCTGGCTTCCCCTAGCCTTCGGTTCTTTTGCTAGCCACAAGGGATGTGAGCTGCATGCTGTATGAGTGCGCCCGCCAATCAGAGAGAATTTATATTCATAGATGACTCCTGGACCGGCCTCTTCCCTGCTGACGTCACGCCACGTTTATTTGAGAATCGTTTTTTTTTATCTGGGAACAGAAGCGTTCCGTTTGCTCCTCTTCCGTGAAACCCACACTGCAGGAGAACACTGAGTATAAATAAAACACGCTGGAATTTGGCATCTTATCAGAATGGAGTGACTTAGAGAAAGACTCCAGCAGAACACTGATCCGAGAAGCTGGCGTCCACGCTCGAGTGTAGAATTGAGCAAGACTGATGCCCAGACTGGTTCCCATCCAAAAGCTAGTTTAAGGTTTTTCCTCCTCTGCCAGCAGCACAGCTGTGCCAGCGGAGGTTCTGTGTTGGAAAGCCTCACACAATCACACTTCCCGAAATCCTGTCCTTAGAGAACTCTGCTTCAGACTCCTTCAGTCGTTCGGTTTATGAATGCCTGTGACGGACTTGGCTCTTGACTAACAGGTAGAATGGCACTAAGCCCTTCCCCTCATTCTGTCTGGGATGCTGAGTTATGTTCCTAAAGTGGTGCGGACCTGCACACGGGGATCATCTCGCGCTCTTTGTTGTGGCGGCTTGACGAGGCTTATTCTCATGCCGTTTTCACAGGTTGCAGTTTTCGTGCTAGGACCTTTAAACATGGCAGGATTGTGTATGGGAATAGTGGGATTGCTTGTGCGGTTTTCCTGCAGTGTTTGTTTTACAGCCAGTTTGTTAAAGACCTAGAAGGAGGTGGTCACGGTGTAATAGAGTATATATTAAAGGTTTAAGACCCCAGAATTCCTAAACGCCACAAAGAAATAGAGGGGTAAAAAATCCGACTCAGACACCTAATTTGAACTTTAATTTTAGCATCCAAACCTGAACCTAAACTTAACCTCAGCATTATAACCTAATCTTAACCTCATTATCCAAACCTAAACTTAACCTCAGTATCAAAACATAATCTTAACCCCAGCATCAAAACCTAACCCTAATCTTAACCCCAGCATCAAAGCCTAACCCTAATCTTAACCTCAGTATCTAAACCTAAACCTAGACTTAACCTCATTATCCAAACCTAAACTTAACCTCAGTATCAAAACATAATCTTAACCTCATTATCCAAACCTAAACTTAATCTCAGTATCAAAACATAATCTTAACCTCATTATCCAAACCTAAACTTAACCTCAGTATCAAAATCTAACCCTAATCTTAACCTCAGTATCTAAACCTGAACCTAGACTTAACCTCATTATCCAAACCTAAACTTAACCTCAGTATCAAAATCTAACCCTAATCTTAACCCCGGCATCAAAACCTAACCCTAATCTTAATCTCAGTATTTTAACCTAAACCTTAACTTAACCACAAAATCAAAACCTAATCTTAACCCTGATTATCCAAACCTAATCTTAATCTCAGCATCAAAACCTAACCCTAATCTTAACCTCATTATCCAAACCTAACCCTAAACTTAATCTCAACCTCAGTTTCCACTCCTAAAACAAACCCAAACTTTAATCTTAGTATCCAAACCTGAACATAACCTTAACCTCAGTATCAAAAGCTAAACCTAAATTTAACCTCATCATTCAAACCTAAACGTAACCTCATTATCCAAACCTAACCTTAATCTTAACCTCATTATCCAAACCTAACCTTAATCTTAACCTCATTATCCAAACCTAACCCTAATCTTAACCTCATTATCCAAACCTAACCTTAATCTTAACCTCATTATCCAAACCTAACCTTAATCTTAACCTCATTATCCAAACCTAACCTTAATCTTAACCTCATTATCCAAACCTAACCCTAATCTTAACCTCATTATCCAAACCTAACCTTAATCTTAACCTCATTATCCAAACCTAACCTTAATCTTAACCTCATGATCCAAACCTAACCTTAATCTTAACCTCATGATCCAAACCTAACCCTAATCTTAACCTCATTATCAAAACCTAACCCTAATCTTAATCCCAGTATCCAAACCTAACCCTAATCTTAACTTCAGTATCTAAACCTAACCCCTTAACCTCAGTGTCCAGTGACCCACAATGCATAAGTGAAGATCATCTTCATATTGTGCTCCTCACAGTCCTCACAAATATGGTACTACACACTCTCTCACACACACACACACACACACACACACACACACACACACACACACTGAAGGGCTTGCGTTTGTTTGAATCCCTGTTCTCCATTAGCCAGAATATGTGGCGGTATGGTCCGGGTCATGTCCTCCTGAACTATGGAGGTGTTTGTAATTCAATCCCTAACCCTAACCCTGACTCCTGGTTTTGATCAGACTGGCTCAGGAAGGTGAAGCATCGTTGGGCGTTCACTCGTCTCTCTCTTATCTGAATATCTACCAGGTGGGTGGGGTCAGCCGTGTCCTGGGGCAGCTCAGTCTGCCTCTGGGCTGTATCTCTACTGTAGATGGTTGAGGCAGTAACAGCCTCGGTGTATCTGTGACTGACACAGGCTGAACATCAGCTGCCTCCTCCATCCGCCTCTGCCGTCTGCGGCTGGATGTCACGGGTGTCTTTTTGCGGCGTGGCGTTTCCATCAGCTCCTGCGCAGGTAATTGCGTTTGAGATTTACAGCCCTGTTATTTGAGAAGGTTAATGGCTCTCGATGGCGCGTCCACAAGCCAAACGCTGGCGCCTAATTAACCGAGGAGAAAGGATCATGTGTAGATGATGATCTCCATCTCATACCAGGTAGTGTTAGCTTTAGCTTACCTGGGAAAGCCATCTGTTCCTCACAGATTTACCCACTAACGATTTCTCTGCTTTTTATTATTAGGATTTATTTTATTTAAGTTTTTTTATTTCATAATAAACTTTTTATTTACTTCTATTATTATTTTATTTTTAATATTGAGACATCTTGTCTGTGCTTCCAATTTAGTGTACCAGTTGAACACCTGACCAGGACTGTGCAACTCACATCTGGGTAAGCTAGCCCAGGTAACCCATCATTGATATTATCATGTAGGTAACATAATATAGCCTTTTATTATTTATTAGTATTGGTAAATCAAAATATACAGTAAACAGGTGCCCAGCAAGAGGTGGACAAAAGTTATTCAAATAGAAAATATTTAATAATAAATAAATCTGAATTGTTAGGCAAAATAAAATAAAGTTATATAGATATTGAGTAGAGATTTTGTTCTTCTATACCAGCTACATAAATAATGTTGATCCTGGCTTAACCTAAATACTGATGGCATATATATTTATATAATCGCACTTTCGTAGAAAATTTACTGTTCTATAAAAGTGAAGATACATTTAATTGCTTGCTGTATTTTATTGAATAACTAATTAAAAAATTGCTAAAATATTTTTTGCTTTGAAGAAACACAGGACTTTTATTTATATCAGTATTTATATATTTATTTTGGTGTTATGTATTCAGCTTTATATACTATTCAAAAGCACACTGTAAAAAGTGTTCCATTGGTCCAACCGAAATAAAAGTCCTCTGATTTGTTAAAAAAGCTGGTTTATTTATTAGACGTATTATTAGAGGTTGAGAGGAATTCCTGAAAGGGTTTCCCAGGGGAGTTAGCCCCAGGACTCTTCATGTACCGGCCACCAGAGGTCAGCATCAACAGAGTTCTAGTCAATGCCCCAGTACTTTTCCCCTCCTGCCCCTCTCACCTGCGTCCAATCTCCCCTGCCACTACCTTCCCCTTAAAAGGCCCTTCCTTCCCCTGTAGGAGTGTGGAGCAGTGACTGTCAGCTCATGGTACTGGGGTCTGTTTTGAGATTCTTGTCCTTTGCGGCGGTGTTTGATGGCTCCTGACTTCTGAGCACCTTTGGCCCTTCTTGTTTTGTGTTTTTGATTCTGGTTTGAACTTTATCATTTTGGAGTATCTTCTGAGCTTTGTGGTTTTTGGACTTTTGTGTTTTTGACATTTTTGGGTTCCCCTCCTTACACTTCCATGGTGTTTTAAATTTTAAAATTTTATTTTTTCTCTCCTCAGTTCAACCTGGATAACCAGGGCTGTGTTAGTTTGTGGAGTATACTCATTAACGTGGGAATAAGAGTGCCTTATTAAATAAATATTTTATGGTTTATGAGATTTTATTTGGTTACTAATTGGAACGTTTTGCCCTGAAGGAACACCATGCCTTCATAAATCTCTCCCATGAGTTTTTTGGCCGTGTGTATTTAGGTTTATATACTATTCAAGGCTTGATCACAATTTCTTCAGTTTAACCTGGATAGATTTGATACTGTTAGCTGATTGGCTGAAATTAAATTAGATTATTAACACATTCATTTCTATAGACCACTGTGTTTTTTAGCGATACTTTTAGATGGAAAACCTTTAAAACGTTTGAAAACTGTGTTCAAACTGGCTTAAGAATAAGTACTAGAATTAATTTTAAAATTAATTTTTAAAAATTGCAAACAGGAATTCTTTTTTTTTTTTTTTTTGCATTTTAAAAATGTCCAAAAATAATTTCAGGAAAATCATTTTTTCTAATTTTATTACTCTGTCTCAATTTTATATTATTTCAAATATAAATATATAAAAACCTATACACGTTTTATAGATAGACTTTTTATATAGTTTATAAGACTTTCACCCGCTGGTGTCGCCAACACCTGCCTTAGAGGTTTAAATATGGCCTTTTATAAAATCTGATGTTTATATTTACTGAAAGATAAATCATAACATATAAAATTTCCCCCCACCTTACGACAGCCCAGACACCGTCTTCGGGTTTATTTCCTGCCACATATTCGTTGTTGCATCAACAACAACAAATTACATCTGCAAGTTGCATCTGTTGATGTGTTATCTGTATGTGTTAAATTATTACTGCATGGAAAATCAACGCTGCCTAATTTGGCTGAGGGTCCAGGGTTGGCATTTGCTTTGGAGCGTAATCACCTGCTTTCAGAACCGGGGCGTGTGGACGTGTTCTATTCACGGTGCTGATGAAGACGTCCATATAAATAATCGAAACTGAATCACTTCTCCTCCTTCTTCTCCTTCATCTTTTCTTCTTCTTCTCCTCCTTCTCCTTCTACTTCTCCTACTTTTCCTTCTCCTTCTCTTCCTCCTTCTTCTTATTCTTATTCTCCTCCGTCTACCTCTTCTTCTCCTCCTTTATCTTCTCCTTCTACTTTTTCTTCTTCTACTTCTACTTCCCCTTCATCTCCTTCTCTTTCTCCTCCTCCTTCTCCTCCTTCTTCTTCTTCTTCTTCTTCTTCTTCTTCTCCTTTTCCTCCTTTTCCTCCTTCTCCTAATTCTTCTCCTTTTCCTCCTTCTCCTCATTCTTCTACTTCTCTTCCTCCTTCTTCTTCTTATCCTCCTCCGTCTACCTCTTCTTCTCCTCCTTTATCTTCTCCTTCTTCTCATTCTACTTTTTCTTCTTCTACTTCTACTTCCCCTTCATCTCCTTCTCTTTCTCCTCCTCCTTCTCCTCCTTCTTCTTCTTCTTCTCCTTTTTCTCCTTTTCCTCCTTTTCCTCCTTCTCCTAATTCTTCTCCTTTTCCTCCTTCTCCTCCTTCTTCTCCTTCTCCTTCTTTTCCTTCTTCTCCTTCTCCTTCTTCTTCTGCTGGATGTTTGTCCACTAATTGCTGACACTGTTCCAGGCCCGTTATTGTTTTTTCTGCTGGAGCATGTTTGGATATCAGTCCTCTATAATTCCGCTTTGCTTGGCTTGGTGAGTTCGGTTCTGGCCCAGTGCCCTCAGCGGTTCCTCTTTGTGTTCTGTTCTGTTTCTTTAATGCCTGTGCGTGTTGTTTCAGGCATTTGAGTAATGCGACGAAAACACTGCGTCCCAGGACCTGTTTTTTATTTCAGCGTTTCTGCTCACGGTGGGACCTATTACGCCTAAGCTCTGGCAGGCGGTCCAAGCGTATTTATTTTTCACCATGTATAAGATTCAGCACGGAGGAAAAGACATGGGGGCTAAACATTTGCCGCAGTGTGTCCCCGACCAGCTTTCCAACAATCCGGAATATAATGATAGTTCTCCTGGAAGCCTTGAGGAGTCTGATATGCCACACACAGAGTTTTGAGTTATACAGTACTGATATACAGTGGCCCTGACCTCCCAGACATAGAGGCTGCGCGCTCGTATCTCCGCTGCTACACCAACCTATTCCTTTTATTTCCATACGTTTCGATAGTGAAGGTATTTCCATTCCCGAAAGCCAGGGCTGGTGTGATTCCTGGTCTGGGTCGACTGTACTGTGTGCTACACCAATAAGAGGCCTTGGGCCAGGACTCCTAACACCACACTGGCCCACCTAGCCTTAGTAGTATGATTAGCCCTCTTGTCTGGGATAAGAGCCTCAGCTAAATGCCCATAAATGTAAATGTCCATTATGATAACCCTTACATAAAGTTTATATAGTTATGTGATATAACAGTATTGCAAATTAGTTTGCTGTTTAATGATTTAACATGTATCTCTGTTTTTTGGTGAATTTTATTTTTAATGCTTCATTTGAAGCACAGTAGCTGCCCCTGTTTATGCCCGTGTGTTCGACAATGTGCCATGAATAGAAATGGACCCACAGAAACTGGGACCCCAAAATCACATGGGGTAAGAAGTCTGGTTTCAAAAATTGCACTAACATTTAGGATGAGGTGTGGTTTCTCCTCTATCCTCTTTGCCTGCTGTTGCAGATAAGGGTGGGTGGGGGCATCTATTAGCATTTATGTAGGGCTTATGTGTCAGCCTGTTATAACAAGGCTTAATGACACTTAAAACCAAGTATCCTCCAAAATGGCAACTTACCGGAGAGGGCAAAAAACCTCCTTTAACTTTAATGCTTAGGTCAATGGAACCAGACATTCCCTGCTCTGCCCCACCTCCTCTTCTCAATCTATGGACCCGTCACTCACGACCCCATAGGGAATTTATAGCCCCATCATCTTTGTGCAGCGCCATCTGCTGATAGCCTGAAGTTACTACCACCTTAAACACACAAGGTGCCAAAGTATTTTTATCCTGATAAAGGACCATGCATTTACATATACATTATTCATCCATCCTGTATGTTTAATTATGTCCAGTTACTCCTGCTCTATTTGGAGGGTCCATGTGTTCATACCTGTAGAGGATTACCTGTAAGGTCACTGAACATGTCAACAGGTATATAATAAGAAATGACCCAGAATCCCTGGGCTAAGAAGTCCTGGTTCCATTGACTCGTACACTAGAAGGACATTAGGTGTTTCCCCCTCTTCCTCTTCTGAATGTTGGAATAAGCATCTATTAGCATTTATGTAGGGCTTATGTCAGCGTAATTTATACGTACTTAATGACACCTAAAACCAAGTATCCAGCTTAAAATGTCTATGCAACTTTTACCAGAGAGATAGGCAAACAAACCTCCTTTAACTTTAATGTAACAGTCAATGGAACCAGACGTTTCAACCAAAGCGGGTTTAGGGCCATTCCTGTTGCAAGTCCATTCCCCCCAGTTTTAAAACAGCAACTGCTGTGTTCAAATGATGCAGAAAAGTAAAAACTAAACATTGGCCTTAATAATGCGGAGCTACAACACTGGTTTTTCTTCGGACAGCGATGTCATGCAGGCGTTAAGTAGCTTTTTGGAATAGTTGGAGAGTGTTGTCGGAATGCCTCAGCCAGTTAATGAAAAGTCCCAACCAAATTACCGAATCACAGATTCCTGTTTTGGATATTTCAGATATTTACACGTTTTTATTTAACGCCTGAGTTTGACCAAGCAAACCGCAACGAGCATTAACTTTATTAAAAGAGGAAAAGAATTCCTACAACAACTTCAGAACACAAAGTACGGATAAGTAAACCGGAGTACAATAGAGCAGAGATTAGATCCGAGTCTGCAAGAGGTGGTGATTTAAGACCACAGAAACCGTGTGGCCCAGTCTTGTAAGCAGCAGGAATGGGATGGCTGATACAGATCAGGCCATCACTCGCCTTCTTTATTGCAGCGAATACAGCCACTATCAATCCCTGGTTTTCCGGCTGGATGCCATAAAGTGGATCTCTATTAAGCGCTTGAGATCAATCTCCCCGCCGCTGCGTCCCTTTCCTCCTGGGGGCTCGCTAATGAGAGGGATCAAAATGGAAATTCCAGCAATGTTTCAGATTTCCTCCAGAATTCAGCCGGAGTCATCTCAACCATGTCATTCCGCCAGCGTTTTGAAAAATGTGCTGGAATTTCCCAATTACCAAATGGAATGGCGGTGCTACCAAGGGCTTCTGGGTGGGAAGAAAATGTCATGCCAGTGTTGATTTGTCATCCGGGCTTTGGAGCGCTTTCAATCTGAATCGGCCGAGCGAATTGAATTAGCATATATTGATGTCAAGTCCGCGGTGGTCTCCTCTGCCCCTCTCAGCATCCCAGGAGACGGAACTTGACCTTGGCTTTCTTGAAAACACACGTGGTGTGACGGTACGACTGTAAATAGGATTGGGTCAGGATTTCGAGCACCTTGATGGTTTTGCATGACGGCAGCGGAGGAATCGGGAGGAGGTGGATTTCCCATAATAGCACTGGCAGTGGCAAAACTGGACAGAGTGGAGGTGGGGGGGGTGTGGGTGTGTGTGTGTGTTGAGGGGGGATCTTCTATAATATGTTCTATGTATTATTCTATTTGTATCAAAAGTCTATCGTCCATTATTTTTCCTAATGTGGTCACATGATAGGTCAACAATGGATAATTGGTCCGTTTGTAGTTGTGAATAGATGCTCAGCAGACTCAACACATCAGTGACGTAGCACAATGAAGCACCTGAATTCACATAGTAGATTTAATTAGTTCCGTAAAGTACCCATTGTTATAGGATTACGTTACTACTCACGCCCCCAAGTCATAGGGATTTATTAGCCTAGTCATCGCTCGGTGGCAGTCGACAATACTGCCAGGAGCCTGTAAGGCTAGAACCACCTAGTCTTAAACACACCTGGACATTATATCCTGCCCTAAAGACAATTATACATTATACATTTACATACACATTATTAATCCCTAATATTCCTGTTTCCCTAATATTCCAGTTACTCTGCTATTTGGAGGGTCCAGGTTCATATCTGTAGGTGTTGCACGCTGACGAGGTCATCTCACGAACATTCACAAGATTAAATACAGATTGTCAATGCAGCGGTCCTTTAACACGCTAGATATACGACATGCTGACACTGACGTAGCCGGTGCTGGAGTTTACCTGGAATGGTTTTGGTTAAGTGTAGGGTTGGGATTAGGTTTTCGGTTAAGGTTAGGGCTATGTTTAGATTTGGACACTGAGGCTAAGATTAGGTTTTGGGTTCAGGTGAGATTAAGATAAGGTTTTGAGAATTGAGGTTAGGCATAGGGTTGGTGTTTAAATTGAGGTTAGGGTTGGGCTTAGGGTTGGTTTTAAGGTTATGGTTAGGGTTGGTTTGGTTTTTAGGTTGAGATTAGGTGGAGGTTGAGGTTAGGGTTGGTTTTAAGGTTGAGATTAGGTGGAGGTTGAGGTTAGGGTTGGGTTTTAGGTTGAGATTAGGTGGAGGTTCAGGTTAGGGTTGGTTTTTAGGTTGAGATTAGGCGGAGGTTGAGGCGAGGGTTGGTTTTAAGGTTAAGATTAGGTGGAGGTTGAGGTTAGGGTTGGTTTTTAGGTTAAGATTAGGTGGAGGTTGAGGCTAGGTTTGGGTTTTAGGTTGAGATAAGGTGGAGGTTGAGGTTAGGTCGGTTTTTAGGTTGAGATTAGGTGGAGGTTGAGGTTAGGGTTGGGTGTTGGGTTGAGATTAGGTGGAGGTTGAGGTTAGGGTTGGGTTTTAGGTTGAGATTAGGTGGAGGTTAGGGTTGGGTTTTAGGTTGAGATTAGGTGGGGGTTGGGGTTAGGGTTGGGTTTTAGGTTGAGATTAGGTGGAGGTTGAGGTTAGGGTTGGGTTTTTAGGTTGAGATTAGGTGGAGGTTAAGGTTAGAGTTGGGTGTTGGGTTGAGGTTAGGGTTGGGTTTTAGGTTGAGATTAGGTGGAGGTTGAGGTTAGGGTTGGGTTTTTAGGTTGAGATTAGGTGGAGGTTGAGGTTAGGGTTGGGTGTTGGGTTGAGATTAGGTGGAGGTTGGGGTTAGGGTTGGGTTTTAGGTTGAGATTAGGTGGAGGTTGAGGTTAGGGTTGGGTTTTAGGTTGAGATTAGGTGGAGGTTGAGGTTAGGGTTGGGTTTTTAGGTTGAGATTAGGTGGAGGTTGAGGTTAGAGTTGGGTGTTGGGTTGAGGTTAGGGTTGGGTTTTAGGTTGAGATTAGGTGGAGGTTGAGGTTAGGGTTGGGTTTTGAGGTTGAGGTTAGGGTTGGGTGTTGGGTTGAGATTAGGTGGAGGTTGGGGTTAGGGTTGGGTTTTAGGTTGAGATTAGGTGGAGGTTGAGGTTAGGGTTGGGTTTTAGGTTGAGATTAGGTGGAGGTTGAGGTTAGGGTTGGGTTTTTAGGTTGAGATTAGGTGGAGGTTGAGGTTAGAGTTGGGTGTTGGGTTGAGGTTAGGGTTGGGTTTTAGGTTGAGATTAGGTGGAGGTTGAGGTTAGGGTTGGGTTTTTAGGTTGAGGTTAGGGTTGGGTGTTGGGTTGAGATTAGGTGGAGGTTGGGGTTAGGGTTGGGTTTTAGGTTGAGATTAGGTGGAGGTTGAGGTTAGGGTTGGGTTTTAGGTTGAGATTAGGTGGAGGTTGAGGTTAGGGTTGGGTTTTTAGGTTGAGATTAGGTGGAGGTTGAGGTTAGAGTTGGGTGTTGGGTTGAGGTTAGGGTTGGGTTTTAGGTTGAGATTAGGTGGAGGTTGAGGTTAGGGTTGGGTTTTTAGGTTGAGATTAGGTGGAGGTTGAGGTTAGGGTTGGGTTTTAGGTTGAGATTAGGTGGGGGTTGAGGTTAGGGTTGGGTTTTTAGGTTGAGATTAGGTGGAGGTTGAGGTTAGGGTTGGGTTTTAGGTTGAGATTAGGTGGGGGTTGGGGTTAGGGTTGGGTTTTAGGTTGAGATTAGGTGGAGGTTGAGGTTAGGGTTGGGTTTTTAGGTTGAGATTAGGTGGAGGTTAAGGTTAGAGTTGGGTGTTGGGTTGAGGTTAGGGTTGGGTTTTAGGTTGAGATTAGGTGGAGGTTGAGGTTAGGGTTGGGTTTTTAGGTTGAGATTAGGTGGAGGTTGAGGTTAGGGTTGGGTTTTAGGTTGAGATTAGGTGGAGGTTGAGGTTAGGGTTGGGTTTTTAGGTTGAGATTAGGTGGAGGTTGAGGTTAGGGTTGGGTTTTTAGGTTGAGATTAGGTGGAGGTTGAGGTTAGGGTTGGGTTTTTAGGTTGAGTTTAGGTGGTGGTTGTGGTTTGAGTTGGGTGTTGGGTTGAGGTTAGGGTTGGGTTTTAGGTTGAGATTAGGTGGAGGTTGAGGTTAGGGTTGGGTTTTGAGGTTGAGGTTAGGGTTGGGTGTTGGGTTGAGATTAGGTGGAGGTTGAGGTTAGGGTTGGGTTTTAGGTTGAGATTAGGTGGAGGTTGAGGTTAGGGTTGGGTTTTAGGTTGAGATTAGGTGGAGGTTGAGGTTAGGGTTGGGTTTTTAGGTTGAGATTAGGTGGAGGTTGAGGTTAGAGTTGGGTGTTGGGTTGAGGTTAGGGTTGGGTTTTAGGTTGAGATTAGGTGGAGGTTGAGGTTAGGGTTGGGTTTTTGGGTTGAGGTTTAGGTTGGGTGTTTGGTTGAGATTAGGTGAGGTTGGGTTAGGGTTGGGTTTTTTAGGTTGAGATTAGGTGGAGGTTGAGGTTAGGGTTGGGTTTTAGGTTGAGATTAGGTGGAGGTTGAGGTTAGGGTTGGGTTTTGAGGTTGAGAAGGTTAGGTGGAGGTTGAGGTTAGAGTTGGGTGGAGGTTGAGGTTAGGGTTGGGTTTTTTAGGTTGAGATTAGGTGGAGGTTGAGGTTAGGGTTGGGTTTTTATTTTTTGGGTTGAGATTAGGTGGAGGTTGAGGTTAGGTTGGGTTTTTAGGTTGAGATTAGGTGGAGGTTGAGGTTAGGGTTGCGTTTTTTTAGGTTGAGATTAGGGTGGAGGTTGAGGTTAGGGTTGGGTTTTTAGGTTGAGATTAGGTGGAGGTTGAGGTTAGGTTGGGTTTTTAGGTTGAGATTAGGTGGAGGTTGAGGTTGGGTTTTTAGGTTGAGATTTGGTGGAGGTTGAGGTTAGGGTTGGGTTTTAGGTTGAGATTAGGTGGAGGTTGAGGTTAGGGTTGGGTTTTTAGGTTGAGATTAGGTGGAGGTTGAGGTTGGGTTTTTAGGTTGAGATTTGGTGGAGGTTGAGGTTAGGGTTGGGTTTTAGGTTGAGATTAGGTGGAGGTTGAGGTTAGGGTTGGGTTTTTAGGTTGAGATTAGGTGGAGGTTGAGGTTAGGGTTGGGTGTTGGGTTGAGATTAGGTGGAGGTTGAGGTTAGGGTTGGGTTTTTAGCTTGAGATTAGGTGGAGGTTGAGGTTAGGGTTGGGTTTTTAGGTTGAGATTAGGTGAGGTTGAGGTTAGGGTTGGGTTTTTAGGTTGAGATTAGGTGGAGGTTGAGGTTAGGGTTGGGTTTTTAGGTTGAGATTAGGTGGAGGTTGAGGTTAGGGTTGGGTTTTAGGTTGAGATTAGGTGGAGGTTGAGGTTAGGGTTGGGTGTTGGGTTGAGATTAGGTGGAGGTTGAGGTTAGGGTTGGTTTTTAGGTTGAGATTATGTGGAGGTTGAGGTTAGGGTTGGGTTTTAGGTTGAGATTAGGTGGAGGTTGAGGTTAGGGTTGGGTTTTAGGTTGAGATTAGGTGGAGGTTGAGGTTAGGGTTGGGTTTTTAGGTTGAGATTAGGTGGAGGTTGAGGTTAGGGTTGGGTTTTAGGTTGAGATTAGGTGGAGGTTGAGGTTAGGGTTGGGTTTTAGGTTGAGATTAGGTGGAGGTTGAGGTTAGGGTTGGGTGTTGGGTTGAGATTAGGTGGAGGTTGAGGTTAGGGTTGGGTTTTTAGGTTGAGATTAGGTGGAGGTTGAGGTTAGGGTTGGGTTTTAGGTTGAGATTAGGTGGAGGTTGAGGTTAGGGTTGGGTTTTTAGGTTGAGATTAGGTGGAGGTTGAGGTTAGGTTGGGTTTTTAGGTTGAGATTAGGTGAAGGTTGAGGTTAGGGTTAGGTGTTGGGTTGAGATTAGGTGGAGGTTGAGGTTAGGTTGGGTTTTTAGGTTGAGATTAGGTGGAGGTTGAGGTTAGGGTTGGGTGTTGGGTTGATATTAGGTGGAGGTTGAGGTTAGGGTTGGGTGTTGGGTTGATATTAGGTGGAGGTTGAGGTTAGGTTGGGTTTTTAGGTTGAGATTAGGTGGAGGTTGAGGTTAGGGTTGGGTTTTAGGTTGAGATTAGGTGGAGGTTGAGGTTAGGGTTGGGTTTTTAGGTTGAGATTAGGTGGAGTATGTTTTCAAGACTTGTACTTCAGTGTGTTCAGCTGCTTCCCTGCTGCTGCTTCATATAAAGGGTTACCAGGATCGTCATACGATTAACGCAATGCTCCTGCTGTCTGCTGTTCATTCTGGCATCGAAACCGGTCTGTTTGGTCCCATACCACACACCTGGCAACCCGAAATTAAAAGTCATTTGCATATTAGTGTATCCAGTGTAACCGCATCACTGGGGCTTTAGTTACAGTGCTCTGGGCCACATTCTGTTCATTCCAGTGAAGAGCTCTGCCACAGCGTGTGGTGCCTGACGTTTGGCGTGTGGTAACATTACTGTGGAATGAAGACGTTCAGCAGATTACAGTCTGGCTGCACCACTGTGTTCAGCCAATCACAGCAGAGACTGGACCCGTCTTCATCTCTAAGAGAAACGATTGTCCCCCATGCTTTGTGGGCTGTTACCTAGGTGTGTCATACCCTTGACTTATGAAGCCTTGCAAACCGCTGACAAAGCAAGCATATAGGGTTCAATGTCTGTGTTTGATTGGATGTAGTTTACATGGTTCTAGTCACAACCAGGGTTTAAATCAAACAGAACTTTAGCTAAACAGTTAGCTGACAGACCTAGCACTGTTAGCTTGCTAGCTTAAGGACACTAGGGGCCCTGGTACAGACCATTAGGAGACTGTCACTGTCTTAAACTTTGTGGGAGGACCATTGTCACTGACAGCCTCTGGCGACATTAGGACAAAATTGAAACTGTCTTGAACAGTAAAGAGCTGTTCATAAGGCTACATGACACCTACATAAGCTTGTTATGACTGGTGACATAGCACCACACTAATGTTTATCATTTTATAATGATTCCGGCAAAAGGTACTTTTACAGTAAATGACGCTTTTCATAAAGGCTATTTATGAACATTTACACCCCCATAAAAATAAGACCCATTGCCCAACTCATGACTGGTGACCCAGCCCTACGCTTAACATTTCATCCCCCCCGCCCCAAAAATTAACCCAAGCCCCCCTTTTTACTCAAACTCAACCCAGCCCCCACCGCTCAACTCAAACTCAACTCAAACTCAACCCAGCCCCCAACGCCCAACTCAAACTCAACCCAATCCCCCCCGCCCAACTCAAAATTAACCCAGCCCCCCCGCTTAACTCAAACTCAACCCAATCCCCCCGCTCAACTCAAACTTAACCCCCCCCCCGCTTAACTCAAACTCAACCCAGCCCCCTACGCCCAACTCAAACTCAACCCAGCCCCCCCGCCCAACTCAAACTCAACCCAGCCCCCCCCGCCCAACTCAAATTCAACCCAGCCCCCCCGCCCAACTCAAACTCAACCCAATCCCCCACCCAACTCAAACTCAACCCAGCCCCCCCCGACTCAACTCAAACTCAACCCAAAACCCCACCCAACTCAAACTCAACCCAATCCCCCCCCCTCAAACCAGATCAAACCCTCTCCCCCCTCAACTCAAACCCATCAGCCCCCCCTGCCCAACTAAAACTCAACCCACCCCCACCTCAACTCAAACAAACTCAACCCAGCTGCCCCCCCCCTCAACAATTCAACTCAAACTCAACCCAATCCCCCGTGCCCCAACTTAAAATCAACCCAATCCCCCACCCAACTCAAACTCGACCCAACCCAGCCCCCCCACTCAACTCAAACTCAACCCAGCCCCCCCACCCAACTCAACCAAGCCTCCGCCCAACTAAAACTCAACCCAGCCCCACCCCCCTCAACTCAAACCCAACCCAGCCCCCCTGCTCAACTCAAACTCAATCCAACGGGATCCAGCTGCGCCAGATGCCTCTCTGCCCAACTCAAATCACATACCCCCCACCCAATTCATACCTTCTTTCAAACTCCAGCTTAAATCCACCCAACCCACCCGCCCATGTAACTCAACTCAACCCCTCCACTCGCCTAACTCAGCTGAACACCCAACCCCACCCCCTGGCTGTCCAACTGAACTGAACTCAACTTCCATTCCATTCCAAAACCGGCAAACAGCGCATCAAATCGTTTACTGTATGATCAGGTTCCTTTATTTCCTCCACAAGATAGAAACTCCCACCCGAGGCATCTGGCGCAGCAGGATCCCGTGGGAGAATGGATGTGTACGGTTACAGACTGTGGCCACTTTATTAGACACGCTTCCATTCTTGGTACGCCCTGTAGGTGTACAGTTAGACTGAAGCTCATCCTGTTCCGTGCCCAATTGGTGTTAGTCATCCTCCAGCGCCTCTTTGGTGTTGAATGGTAAATCCTAACACATTTCGCTCCCTGCTGAATAATCTAACACATGTTTGAGCAAGATTAAGGCTTTATGGATACAAGCAACCTCCACACCTTCACTGCAAATACAAGCCTACACAGAGCTTCCAGTCGAAAGCTGAACGAGGTTGTAACAGTCGCTAAAGAGTGGTCCTCTTACATTGTATTCTCCCACACAAGCATTCAGCACTACTCCACAGTACCTTACTGCCAGCCACCGTTCACTGTTCACTGACACCTCTTTCTGTATTGGGACTTCTTCTCTGGCGCGTTGGTCTGTCACGTGTCAGGACTCTTCCTCTGCCTCAGCCGAATCCAATCCAGTTCAGTTCAGCTTTTGTCATTATACAAATACAGGGTTGTACAGGATAACAAAACACGGTCAGGCCACAAAAAATCCATAGTGTCCAGTGCAAAGACGAATAGACAAATAAACGATTTGTGTGTAAACAGTAAACAGTACGACGTGCAAAGTGTGTAAGAGCCTTATCTGTATGTCAGAATGTGAACAGTAGAACTAAAGTGCAGTTAGCATATGCAGGACTACACTTCCCATGATCCCCCACTACATGATGCCGACACCACGAGTTCTTCCTCTTCCATTCAGGAATTGCTTCCCAGCTCTTCTTCCCTGGAATTCTGATGTACTTCACCTGTTTTCCATTCTCTCTGTTTATCCATTCCTGTGTATGACCCTCGTTTGCCCTTTGGTTGTCTTCTTGGGCCTCTCCCTCTGGTTCTGATTGGCTGGTTATCGGTTTGTCTTGGGTTTGACCCTTTGCCTGTATCTGGATTGGTGCTCTGGTTTGTCCAGGCCTGTTTTGATTGCTCTGGTTTGGTTCCCTCTGTTCGTCTGCTGGCTCTGAATTGACTCTCTCACCACACCACATTAACCTCTCACTCCGTTTGACCTCCGTGAGCCTGGTTTGTCCACCTAGCGTCACATGCTCTTGTATCTTGGAAGCATTTCCGTTTAGCTATGCTAACTTGTCTGCTGTAATTATTATTCTGGCTGGTTACGAGCTTGAAGGTTAAATAACACTGCAGGTTCACACGGTAATCATAGTAATTAACCTGGGAGGAGACCGGGATTAGCTTCCGTAGCTCCTGCTTGTGGAACATGTGGAAGCCAGCATTTGGTAGTGATGCACATCCCCGTTTTCTCTCCAACTCTCGACTCCTGAGACTGGAACTGATCAAAGCGTTGCTAAGCGTTGTCTAAGCGTCGTTTAGCCACTTTGGATGAGCGATCTGAGAAATTATTTTTATTTCATGCAATGATGGGAGAGAGAGGGAAACTCGGAATACTGAGACAATCATTACGGGAGTCAGAATTCTTCGAAAAGTTCCCATGAGCTGATAAAGGTAAAAAAAAAAAAAGAGTCCAAGAGACGACACTGAGCATCCTGACTCTCGAGTCATAGGCTAAGAGTTGAACCCTAGAATTCCTGGACTCCTCATCGACTCCCCGTTCCTCACGTTTGGCCTGTTCATGGTGTTAAATAAATCAGCTCCTCCTGGTGTTCCTGCTGAGCCTCCACCTCAGAGCATGTTCTAGAACATGTTCAGTGAGAGGCCCAGTCATGGGGCCCATTAGCTGTGTATTTCCAAACAACCGTCTGGACTTTTCACCCCCACACCACCACCCGCCAACTTCATTCCAATTCCCGTTCTGGGGTTTGATTCCTGTTCTGGGTGGCTATGCTGTGCTACACCAATAAGATTCCTTGGGCAAGGCTCCTAACACTACATTGGATAAGAGCGTCAGCTATATGCCGTAAATGTAAATGAGAAAATCATTAATAATGTGCAGTTGTTATAATGCTCAGTAAAGATTTTGTTAAGCCTTTGTTATAAGCCCTTGAGTCCCTGTGACTGAAACATACCTAACAGTGTGTAACACCTCCACGAGCAACAACCACAGCTGTGATTGGATTTAGCGTGTATGGTACTTTCTAGATTCTGGATGTAGCCACATCAATGTCCAGACACTCTTACATCTAAGAACTGGTCAGTTGGGCCAGATTTGGTGGATGCCTGTGATTTCTGGGGTTGATTGCGTTGATGCTAATGCTTGTTTACTTAGTTTGCCAGTACTTTAAGATGTGCTCTATACTGTAGCGTGCTGGTTTAGTTACCGTTTTCAGTATGTCAGTTTGTACGACACATTTTGGGTGGTCATGGGCTGGAGGTTAAGGACGCCCACCTTGTCCCTTGAGGGCTGCTGGATCGATTTCCTGAACCAACAAGAGACGATTGAAGAGCGATGCACCTAGCACCCAACTGCTCCCCGGGCCCGCTCTGGGCAAGTGTGCTCACTGCCCCCTAGTGGATGGAGGCTGGTAGATTCCTCTGTGTGCAAGCATAATTGGCGAATTGTTCTAAATGATTCTCAATCTCAACTCTTTCAAGTCTAATGCCTATTTATTAGTATTCTGGTTTCCCAATAGACTGAATACTTCAGTAATGTGTGAGTAACTGTTCCTTACAGGAGTCTATCTGTATTCTGAACTTTAGATCCTGATCTTGAGGTTTTAGTCATTATTAAACTCGTATTAGCTCCTAAGTGATAAACTCCAGGAAAGCTATACGCCTGACACTGCTTACAGCCCATTGGGATCAAATGTTGCTAATTCTAAACTGATAAGATGTACAATTAGATTCCACACAGAAGACCTCCAATTCTGTTCCAATACAGACCATAATGAATAAAGATTGAATGAAGATTGATGCACAGAGCAGAATCTGTTAAGAATTGGTGAATCTGGGCTGCACTAAGCAACCAACAAGACCTTAATCAGCTCCCAGTATGTGTTTCTTTAAATGAAGCCATGCCAACTTTGTTAACACTTTAATCAGGTCGAAGATTGGAGTCGGTGGGATTTTCCCCCGGGACCACGTCGTACCTTTCAGGTGTATGGTTTGTATCCGTACAGAAGCATCTTCTCACTGTGGAGCAGCAAAAATGTGATCTCTGGTAGTTCTTCCTAAAGTAGAAAGTCAGTGTGGAGTGCCAGCTTATTTGCCAGCGGATGTTGTTATGCGTGCCCTGCTTATAGCAGATGTTACAGCGCCATCTTGTGCAAACTGTAAATTTACTGTAACTGGTGAAATGTGGAATGATTATGGTAAGGCAGCCAAGAGATGAATAAGATCTCAGTTAATGTGTGGAACAAAGCTCAACCAAATCGGGAAAGGGCATTCCCAGAACAAGAATTAACACAAACAGTTTGCTGCTAGTAGCAGCAAAGCTAGTATCAGTTGAGTTGAGCTCAGTTAAGCTCAAGTCACTTCACTTGAGTTGAGCTCAGTTCATATGACTTGAGTTGAGTTGAGCTCAGTTCACTTCACTTGAGTTGGGTTGAACTCAGTTCACTTGAGTTGAGTTGAACTTAGTTCACTTCACTTGAGTTGAGTTGAACTCAGTTCACTTCACTTGAGTTGAGCTCAGTTCACTTCACTTGAGTTGAGTTGAACTCAGTTCACCTCACTTAAGTTGAGTTCACTTGAGTTGAGTTGAGCTCAGTTCACTTCACCTGAGTTGAGTTGAACTCAGTTCACCTCACTTAAGTTGAGTTCACTTGAGTTGAGTTGAGCTCAGTTCAATTCATTTGAGTTGTGTTCACTTCACTTGAGTTGAGTTGAGCTCAGTTCACTTCACTTGAGTTGAGTTGAACTCAGTTCACTTCACTTAAGTTGAGTTCACTTGAGTTGAGTTGAGCTCAGTTCAATTCATTTGAGTTGTGTTCACTTCACTTGAGTTGAGTTGAGCTCAGTTCACTTCATTTGAGTTGAGTTCACTTCACTCGAGTTGAGTTAAGCTCAGTTCACTTCACTTGAGTTGAACTCAGTTCACTTCACTGGAGTTGAGCTCAGTTCACTTCTCTTAAGTTGAGTTCAGTAGAGTTGAGTTGAGCTCAGTTCACTTCATTTGAGTTGAGTTCACTTCACTTGAGTTGAGCTCAGTTCACTTCAGTTGAGTTGAGTTGAGTTGAACTCAGTTCACTTCACTTGAGTTGAGCTCAGTTCATTTGAATTGAGTTCACTTCACTTGAGTTGAGTTGAGCTCAGTTCACTTCACTTCACTTGAGTTGAGTTGAGTTGAGCTCAGTTCACTTCCCTTCACTTGAGTCGAGTTGGGTTGAGTTCAGGTTAATTCAGTTTCTTTTACTGGAGCGGTTCAGAGTTTAACAGCCATGTATGCAAAACACAACATCAACATGAACAAAAACACATAGTACAGCTCATAACTGAAACCCAGTTTAAGCAGATCACAAACCCGACAGCCCTGTAGTCCCATTAGCTGTAAAAGAGTTCCCCCATCTGTTACTTTTTACTACTGGGAGCCTGAATCTGCATGCAGAAGGAATCTCAAAGCTCACATTCTGAGTAACGCCACAGAGGAATATTAGGCAATGGCAATTGTCAGTGTCTTTCAGCATCACTCAGTGAGATAGCACTCCGAACACGCTGGAGCATGCACCCAATATGGGTCCCCCCAAAGTACTGGGGGGCATTTTACACACTACAGTCACAATGCAAGGAACCATTTAGCCCGCTAGCATGTTGGTGCATTTCATACAATTGGGCAATTTGCTAACTCCCATTGTTGGTGTCCCATTGTGTTATTACATTTATATAACACCCCTAACATCTAATGCTACCTTATTACAGCCCTGTTATTACAGGCTAATTCATATCTATACTGCTGTTTATTATATTTAGCCTCTCACCAGCTGAAGGTAAGTAACATATTTATGACGTTTGTTCTCACCAGTTTAAGAATGTAAAGGTGGAAACAGAAAGTCCATAATGTTGGTTCTGTGTGGCTATGTTTGTGTTGCAGACTCAGTAGTGCCCGTCACAGACACACCAATTACACATAGACAAAGGGATATGGTTACTGTGCTGAACTGGTCACACTGTCTGGATTCTGCCAGCACTTCCACGTATACGGCCTTTGGTAAATCTTTCTGTTCTGGACGGGCCAGCAGTCTCGGTTTTGTTGTTCCAGCTAAGTTCAGTCTAGTGAACAGTCGCCTCGGCCACATCCTATCCCTCTGTGTGTCCAGAGGGTCTGTTCATGTTGTGACTTTTTCAAAACTGCCTCCTTCTATACGTCATGCCAAACCGTAGCTTGTGATTGGTGGCTTTGCGTGTCAGTCATATCTCCGTTTCTGACAGTAGTGGGCGGTTCCTGGCCATGTTGAATGGTACCAGACTCTCTGTAGACAATGCGAGACTATAGACATGGTGACTCCGGTTGATGTCATCACCACTGTTAAGGAATCTTCTCACATCAAACCCTGTGCAGGTGGTCCAGATTTGGTGGATGTCTTCCCTGGCACAGTTCCGAGGAGAATTCCCTGTAGGCTGGGATTGTATCCACTGCTGGTAGACCCGTATGACCGTACGCTTCCACACACCTGCAGATTCAGCTACTTCCTTCACACTATGGTCTTTGGCCACGCCCACATGCAGTCCCTCCTTTTAGCCAGTCATTAACATCTGCTCTGGAGACGCTCTCCACACATGGAACGAGACATTCCCTGCACTGTAGCACCTCTTCCCAATCTATGGATCCCATCACTCACACCCCGCAGGGATTTATAGCCCCATCATCCAAGTGCAGCGCCATCTGCAGGAGCCTAAAGGTACTACCACCTGAAACACACCAGGTGACTCATTTTTTGTCCGGTGAGCTTAATGATACTACTATCGAACCTTTCTGTGACTTCTGTTCTCACCAGTTTAGGAATGTAACATGGGGATATTGGTTCTGAGCGAACTGAGTGATGTTTACTTGGTGAGCTCTGGCGCTCACTCTTCTCTGGCATTATGCAGATACATCCCCACTAAAGCTGTAAATACATTGCAGCTCCCTCAGGGGCGAACATTTCTTTGGCAGTGGATCGGTGATGGTCCGGACTGAATGAGCTCAGGCTTATTGGATTGCTCTTCCGTCAAGCTGCCCTTTAACAGCTCAGCTCCAGATTACGCTTCAGCCATACAGCACGCTTTTATTCTGGTGTTTCGTGTCAACTGACTGCTAAACGCACTGCGGCTCATATATCCAAATATAGGACATTTAATGGGACCCAATACAGCACACGTGACGCAGCATGTGAATATTGCAATGGCTTCAAACCAAACCATTCACTTCCCAGTTAATACCGAGCTGCAAGAACAGCCTGTCTTTAATTCATGGCTTCTTGTTATGACACATTAACCACACAAGGAACAGCTGCTCCCAGAAGGAGGTGTGGGACTGCGGTGCGGTTGGGAAGGAAGATAAAGGTGACCAGGATCAATAACTGATGATAAATTTAGACTGATATGATCAATATTTATTGAGCTACACATACAGAAGTCTGTCTCTCAGTATGGCGTCAGGCCGCCGTGTTCGCTAACCCAACACGCCAGACGTCTCGGTATGGAGCTGTAGGGGTTCCTAATGGTGTCCTGTGATAATCCATCCCATGCAGCTTGAACATCCTCACACAGTTCCTGCAGATGGTGCGGTAGGGGTGGAGGTGGAGGGACACCAGGTCTTCTGGAAGTGTGATGACAAACCGTTCATCTTGGTGCTGACCACGGTGCCTCCACACACGGATTCGTTGGGCGTCTCCACCAAGACTAAAGCGGGACTCGTCACTGAAGATGACCCGCTGCCATTCTGAGTCACTCCATGACAGTCTGGTACGACACCACTGCAGTCTTTGGTGACGGTGACGTGGTGTTAAGGACAGTCGTGGTAACGGTCTGTGTGCATGTAGTCCTGCGTGGTGCAGCCGTCTGCCGATGGTGCTGCACTAACAGGACGACTCATGGAGGACACCACTGCTCGCTGGATGTCTGTAATGGTGGCTGTTGGGTCAGTCAGGGACAGAGATCAGACCCGTCCTTGCTCACGTCACATGTTCAGCCGAGTCTGAAACTTGTGAAACCTTCCCACCAAGTTTCATTCCTGTTGATTTATTCCTTCTAAATCTTTTAAAGATGAGTGTATTTGCTTGCAAGGATTTGAATAAATATGAAATGAATAAAGATCTGATTGTTTTCAATAATACAGCATCTTACTTTCACATACAGCAGGATATTAATACTAAACAAGTTTAAAAACCAAACTAAAGTTACGAAGCGTAGAATAATGGAACTTTAATAGTGACGGAACCTTCTATTATCCCACAGGTCATCTTCAAGTAGACTTAATAACACTCTGTCATTTTGACAGTCATTCCTAGAGCACTGTATGGCGTGGGCATATTAATATACTTCACGCTACATTTTGCAGAAGGAGGC
The DNA here is from genome assembly GCA_024036415.1 of Prochilodus magdalenae. Classification (NCBI taxonomy): domain Eukaryota; kingdom Metazoa; phylum Chordata; class Actinopteri; order Characiformes; family Prochilodontidae; genus Prochilodus; species Prochilodus magdalenae. The sequence goes on from JAMWET010002607.1 coordinate 32,101, forward strand.
GGAACAAGGTAATCGGAGGGTCCAGCTGTCAGGAAAGCTCCACTATACGAGTAATTTCCGCACAATGCAATCCAGCGGAAATGAATACTGAATTATACTCACGCTTATTTAACCCCGGAGTTCAGAACGGGGATCCGGTTTGAGGCGCAGTGGCAGAAACGCTCATCAGACTCCTTCAAGTTGAGCTCCTGCAGGCTCTCATTCTAAACATCCTTATAACGCTCAGCTGAATGACATGGTTACACCTCATACCCTGAATCAGAGGGGTGTGTCTGACGCATCCCATCCCCCGAAAGTAGGCATTTCGTCCCACTCCTGCAGTCCTGTATGAGGGTAATGACTGCCTATGACTGCCTGATGTCAGACTTGTCTTTAGTGGGCTTGATTGTGGTGTACTGGTCTTCATAGAAGCGCACTGTGGTTGGTGTCCGCAGTGGATAACACCACACCTACCAGGAAGCTGTTGTCGCATATGGGAGACTGGGGTTTGATTCCCAGTCTGGGTGACTACACTGTGCTACACCAATAAGAGTCCTTGGCCCGCTACACTGCCCTACCTGTAATACGATTACCTGTGTCAGTTGCTCTGGATAAGAGCCTTGGCTAACTGCCGTAAATGTGAAAGCACCGTAGCACAATAGTGCAGGTGATGTGTGGTTTACGTGGTTGCCTGTTTCTCTAAATAGGTGTATTAGCTCTGTATGGATTATTTAGCTGTTATGCTAATTATGCATGCTAATTCTTATGTGATATTATGATTATTACACAGTGGGGTCACATTATTATGACCACTTCCTACATTTACATTTATGGCATTTAGCTGAGGCTCTTATCCAGAGCGACTTACAAGGTTAATCATGTTACAGGTAGGCCAGTGTAGTGTTAGGAGTCTTGCCCAAGGACTCTTATTGGTGTAGCACAGCCTAGTCACCCAGACCGAGCTTCAAACCCCTGTCTCCCACACGTGGTGGCTCTCTGGCAGGTAGTGGTGGATAGTGGTGCTATCCACAGAGCTACACCATCCACCTAGTCTCGACGGCAGCAAGGCGTAGCTTATGAAGGTGTCGTGAGCCGGCTTGGTGCGTATATGCGGGCTGTTGTAGGCTGTATATTTGGTTGAGCTCGGTCTGTGCATGTTAAGATGCTTCAAGTTGCATTGCTGTTTCTGTGCTTGACTTGTTTAAAAATCCGCTAAGAGTAGACTCATTAATGATGCCCTGGACTAACATCCGTTCATTATCTCCCCGTCTGTTTTTCTCCTCGTCTCTCTGATCAACATATCGACGTTGTGTTAAACAGGAATGCTGACAGTCTTTCAGAATGGCTGCATAATTAAGGCCGTCAGATGCGCAGAAGTTTTTGTTCACAGTGGTTCGACGGGAAACGCGCCGTTCTGGCGTCAACGTTATCCACGGTGGTGGTAATGGGAACCAGATGTCTGAAGAGTTTAGTGCTTCTGAAAGATCATCAAAGGGTAAATACAGAATTACTCAGATTTCTTTATTAGCTCATCCTTCACCTGTCACCGCAGAGAGGTGGTTCTGCTAGAAAGACTCCAGCGGCTGGAGTGATCTTCGATTAGGTGGACAATTGGAAGGATAACCATTCCTAAGGAATAAGGAGTCTTTGGCGTAGGCCCGGTCCTGGACCCAGGTCTCCCAGACCGTTGCAGACCTGGTGGGTCTGATTATTTGAGTTTAGGTGTTGGGCATTACAGTGTACAGTACTTTAATAGTGGAAGCCGAGATACAGGCCAGCAGGGGGCGATCTGACCACGTTCCCCTCCTACAGTATGTTCTAGAAAACTGCCTGTTTGGGTTTGGGAACTAACCCTGTGTTCTGTTTTCAGTTTGTTTTGCAGTGTGGAAAAACCATCACATGCGCACAGTGACCAACTACTTCATTGTGAACCTCTCGTTCGCCGACATCCTGGTCACCATCACCTGCCTTCCTGCAAGCCTGGTAGTGGACATCACGGAAACATGGTTCTTCGGAGAAACGCTCTGTCGGATATTACCGTATTTACAGGTGAGTGCCTGCGAGGAGCAGATACGCTTCCGTCACGGTCATCTCCGGTCCGGGAATCAATGAAATGGGCTATCACGGCGTGAGGCACGTCTGTAGGCGTAGTCATGGGATGTCTTGATCATAGTAGCCTCCCCAGATATCTCACAATGTTTAAATACGTATTTGGTCATTGAAACTTTAACGTGAGAATTGGAGCTTTTTGCTCTTGGGCTCCCCCTACAGGTGTGGAGGGTAGGTCACCATCACATTTTGAGCCCCTCTTATGGACAGCTGGTACTCAAGGACACGTCATTCAAAAGTCATTCAACACTCTGAGGCGGTTTTAGTCTCCTGAAAGTTCTCCAGGCCTTGAACATCTCTGGGAAGGATTGAAAAACGAGATAGGGAACATGCTGTGGTATTTCACCACATGAACGGGAGTAGCAGTCAGGGTTCTTCAGCTCTGCAGGGCCACGCTGTGATGAAGGCAATCGAAGGACATATCAAATAATTAGTCGTTTCAGCTTTTAGCACATGCTGAAAGGAAGTTCTATGTCATTTTTAAACTGGTGGAGTTTTTGCTGCTGTATTTTTGGCACTTATTCAGACTCTAGGATAATGAACTTAAAAGAACCTGGGTGCCATTTAAATAAACTCACCGGCCAATCAAATGAGTCCTATTGCATGTTAGGGGGTAGTAACTTCAGGCTCCTGCAGATGGCGCTGCTGTACGAGGATGATGGGGCTATAAACCCCTGTAGGATGTGAGTGACAGGATCCATAGATTGGGAAGAGGTGCTACAGTGCAGGGAATGTCTCGATCCATGTGTGGAAAATGGCTCCAGAGCAGATGTTAATGATTGGCTAAAAGGAGGGACTGCGTGTGGGCGTGGCCAAAGACCATAGTGTGAAGGAAGTAGCTGAATCTGCAGGTGTATGGAAGTGTACGGTCATACGGGTCTACCAGCAGTGGATACAATCCCAGTCTACATGGAATTCTCCTCGGAACTGTGCCAGGGAGGGCATCCACCAAATCTGAATCGACTCGACTGATCGATCCTTTGATGTAGGAGAGTCTGAACACTGATGTGGCTACATCCAGAACCTTCTCCAGTACACGCCCAATTCAGTCCCAGCTGTTACTGGTGCTGGTGGAGGTGCTACACAGTGTTAGGTACGTTTCTTAGGGACAGGGGACTCTCTTACAAATAAATAAACATGATTAGATAGATAGATAGATAGATAGATAGATAGATAGATAGAAAAAAGGAAGAAAGGAGAAATGTAGGAAGGAAACCATGAAAGAAATAAAGAAAAGGAGCAAAGATAAAAGGAAGAAAGAAAGGGAAGATAGCGAAAAATGGAGATGTTTGGGTAGATAAAATGAAACAAGGCAAAGATTCAGAAAGAAAGAAAGAAAGAAGCAAGCAAAGAAACAGAGATGAATTAAAGAACGGAGGAAAGAGAAAGGGAAGCAAATAAAGAAATGAAGAGAAAGGACGTATGGAAAGAAGATTCAGATCTCCTCAGAAAGACACCGAAGATCCACTCACCTGCTCTGTGGTGGTCCTGTGGGGGTCCTGACCATTGAAGAACAGGGTAATACAGTATACAGAGAAACAGATGGACTACAGTCTGGACCTGTACACCTACAGAGTGTCCTGTATAATACCGGGGCAGTGAGTGTAGATATAAGGAGGTGGTGTTAATAAAGTGCTCAGTGAGCTCCAGTTCCAGGTTCCGGACTAATGAAACCCAGTTCCCTGCGCTCTGCCGGTCCTATATCCTGTCCCAGGTGAAGTCTGTTTAATGCCCCTCCCTTTCCAGCCCGGCACTAATGCTGGGACTAGTCCGCAGCTCCGTGTGTTGGTGCTGATACATGCACTGCACGGTCTGATCGCAGGGTTTGTGCCCAGACCTGTGATAGACCGCACATAGGGCTTGTTAATTAGCCAATCAGTGGAATCATGTGTGCTGGAGTAGGGATATTTCAGCACCAGGGTTTACAAACACGGCCACAGGCGATCCGTTTTCATCCCCGCCGACAATCAACTGTAAGTGCTTCCAAATCAATACTGCCAATAGCTGTCTGAGCCCGCCTTGGCCAGGGCCAGCTGAAATGCCTTCGTGGTCATCCCATCTCCGCCTCTGCACTCCTAAATCTAGTGTTTGTCATTTTCGGAATGCTTTTGGATGTGCAGCTCCTCTTTGCCAGCTGCGATAGCTCTGGGCTGAGCTTGGTGTGCACCAGGAACTCTATGAAGTAACCTAAAGGGAGTGTTACTTTTCCGTGTAACCACACATGCTACAAAGCCACCAGTGCTGGGCGTTCTGCCTTGCCCAGCTATCCCCTGGATCAGACAGCAGGAGTTTTAATAGGAACGCTGAGGTGATGCAGGCGGGAGGAGCAGACCCCTCGCCTGGGAAGATTGGTTGCCCTTTTCAGTGCATAGGACTTTCCACAAGCCATGTAGTGAGAGATCCGACCCACCACTTGTGCACCAGTGAAGACGTTACGAAGCTGATGTACACTCTGAAGAACAGCTGCACCCAACTGTCAGGAATGAAGTTTTAGGAAACTGGGTTCACCATCGGCAGACGGCTGCACCACGCAGGACTACATGCACACAGACCGTTACCACGCCTGTCCTTAACACCACGTCACCGTCACCAAAGACTGCAGTGGTGTCGTACCAGACTGTCATGGAGTGACTCAGAATGGCAGCGGGTCATCTTCAGTGACGAGTCCCGCTTTAGTCTTGGTGGAGACGCCCAATGAATCCGTGTGTGGAGGCACCGTGGTCAGCACCGAGATGAACGGTTTGCCGTCACATGTCCAGAAGACCTGGTGTCCCTCCACCTCCACCCCTACCGCACCATCTGCAGGAACTGTGTGAGGATGTTCAAGCTGCATGGGATGGATTATCACAGGACTCCATTAGGAACCTCTACAGCTCCATACCGAGACGCCTGGCGTGTTGGGTTAGCAAACACGACGGCCCGACGCCATACAAGCTCAATAAAAATCCTACCCCTCCACCTCAACCCTACCCCTAGACATGAGCACCAAAAACAGGGGTAGGGCTATGTGTTAGGGGTAAGGAGTGAAGTGGGATTGGGCCAAGCCCCCCTTGAGCAGGCCAGAGGCAACAACTCGGAAAGAAACCTCGAGAGGAACCAGGCTCAAGGGTGGAACCCAACCTCCTCAGGTCGATCACGGATGAAGAGAGACCGGCAGAACTAACAGGAGGAGGAGCTTAGAACATCTATTAGATCCAGTCTGATTAGATCCAGTCTGATTAGATCCAGTCTGATTAGTCCAGGAGGGAGTAACTGCAGAGGCGGAGCCGACCCATAGATAGAGTTCATGATCAGAGCCAGACGCTGGTCAGTGTAAAGGTGGTGGTCATGCTGGGTGAGGAACTGGAGGAACCAGGGCAGGAGACCCACGGTGGAGCTGATGCTCAGGTGCCTCTAGCTGCTCTGGGGGTTCCCATGTGATCACTCCGGAGAAATGTCATTCCTGAGAGAGACAGAGAGAGAGACAGAGAGAGAGAGAGAGACAGAGAGAGAGACACAGAGAGAGAGAGAGAGACAGAGAGACAGAGAGAGACAGAGAGACACAGAGAGACACAGAGAGAGAGAGAGAGACACAGAGAGAGAGAGAGAGAGACAGAGAGAGAGAGACACACAGAGAGAGAGAGAGAGACACAGAGAGACACAGAGAGAGAGAGAGAGAGAGAGAGAGAGAGAGAGAGAGAGACACAGAGAGAGAGAGAGAGAGAGACAGAGAGAGAGAGAGAGAGACACAGAGAGAGAGAGAGAGAGAGGGAGAGAGAGAGAGAGACACAGAGAGACACAGAGAGAGAGAGAGAGAGAGAGAGAGAGAGAGACAGAGAGAGAGAGAGAGAGACACAGAGAGAGAGGGAGAGAGACACAGAGAGAGAGAGAGAGAGAGAGAGAGGGAGAGAGAGAGAGAGACACAGAGAGACACAGAGAGAGAGAGAGGGAGAGAGGGAGAGAGAGAGAGAGAGAGAGAGAGAGAGAGAGAGAGAGAGAGAGGGAGAGAGACTGATTAGGAGGACTAGGAGATAGACATTCTAACTTGCTGTATGAACTGAGTGAGTGTAGTCCTGAGAGTCCTGTAGAGGATTCCTCTGCGCTGGTAGCCCCTCAGTGTTCTCCATCAGCGCTGATCCGCTCATAGAGAAGACAGATTGCACCTATGTGCATCACGTGACCATGAAGCATTTTGAACTTTTATTGAAACGACTTTCTCTATACACGGCTTTACTGGAATCCCAGACCCAACTATAAGGAACAAGAGGGAAATGTCTGAGAGGAAGCCTTGAGGAAAGCGTATGGATAAAACTGACCCAGGTGGGATAAAAGGAAATGTCCGCACAGAGGACTAATCTCTGAGCTGATCCAGTGGCCAGCGGTAAAAGGCTGCCGGAGGATACGAGAACATGGCAGGTACATAGTTCACTTTGAACTCGTGGCAGGTTTAAGAGATCAAGCAGCAGTATCATGTAATAAATCTCTCTCAGGGCAGTAGGAGTCGGGAAGACTGACGGCTACAAGTGCTTGCATGTATGAAGCCTGCCCCCGCCCCCCAAACGTCTAGCACCCCGCAAACGTAGCTCACCCCAGCAGGCTTTCTGATTGGCTGCTGAGCATCAGGTAGTGTCTGCTGCCAGAGCTGCTCATATTGGACCAGAAATGGGATGGCAGAAGACTGTGTTGTCAGTAGTACACTACCTGTCAAAGGTTTAGACACACCAGACATCCAGCGAGCAGCGGTGTCCTCCATGAGTCATCCTGGTCCACCATCGGCAGACGGCTGCACCACGCAGGACTACATGAACGGTCAGCACCAAGATGAGCGGTGTGTTGTCACACGTCCGGAAGGCCTGGTGTCCCTCCACCTCCACCCCTACCGCACCATCTGCAGGAACTGTGTGAGGATGTTCAAGCTGCATGGGATGGATTATCACAGGACACCATCAGGAACCTCTACAGCTCCATACCGAGACGTCTGGAGTGTTGGGTTAGCAAACACGGCGGCTTTCACATAAAGTCTTCTAATGAGAAACAGTTTAACTGGCCAGAATAAGAGTCAGGTTAGCTTAGCTTCTCAGAGCGCAGAGCCTTTTCGCTCTCGGTTATCATAAGACCACAAGACCATATGTGTCTGTAAAACTGTCTGGAGGGTCAAAGGACATAATTCCAGTTCTGTAAATCGCATTTACGACAGCTAGAAGCTCTGTTTGTGTAGCAGGGCACCGGTATTCCAAACTCCATTCGATTCAGTGCACTGCCGTTAGTCTATCAGTGGCGCAGAAAAATACTGGCTCAGGGCGCTGGAGAAAACGAGCTTTCATGGGTTCGCAAATAGTGAATCAGTAGCCGGAGGGCAGAGGTTGTGAGAGACAGCTCTTTCAGAGAGAGAGAGAGAGAGAGAGAAAGAGAGAGAGAGAGAGCTAGAGAGAGAGCGGGGCATGGTAATCTCTGAATACTGTGTCTGTATGTGCATGAATGAACATTTCTCCTTGGCTTGGTTCTCCGAGTGGATTATGTGCTTTTGAATTGTTATATGTTGAGTTGAAGCTGCCATAGAAGAGAGAACTACACCCACCAGCCACGTTAAAGAATACATCTCCTCTCATGCATCATATCTACACTCACTGTCCATCTTATCAGCTCCACTGACCATACAGGACACTCTGTAGGTGTACAGGTCCAGACTGTAGTCCATCTGTTTCTCTGTGTACTGTATTACCCTGTTCTTCAATGGTCAGGACCCCCACAGGACCACCACAGAGCAGGTATGATGTGGGTGGTGGATCATTCTCAGCACTGCAGTGACACTGACGTGGTGAGGGTGTGTTAGTGTGTGTGGTGCTGGTGTGAGTGGATCAGAATCGTCCACCAACCAAAACTATCCAATCAACAGTGTCCTGTGGGCAGCGTCCTGTGGGGCAGCATCCTGTGGACAGTGTCCTATGGGCAGCACCCTGTGGGCAGCTTCCTGTGCCCCCTGATAAAGACCTAGAGGATGACCAACACTGCACGGTGCAGCAGCAGATGAGCTATCTTCTCTGCCTGTCCATCTACAAGGTGGAGCAGCAAGGTAGGAGTGTCTAATAGAGTGGACAGTGAGTGGACAGAGTGTCTAAACACTCCAGCAGCACTGCTGTGTCTGATCCACTCACACCAGCACCACCCACACTAACACACCACCACCACGTCAGTGTCCCTGCAGTGCTGAGAATGATCCACCACCCACATCATACCTGCTCTGTGGTGGTCCTGTGGGGGTCCTGACCATTGAAGAACAGGGTAATACAGTATACAGAGAAACAGATGGACTACAGTCTGGACCTGTACACCTACAGAGTGTCCTGTATGGTCAGTGGAGCTGATGGACAGCGGGTGTATATTACCCTGTGATGGTGTAATAAGGAGAGTTGAGTGATTGGAACCCGGCTGACGAGGCTGAAGCGGACTTCCTGTTTGCCGGTTTCTTAACCGAATGTTCTGTTCCACCTTAAATGATACAGCTACTACAGGGGCCAGAACCTGCGAACACTGCACCATTTAAGGTTGAACAAAGAATACGTTGGAGAGGCTTAGGTTCCCAAATCTTTATCAGGATCCCGGATAACTTTAATCCTGTGGTCTGGACCTTTCACTCCGGACTGTTTCCCAAACCTTGGACAGTACGGTGCAGCTGTATCAGGTTTCACTGTCTGGATCAGAAAAGGCACAGTACTGATCAGGACTGATCCTCAAACTGGGAGCCTGGTGCATGAGCTGGATCAGTCCCATCATTACTTTGACTGGGTCTTGTCTCAGTCTCTGTTTAACCCGTAAGAGCCCGCAGTGACGTACGTGTAACAGGCCATTTAAACGCCCGTAAGGTTCTTTATACAGCTTTACCCTTCACCTGAACACACAGTCCCTGAGGGACCTGTGCCCAACATCCTGGATCCAGTCACATTAACCATTTAAGAGCTTTAATATTCATATACTCATATCTATATCACATATACCCATATCTATATCACATATACCCATATTCTATATTACACATACCCATATTCTATATAACATATACCCATATGCTATCTTACATATACCCATATTCTATATTACATACACCCATATTCTACAGTATATTACATATGCCCCTATTCTATATTACACATACCCATATTCTATATAACATATAACCATATTCTATATAACATATACCCATATCCTATATTACAAATACCCATATCCTATATAACACATACCTATATCCTATATTACACATACCTATATTCTATATTACACATACCTATATTCTATATTACATATACCCTTATTCTATATAACATATACCCATATTCTATATCACATATACCCATATCTATATCACATATACCCATATCCTATATCACATATACCCATATCCTATATTACATACACCCTTATTCTATATAACATATACCCATATTCTATATAACATATACCCATATGCTATATTACATATACCCATTCTGACCCCATTTCTAGAACACCATGATGGAATACCAGTTATGAAATCATTGTTATTGTGATATATGCTACCAGTATTATGACTCTATAATACTTACAGAAGACGTCATGTGACCTCTCTGTCACAGTAAGACTGATCTGTTATGATCCTATAACTGACCCCTCATTATTTTCCCTTAAGGGGAAACGGCTCTGGGCTCTTATGGGTTAAGGTGGACTCGGACATAGCTGTTCTAAAGTCTGAGTCTTGGATCCTCTCGAGGGTCCTTGCTCTGAGGGGGTTTCTCCTTGCCACTGTTGCCCCTGGGTTGCGCACTGGAGGCTTGGACCCAGATTCTCTGTAAAGCTGCTTTGGGACAACATCTGTTTTATAAAGCTTGACTGTAATATAAAGATGAATAATATTTTAAGCCTGTCATATTTCAAAAAATGTTTAATTAAATATAAAATCATTTAATAATATACTGAATATCATGTATAATTAATGATAATAAATGTACAGTGAATAATTTTTTTTATTTATATCTTATTTATATGAGATGAAAACAATCACAACCTTGTCCCAGTCTTGAGTTTGTGTCCAGATCTCAGTCCTGACAGATGTTTAACGCGAAGAAGTCATTCCCTTCATTGGCAGACTTGACTGGCAGCGCCAGCTTCATCTACAGTGCAGAGTCTTTTCACTGGCATCTACCAGCTGAGAGTGCATTAGTCGTCATTCCTGAACTGTCTTTAGTTTTACATCCTGTTTCCTCCCTGTCGTTTTTTGTCCAGACCATCTCCGTGTCTGTCTCGGTGCTGACCCTCAGCTGCATCGCCCAGGACCGCTGGTACGCTATCTGCCATCCTCTCAAGTTCAAGAGCACGGCCAAAAGGGCCCGTAAGAGCATCGTGCTGATCTGGCTGGTGTCCTGCGTGATCATGATCCCTCAGGCCATCGTCATGGAGTGCAGCAGTCTGCTGCCCGAGCTGCTGCCCGAGCTGACCAACAAGACCAGCCTCTTTACCGTGTGTGACGAGCACTGGGGAGGTGAGGAAGCAGCCGCACAGTGTCACTGATTCCAATAGGCATGGCTGGGTTCTGCTTGAACACCTGAATAACGAGATAATAGTTTTCTCCTGCTTGAAGTTACAGGGCAGCACTAAGGGGGTTAGGAGATGCCTGCTAGGAGAACCAGAGTAGCTGGTCACCAGCATAACCAGTATGTGTTGTGTTTTGACACTGGTATACTGGTCAACCACTATATCCTTGCTGGAGTGACCAGGTAAACCAGCACCAGACCAGCTAGGATGAGCATATGCTTTGGATGCTGTTATGCTGGTTGGCAACAACAAGCTGATAACCAGTAACACCAGCATAGGCTGTGTTTTGACACTGGTATACTGGTCAGCCACTATCCTTACCTGGGTGACCAAGTAAACCAGCGTAGCTCAGCATGGCTGGTTCCAAGCAAAACCAGTATATGTTGTGTTGTGAGGGTGTTATACAGGTCAACCAGTAGGTCCATACTGGGATGGCCAGGAGAACCAGCACCAGTTAGACCAGCTCAGATTAGCCTGGTTGGTCACTAGTAAACCTGGTATATCTGTGTTTTGGGTACTGGTATACTGATCACCGCCACAACCAGTATATGTTGTGTTATGAGGCTGGTATACAGATCAACCAGTAGGTCCTTACTGGGATGGCCAGGAGAACCAGACTCAGACCAGTTAGACCAGCATTAATCAGCTAGTCAGTAGTCAAATTAGTACAAGTTGTGTTTTGAGGCTGGTATACAGGTCAACCAGTATATCCATACTGTGTTGACCAGGTAAACCAGCAGCAGACCCCCTACACCAGCATAGATCAGCATGGCTGGTCACTAGCAAATCCAGTATATACTGTGTTTTGATGCTGGTATACCAGACAACCAGTATGTCCAAATGGATTTTACTAACGTAAAGTAAACATGTTTTAGATAGTTAAGCACTGTTAATGTACTGCACCATGGTTACTAACGCATTCGTTCATGTTAGTCAATACCTTATACTAATACTAATACATAATACTAATACCTAATACCTAATACTAATACATAATACTAATACATAATACTAATACCTAATACATAATACTAATACATAATACTAATACTTAATACCTAATACCTAATACTTAATACTAATACATAATACTAATACCTAATACTAATACATAATACTAATACCTAATACTAATAATAATACCTAATAGTAATACTAATATGTAATACTTATACTAATACCTAATGCCTAATACTAATATGTAATACTAATACATAATACTTATACTTAATACTAATACCTAATAATAATACCTAATAGTAATACTAATGCTAATACCTAATAGTAATACTAATACTAATACCTAATACTAATACATAATACTAATACCTAATACTAATACCTAATACTAATACGTAATACTAATACCTAATACTAATACCTAATACTAATACTAATACTAATACTAATACCTAATACTAATATTAATACTAATGAAATCAGTTCTCCATTAACCTAGTAAATTAAACAAACTGATGTAAATTTGAATCATAAAGGTTGGATTCGTCTGTGCTCTCTCTCTACACTCTGTTGCAACTAAATGAAACGAATTTGGTCATCGATTATTAATCGGCTGTGTTGATTAATAGTACCCCTAACACCTGGGCCAGTTTATTGCCATTTTGACTTTTTTTTATTTTTAGACCAGGAGGGGTCTTTTTTGGGATCCCTCCTCGTATCTTAGGACCGCCAGCCAAAAAGGATCAAACGGGACTAATGGTGAATCATCGCTGGCGGTGTGATTTAGTGAGAGACTAGGCTTAATCTGATATTAAGTCTTTAAACTTTAATGAGCAGAAAGTCATAACTGATGATACAGTGCCTGTCCACCTGCTCCTCCAGCGCTTACTCTGAAATGAAGCGGGTTAATGGGGAGTTTGTTCCTCCTTTGCCTCAGTAACAGCCTGTAGTCTTCTGGGAAGGATTTGAACTAGATGTTGGAACATTGCTGTGAGCATTAGTATCAGATACTGATTAGCTCTGGATCACAAAGTGCGCTTCAGCTGATACCGGTGGGGTTTGATGGTGCTTCTCTATATAGCCTGGTGCCTGGGGGGCTGTGTACCCCTTAGTCAGCACTTGACTTGAATGCTGTTCTTTGGAGGCTTCATGGTCGGACGTGCACTGATTCAGCAATGTAAGTATTGTACGGCCAAATCCCATAATGGACGGTGCGTGCTCATTTCTGTTGTCTGTAAACTGTTGGATGAATAGCACCAAATGTACAGCAGCAGTGTACCTCAAAGTGATTGTGGTATGTACCCACAATGCAACTTAATGTAAGCTCCGCCCACTTATTGCCTGTTTATGAGGGGCAGAATTTAAAAGACTCGAAATCAAGCTCAGGACAACACAGAAGATATAAGTTACACTCACCCTTAAAAGAATAGCTGCACCCAGAAGGAATCAGCCGACAGGAATGAAACTTGGTGGGGAGGTCTAGCCTATGACTTAAGTTTCACACTCGAACGCTCATGCCACATGAGCAAGGAGGGGTCTGATCTCTGTACCTGACGGACCCAACAGCCACTATTACAGACCTCCAGCGAGCAGTGGCGTCCTCCATGAGTCATCCTGTTAGTGCAGCACCATCGGCAGACGGCTGCACCACGCAGGGCTACATGCACACAGACCGTTACCACGACTGTCCTTAACACCACGTCACCGTCACCAAAGACTGCAGTGGTGTCGTACCAGACTGTCATGGAGTGACTCAGAATGGCAGCGGGTCATCTTCAGTGACAAGTCCCGCTTTAGTCTTGGTGGAGACGCCCAACGAATACGTGTGTGGAGGCACCCCCACACCTCCCTCTGGGTGTAACTTTTGATGATGAGTGCTGATGAGTACTTAACAACCTGCTCCCCTTTAGGTAAATCTAGAGGAATGTGTAATGAGCAGTATGTGTGATAGCTCCACACGTTTTTCCTGAGTCCCTCCCTGAGATGCGTATGCTTAAAGGATAGAAGCGCATGTTCAGTTTTACCATGCTCTCTGCCAGGAAGTCACCCGGTTAGACATCCACAAGTTTAGGCTGGTGTAGTTCCAAGAATAACAATCACAATGCATTCAGTTTGGGCATAAAATGGCATAAAAGGCTCATTATAACGGACCCCTACATCAGGGTTATTTGGGAAAATGTTGTTTTTCCAGCAGTAATGTACTCTCAGAAAAACAAGCCCTTCACACGTCTGTGTTAAATTATGAATGGTATAAATACACTTCCTTTCCTCTGGAAAATAAATATAGTTTGCTGGTTTCATTTGAGCACAGATAAGGGTTCGTTTACATTACGGACATTTACAGTTATGGACATTTACAGTTATGGACATTTACAGTTATGGACATTTACAATTATGGACATTTACAGTTATAAACATTTATATTTATGGACATTTACAGTTATGGACATTTACAGTTATGGACATTTACAATTATGGACATTTACAGTTATAAACATTTACAGTTATGGACATTTACAGTTATAAACATTTATATTTATGGACATTTACAGTTATGGACATTTACAGTTATGGACATTTACAGTTATGGACATTTACAGTTATAAACATTTACATTTATGAACATTTACAATTATGAACATTTACAATTATGGACATTTACATTTATTGACATTTACATTTAAGGCTCTTAGCAGACGCTCTTATCCAGAGCAACTTTCAACCGTTTCCCAGATAGGTTTAGCGAGGTCTTAAACTCACCATGAGCCCACACTCTGCCTGAACCAGGGCCAGTGCGGATACCTAGAGAAAGCAATACACAGACATTAATAAGCATAAGTGCACTACCTGGCAACCCCAACCCAGCGCTCATATCTAGAGAGAAGACAGGTTGTGGTCAGTATAAGTACCAAAACAAAGTATTTCAATATAGACATCTGTTAGTGCTCACTCACTTAAGTGCTGTACACAGAGATAAGTCTTCAGCCTGTGTTTGAAGACTGTGAGAGACTCCGTGGGAGTTCATTCTACCATTTGGGAGCCAGGACAGAGAGGAGTCTGGACACTTGTCTTCCATTTACATTGTTTGGATCATGGGTGACTGAATTGGACATTGGCTCATTAGACTATTGAGTTCTCCTGTTAATCTTTGGCTTGGACATTTACATGCCCCTGGTGGTGTCATGCTGGTGGTATGACCATGCTGTCAGCATCAGCTTCAAACGTTGGTTAACACCACACCATAGGTGCTATTCAGGCATCCTTGCCTCCTCTGCTGCCATCTCCTTCCATCGTCTTTCCCACCGGTTCTTACTTCTACGTCAACTGCTCTCTCCTCATCTCCTGCTGGGATGGGTCTTCTATGCGATCCTTGAAAAGGGAAACATGCATTTTCATACATTCCACTGTTTCATGCTCATCCCTCCTGCATGCCCACTACAGCACAGAACTGGCAAGATGTCACCAAGTCCCCCTTTGAAATGTCAGGTGGCTTGAATCCATCTTCTTTTCTGTTTTGGTTTTCTTAATTAACTTTAATCAACGCTGAACATTTACACAGGGACTCACTGGAATGGTGACAGAATTTCAGATGTGCAGTCTCGTAAACCAGCCTGCATATTCAGTGTTACTTAATGAACAAAGCTTTTCAATCAAGAAGCTTTTAGTAAGCCCTAAAATCACATCCAAAGCTTTCCTACACAGCTAAGGCTTTTTGGGGCTGTTATAACATCCCTAAAGAATATCAAATATAACTAGAAAAGTGCATTCCTGAAGGAAACGCGCGATGGTTGAGCAGCTTGCTCAGTGAGGAACGAAGGATGAGTAAATGAGTGCGGGTCGGTATGACTGGCTTAGCGTTTGGGGGTCTGCCCTTAGTGAGTACGTGAAGTATGGTGGCTCTCGGTCGAACAAAAGCATTACTGCTTGGTTTGGGTCGAAAATGACTGGGACTCTATGGGAGGATCGAGGGATGAATAAACGACAGATAGACGAGTGCGGGTCAGTATGGCTGGGCACTAGTGCTTGGGGACCTCCCCTTAGTGAGTATGTGAAGTTTCCTGGTTCTCGGGCGAAGGAAACAGCTGGGTTTTGTTTGGGTCGAAAATGACTGGGACTCTATGGGAGGATCGAGGGATGAATAAATGACAGATAGACGAGTGCGGGTCAGTATGGGGGTGCACTAGTGCTTGGGGACCTGCCTTTAGTGAGTATGTGACGTTTCCTGGTTCTTGGGCGAAGGAAACAGCTGGGTTTGGTTTGGGTTGAAAATGACTGGGACTCTATGGGAGGATCGAGGGATGAATAAACGACAGATAGACGAGTGCGGGTCAGTATGGCTGGGCACTAGTGCTTGGGGACCTGCCCTTAGTGAGTATGTGACGTTTCCTGGTTCTTGGGCGAAGAAAACAGCTGGGTTTGGTTTGGGTCGAAAATGACTGGGACTCTATGGGAGGAACGAGGGATGAAAAAACAACAGATAGACGAGTGCGGGTCAAAATGGCTGTGGATTAGTGTTTGAGAACCTCCCCTTAGTGCGTGTGTAAACTTTCATGCCCCTCGGGGGAAGGAAACAGCCGGCATTGTGTAGGTCCAGAAATGACTGGGACTCTATGGGAGGAACGAGGGATGAAAAAACAACAGATAGACGAGTGCGGGTCAGTATGGCTGTGGATTAGTGCTTGGGGACCTGCCCTTAGTGTGTATGTGAAGTTGCACGCCTCCAGGCCGAACAAAACAGCCGGCTATAGAGGGGTCCAAAAATGACTGGGACACTATGGGAGGAACGAGGGATGAAAAAACAACAGATAGACGAGTGTGGGTCAGTATGGCTGTGGATTAGTGCTTGGAGCCCTGCCTTTAGTGTGTATGTGAGGTTTGGTGGCTCTCGGGTGGAGAAAAGCATTACTGCTTACTGCTTGGGTCCAAAAATGACTGGGACTCTATGGGAGGAACGAGGGATGCGAAACAAAAAGGAGAAATTAACGAGAGCGGATCAATCAAACGCTGTATTCCCCGAGCTAGTGTATCCGGTTTGGTGTCTCTAGGTTGAGCCGGAAGTAGGTTAGATAGCCACGTGTTTTTCGATCCTATTCATTCTCTATGGGAAAAAAATTCCGGAAAAAAAAATCCTTCCTACTCGGAATCCGTGCATTCGTTCAAAAAGCTGTATACAAGCCCACATCAGCACATCATACCGGACAATCTGGAGTTGGAACGGAGTCGATATCTCGAAAGCTGCGGGACGAGTTGGTCGGCGATGAAACGGGAGAAAAAGAAAAAGTGAGTAACAGTATAGCTGCGCTTTGCAATGTGCAACCATAAGCCATAATCTCAGCATATACGTTTCATTCAGTGCTTATATAGCATTATAGCATTGTGTATTTGTGTTGGTCATCCTCTAGTCCTTCCTGCCGTTAGTACGCTGTTGAGCTGGATTTGGTTGGTAGAAGATTCTCAGTCCATCCACTCACACCAGCACCACACACACTAACACACCACCACCACGTCAGTGTCACTGCAGGGCTGAGAATGACCCACCACCCACATACTACCTGCTCTGTGGGGGTCCTGTGGGGGTCCTGACTATTGAAGAACAGGGTAATCAAGTAGGCAGATATGGTGCTGGTCCACCTTGTAGATGTACAGTCAGAGACGATGGCTAGCAGATAGTGGGACATGGTCTGGTCCTTCTACACAGGACGCTGGGGCCCACAGGATGTTGTAGGCTGGATAGTAAATATCCATCTGTCTGTCTGTCTGTCTGTCTGTCTGTCTGTGTCTGTGTGTCTGTGTGTCTGTGTGTCTGTCTGTCTGTCTGTGTGTCATGTTCATGTTCATAAATGCAAACTCCATTTTCAGTGACACGGCAATAGATAAATTGAGCCCAGAAAGTTTCCAGGACAGTAAATCCCAGGACTGCAGCGATCCAGATGAAAGTTCAGAGTTAATTCCACTAAAGCTGGTCAGCAAATAAGAGTAAGTCCCATCATTTCATCAGGAGAGAAAATAAGGAGGAGGGACCGTCTTACCTTGACGGCCTTATTCTCTCAGATTTCCCTACATCACAGCAAGCCCATAGGAAAGGCTAACCCCTAGGAACACATCTCCGTCTGAGCTGGAGATCAGTAAACATATGGTGCTGTGGTGGGCGAACGGACCTGACCGTGAACCTTCACTGCCTGCTTCCAGTGGTTCTCACACCAGCCCGGGGACCTTGTGATCCGTCTTTCCTCTCTAACCCTCCTCCAAACTCTCCTGCTCCAGGGATTCAGTGTTATTAATGGCTTAGCTTAGAGCTGGTCAGGAGCTGAGGGTCTACACTTCAGTGATAAATCATAAACTACAGGACAAATATAGAACAAGTTCACTGTTTGTAAACAAAGGGCTTCAGGACACTTCCTGGCGTAGAACTCACACCGGGTTAGAATGGAAGTAGCTTATATCCCACAATTCAGCATAAATTCAATCATAACAGATAAATATTGTCAATAAGAGTAGAATGACGTTGTGTTTGGTGCTGCAGTGTCAAATATACCCGTGTATGTAATAGATCTGGGTTTTTTCAGCTTTCTAAAGCAGATAGAGCTGCTGAATTAGCACTTCTCTGTGTTTGCTAACATTAGCAGCTGAATCCCAGTTTAGTGAATCCTTTACTCTCCAGATGGAGATGAAGTTCCATCAGCACTGTTACACTCCAGTAAGAGCTCCAGAGTGTAAACTAGGACGGGATGATGGTGTTCTGATCCGTATGTGTAGAGTTACTACTCTGTAGAGAGCATTACTACATCAGGAGGTTATATATGGTTATATTTCAGCTCATTTTGCACAAACACCACTTTACTACAGACTGTTACAATGTAACTAATGTAGCACATACCTGCACAATGTATATAGCCTGTATAATTCTAAATTGTTTACATTTTATATTTTATATTTTATTTTATATATTCTCTGCTTTGATCCTTGTTATTTGTCTATTTATATTTATACTTTTTATTCTATGACATCCAGTGTGGGCAGCAAAGTAAGAATTTCATTGTACAGGGAAACTAGTTTCCTTACTGTGCATATGACAATAAAGCTTTGAATCTTGAATCTTGAAGGAGACCAGCTAGGAGAAGCTAACGCTGTTAGCGCTTATGCTAGCAGCCACAGAACCAGTGTTTCTGCTCATATTAACACTCGACAGAGAAAAATAAAAGCTGTGTTTGGTTCTCCACACGGTTCTGTGTAAATGTAGACGTGTGTGTTTGTAGAGTAGAACAGTATAATGGTTTATTTCAGCCAGTAAGCTAAATGGCAGATTAGCTACCTAGCTAGCCTATTTTGATGCTTTAGAGTGACATAGAACGACCAGAAAAGTCATTTATCACAGTGATTAATAAGGTTCCATCTCTTAAGCAGTGACGCTAGAACCGTAAATTGAGTTGGTTCCTGTTTGTGTGCTTGTTTTTGCAGTGTGTATGTGGGAAACATCTTTACACAGTAACGTTTCTACATTAAACTCTACAGGTGCTGGTAAAAATCATGATCATCTGAAATAACCACACTAAGTTATTGATCTGGGAAGATCGTATCTTTCTGCTGCTGAGATGTAACATGAATTTGTCCAATAAAGCAAATTGGGAATGAGTGGTTCTCCTGATTTTCCAGTAAGTCCAACACCTAGTGATACCAAGGCTAATATCCCTATACTGATACTTCCTGCTAAGAGCTGGTCGTTTGTGGTGTTTTAGAAGGCCCCAGCATGGAGAAGTATGAATTCCAGGCTGGTCTAAGAAATCTTTTAACAAGCACCTGATTTTGATCAATGAAAAATGATATATGCGGACAGAAGAATATTAACTGACCTTAATATTAAAAATACACAATCAGAAATCAGAGTTTTTGTTTCTTTTTAAAAACATCACTCAAGAACATTCAAATTAACAGCGTCCAACAGTGTTCAGATTATTTGTTTAGTTGAATTAGTACCTAACATCTCGACTGAAAATTCAGAAAAGTCGAATGTATATTAATTAGATTTTATTATTTAAATAGTTCACTTTACATTTATTTTGATTATTATATCTAATGGCAATTGAATATTTATTAGAAGTTTGTCAGATTTAAAATTAGGTGGGAAAGTATAGCTAATATTCACGAACCACATTATTTACATGAACCATGTTACATCTTAGCACAAATCAGCATAGGGAAATCTACCAAAGGTAAATGCGGCCTCACTTTAGCTTCAGTTTTGTACATTACGTTTAACTTGGCTGTTTACTAGCCAACTTTATATTTATTTTTATTCGGTAAGAGATTAGATCTTATACATTAGACACATCCATCACACTAAATACATAAACAAATGGTATTAATACTATTTGCACTAGAATTGATTCTTTAAAGCAAACAAGAAGATAGAAATCATCAATATTTCGGTATCGATCAGCTCATCACTATTACAAAATAACGATTCTTAACATCTACTGAAGTTCCCTTACAGAGGCATAGACATCCTGATCAACACTCAAATCAAGCAGTTCAGAAAAAAAGGTGTTTGATTGATACACTGGTCAAACTGGCACTATGACACATGAAGAGACGACCAGCTGTTCGAGCCATGGTGGTGTATCTCTGATCATCATGCTTTAGTAAAAGGCTCTCAGAGCGATGATTTCTTTGTTACTGGGTAACGGGGAAACATGCCATGAAGACAACAGTATAACTTATCTTTTTAGAGCAGCCTTTTCAAGTAGACGTCCTTGTTTAAAACCTCACCGTGTGCCAAATTAAATCAATTCCTGTTGACACTTTGATTTATTGTACTTCTCATGCCTGGGCGATTTGTACCATTTTAGGCTGAATTTAGCTTTGAGTATTTATTGAACTCAGCAGGGAGTCTTCACATGCATATGATAGAGCTGCTTGCTGGGGTTTTGTTAGCTGCTTTTGGCTGGCAGCGGATTATATCTCAAAGGATTAAATCTTGGAACAGGGATTGAGCAGCACAAGCTACCTCCTAGTATTGATCTGGGGATCCTGAAAACTGCTCGTACAGTATCCCCAGTGCAGAACCTTCTAGGCCTTCAGAGGAGACCCCTGTGTGCTATAGGAAACACCTGTACAAGATGACAACTGTTTGGCAGACGGTGATTCAATTTTAGAGACGAGTTATGGAAGAAGGGGGAAACCTGGTAGGCCATGTCACCAACGTTGTGGCCATCATGAATGCCGCCATCTTGGATTCAGCTGCAGTTTTCTACATTGGAAAAAAGTAGGCATGTGACATATCAAACTGGCAGAGAATTTCATCAGAAGAACAGTGGTGTGCTTTACGTGTCTCCTTACTTTTAAGACACCCCGTATTTCTTGAAAAAAGCTTTTGCATCTCAGTAGCAATCCATAAATGAATTGGACTCTGGAGGCCACGACTCTGTAAAAACCCCATCCAGACATCCCATTCAGACCAAATGAAATGACTGAATGCCCACCTCACTGTAAAAAAGTTAATGTCAAAACAACTTCCTTTTACCATAACTTATCAAATTAAGTTTTGAGATTTGAACTATGAGTTTTCGATCTTTCAACACTTTATTAAAGTTGACATTTAAAGAAATGAAATGAACTTGACACTCTGAACACTCAGCAAGTCAGTGCAGATGGCTTATTCGCATGGGTTCGTTATTGGCCCTTGTCTCAATTATTGGCTTCAACGAATTTTAACCTTTACTCAGTTAAAGAAAGCACTGACAGATTGTTATTTCCCATTGGCTCCTGGCAACATCTATTTGCATACAGCTTTACTCTTCCTCTTTATGTTGTCTTCCCCCCGGCCCACCTTCCACTGTGTGCATCTTTCTTCTATTCCAAGGTTAATGGCTGAGACACATTGCTGTTGGCTGTAAATGCAAATGAACCTCACCGAGGTGAACTTGGGGAGTTGCTGGATTGTAGAAATTCACCCACACCCAATTAGGTTAATTCTCAGCACTGGCCCACCTCCCACTGAAGAGTTGTTAAAGGACAAAAACTCCACCTGATCTAATATGATGTAATAGAGTTACATAATCAAAACAGCACCTTAAGAGCATCTTAGAGGAGAAACTCATGTTAACGTGTTATCTGTACCGTAACCCTGCGTTGCTAAGTTGAAAGAATAAGTACCAGCTTGCGGAAAGGAATTCAAAGCCAGTAAAGGCGTGAGCTGAAGTGAATAGTAATCCTAATTTGATTTAACTTTAACTTTAAAGCAGCTTTGAAATTAAGTTTCTGAGTTGAAGATGATGAAACCACCGTTCTGCTCACATGCACATCCTCTGGAGGTGTACACGTATTAGCGCATGTGTGGAGTCCGTCATACGGCAAAGCTGTGTTCATCTTTTATGTAACCTGTATGTACTGATTTTCTGAGTCATGAATTTCTAAGTCATGGTTGGCCATTAGGAAATGAACTGAATTTAGAGATGTACAGAGGCCACAGAGAGTACTCTGGCTTAGCGGCAGCATTGTGAATGGAGGAGGCAGCTGCAGTTCAGTCTGGGTAATACCATATTAGCATTATTTAGTTTAAATGGCCTATTACTAGTCCCTACCACACAAACTGACCCTGACTCTCTTGCTTGTTAATTTTGCTCCAGAGACATCACTAGTGGGTTTGTATGTGTAATGAGTAGCTCCATTTAGGGGGTGTAATGTTGTCAGCGTGCTAAGTAAGCCTATGTTGAAGCACCATCTGTGCAGTTCCAGGAACACGAAAGCAAACACATTAGTCCAGTCTTATTGTTGCTGTTGTTGATTCAAACTGGGCGGCCCATTCAGTGTTTGTGTTTCTCTATAACATACATCTCGCACCCACCTGGTACCTGCACTCATGGCCATTTTATAAGAAACAACAAATAGGTGCTGAAATACTGAATGCAGCTTAAGTAGACTAGCAGTAGCAAGCTGGGCTGGGTTTAGCAGCAGCATCTTAACACAAAGATAACTCTGGAATAGAAGAGCGAGCTCCACACTGAACACTCAACATCAGCTGAACTGATCTCAACTCCGGTGGAGTAACATGATTAGCATGACCATGAGTTTGGTTATGCTAGTCATTGTTTTCATGCTAGTCATGCTAGTCATGCATGTCATTCAGCTTGGCCATGCTGGTCATGCTAGTAGTCATGCTGGTCAATCAGCTTGATTATGCTAGCTATGCTGGTCATGCTAGCCATGCTGGTCGGTCATGCTACTCGATCATGCTGCTTATGCTGATCATGCTCAGATAATCAGATTGGTCATACTGGTCGATCAGCTAGATCACACTAGTCGTGCTGATCATGTTAGTAGTCATGCTGGTTGATCAGATCGGTCGTGTTAGTCATGCTAGGTGATCAACTAGGTCATGCCAGTCATGCTAGTCAAACAGGTCAATCACTTTGGTGAGGCTAGTTGTGCTGGTCTTGCTAGTCATGCATTATCTTGATCATGCTAGTCATGGAGGTTGATCAGCTTGGTTATGCTGGTCATGCTAGTAGTCATGCTGGTTAATCAGATCGGTAATGCTAGGTGATCAACTAGGTCATGCCAGTCATGCTAGTCGTACAGGTCAATCACTTTGGTCAGACTAGTCGTGCTGGTCTTGCTGGCCATGCGTTATCTTGATCATGCTAGTCATGCATTATTGATCATCTTGGTCATGCTAGTTATGCTGGCCTTCCTACCAGCTTGACCTGCTAACCAAGTTTGTTTTTGTTTTTTTTTTTTTAAAAGTCCTTCTTTACATTGATGTCTTACACAGGTGTGCATATTCAGAAACGCACTGGCGTAATTTTACCATCAAAATATTTTTTTATCGTTAAACATGAATTTGCGTTAATACAATTATAATAAGTTGGAAAAAGCTTGACTTCGGTTGGCTGTATATTACTGGTCATTCTCTAGCCGAAATGTCCGTCTACTCTCCTTTCCTGGCTGAGAAGATGGTGCTGTACTGTATAATCAAGTGGGAGCTTATTATATACTGTATAATCCATCTGCACTTCATGTCCCTGACTAGCCTCATAGCTGCTTCTGTTGACATTAACCTTACATTAACTTTGACACCTTCATCTAAACTCCACCAAACTGAAGAGGGATGATGCTTTCCTGATGGGTGATGTATTGAATTGCAGAAGAGAGAAATCCAGTTTTCAGTATCACGTATTGATAATGGAGCTGCCTGATGTGCTTAACCTCTTCGGCTGAGGACCATGCACGCGTATGAATCCATATGCAGCTGATTAGCTCTGAAAATAAACACGCTCTTTGTGCTTCAACCCATTCAGAGGTCTCAAATGCTTAACAGGGTTTCCAGTCACTTCAGAATCAGCCCAGGGTTTTTCACGATGTGCAGAAGCGGCTGATATTCATTCCATTCTGCCTTAATTGGCCTGTCTGCAATTGCCCACCCCGTGTGTTTATTTCTTTGTTGAAATTGCTTTCGCCTCCCTGGTTTCCTTCTAGCACAAACAATTCTCCCCATGGAGCAGGAATGGTGTGCTTTTGTTGTTTACCTTGTGCAGAGGAATTCAGAAGTTTGAGCAAGTAAAAGATGACGTGGGTTCCGAAGGTTATTAAGATAAAGATGACGGGCTTCTTTAAAAGTTTGAAGGACGATTACTTTCATCTTTTAAGGTTTTAAAACATTAAAAAATAGAATTCTAGGCTGCCTGCACGGCCAGTACTTAGTAAACCCTCCTTTGGAGAGCATCACAGCTTGTCAAGGCTTTCTGTAGCCAGCTCCGTGCCTTTCAGTTCTTGCATGGGGAATTTCTGGCCATCGTTCTTCATAAAAGGCTTTCATGAGATCCTTGAGACGTCCTGCATGTACTCCTCTATCGAGGTCCATCCACATGGTGGATGTAGTTCAGGTCAGGATGGACTGTGAGGAACATGGCAAAACCTTGAGCCTCAGGTCGTCCATTGTAGATTTTGAGGTTTAGGATCATTGTCCTGTTGTAGACGCCCTCCTCTTGTTTACAAACGGTGGTCCATTCTTCCTTCCACCATTGATAAGTTTCCTCTACCACTGGCCTGCACCACAGGACCAAAGCAAGATGAATCCACCTCCATCCAGGCATTCATTCCATAAAGTTCTCCACCCCTATAAGTCCACCAATCCTCCGGACGTTCCGGGCTTTGTTGAGATGTTCCTTCCTGAGCTCTGTGGAGAAGATCTAGGAGTGGATTTCTTTCGTTGACTCTCCCATTAAGATCATATGCAGGTGCCACTGTAAAGTAGATCAGTGCGCACCACCAGTCTGCTAAATGTTCCTGAAGGTCTTTGTCAGTCAAACCGGGTTTTGAGTCCTAGTTTTCTGGGTCTTCCAGACCCTGAACATTAAAGTAACTGGTACCCACTAACCAGTTAACCAGTTTTCATGTAGTCGTTTATTCAGTTTGTAACCTAATCAAGAAACATTTGACCTCCAGTGCTTCTAAATTACACTGCAAACTGAGGAAACGGCTACATGAAAACATTCTGTGATCTTCTAGTATCTCCTGCTTTGTGGACATCACTTATTTTAATGGTCCGAGTGCTGGGAAGCTGCTTAGAGGAGCCCATTGCTCCGGCTGATTGGTGGGATGAGGTTCAAGGAGCAAAAGTGTATATAAGTACTGAACACATCACAAATTTTCTAGGGAAGTGTATTTTTAAGGGTGCTATTGACGTAAAATTCTTACCAGGTGTCGGTAACTACCCATCCCATCCATACAAGCCAAGAAAACAAACCATCAATGTCCATAAGTCAGGTGTAATAACGAGAAATGACACAGGGAGGCTGGAACACGCTCACAGAAATGTATTTAATGCTTCGTGCTGTTGGTGACAACGCCTTCCAGATGCCTCCTATATGGAGAAACTAGCCGCTTGCCTTGCTCAGGTTTGATTGTGGCCCAATCTTCCACACACACAATCCTTCTACGAACTCTGAGCTTTAGTTCTTTCCCGTAGATATTTAGTTGGAGTCAGGTGAGGTGATTGGCTGGGCCATTCTGGCAGCTTTCTTTTCTTTCCCTGAAACCGGCCGAGAGTTTCCCTGGCTGTGTGTCTGAAATCATTGTCTTGTTGAATCACCCTCGTTTAATCTTCATCGCCCTGGTAGATGGCAGCAGATTTTCATCAAGTAGGTCATTTTTCGATTTGCCCATTCATCCTTCCTTCAATGATCTGAAGAACAGCCCCACACCATGATGTTCCCACCTCCGCACTTGAGTGTTGGTATGGGGTTTTTGGTTTGATATGCCGTGCCCTTTGACCTCCAAACCTGGTGTGTGTTATGGCATCCAAAGAGTTCGATGATGGTCCGTCTGACCAGAGTATACTCTCCCAGTGTAGCAACACTGGTGCAGTGGGCCATGAGTCATACTGATGTCTTCTGAATTGATTTCCTTTTCTTTCTTCATTAGACACCGAGAAAACTACGAGAAAATAGAACCTTTGTTCATTACGTCCATCGTTGCGATGTCTCTAGAGCATGTGTTTGTTGCTAGTTTGGCTAAAACACATTAGCTAGCACAACAGTTTCACTTTAAACTCAAAATACACATTATTAAACTCTGCCTCCACGAAAAAGACATATAAAAGGTGCATTACTACACAAATATAAACAGTTATAAAGATTTACAATGTGCACCTCCTAGACCATGTGTAAACAATAGTTGTTTTTGCGGTAGCATGTCTCTTCTCTGCTGCCAAGCTGGCTCTAACCCACAATTCCACCGTTCACACTCAATTACCTAACGTCACATGACTCACCACACGTCACAGTAAAAATATAACACCATGTACATATTTTTAAGCAAATGTTATTTTTAAAAAAGTATGTTATAAACAAGTTTTACTCTCTTTTTAAACCTGTACGTTTGATTTTAGCACCTTTTAATAATTAAATGAACTACGATAATAAAAAATTCACAACAAGACAAAACAGACATTTCAAAACATGTCACTCTGACACTTACACCCAGTACTTCACAAACCCTTCAGCCTGCTTCTTCCTCAGCACTAGAGTCTGGCATGGTGAGGGTGCATACAGGCCATGACGGACGAGTGGAGCACTTATTGTTTTCTTTGAACTGTACCAGATTCCAGGTCTTTCTGTAGCTCTCCACATTCCGTTTATGGCATTTAGCTGATGCTCTTATCCAGCCCGACCCACAAGGTTAATCATATAACAGGTGTAGTGTTAGGGGTCTGGCCCAAGGACTCATTGGTGTAGCACAGCATAGTCACCCAGACTAGGATTCGAACCCCAGTCTCCCACATGTGGTGGTGGCTCCCTGGCAGGTAGTGGTGTTACCCGCTGAGCTACAACAACCAGGTCTATGGCTCTTGGACGACGCTTCTGATAATTCTTTTCGGGGAGCACCAAACGCAGACTGAAGACCCATCTCTTCGTAATGCACTGAAGTGAGTGAGCTCTAGTAGAGGTGTAAGTTGTGTGTATTGTGTTGCACTTTAATGACCTTTTGTCCTCTATAGGAATGAGCACTGGGTTGGGGTTGCCAGGTAATGGTTTACTTGCTCTATGTCTGTGTATTAATCTCTAGGTACCAGCACTGGCCCCTGTTCGGGCAGTGTCTGAGCTCGTGGTGAGTTTTAGACTCTAAACTTTCTTTACTAGCTGGAATATTATTCATTGGAACACTAAGCACTGTTGTAAGTCGCTCTGGATAAGAGCGTCTGCTAAATGCCTTAAATGTAAATGTAAATGACTGTGGCCGGTTTATGGTGAACTGATGTTCTTTCCACTTCTGGATCATGACCCCAACGGTGCTCACTAGACCCTTCACTAGCCTAGAGATTGTTCTATAACACCGAGGTTGCAAACGTCTTGAGAGAGCTCAGTGGTTTTACCCATCATGAGATGTTCCATGTGGGGCCCATCAGTCGAACCAGCTGATATTAATTTGCACTAAGAGGCGGGGTTGCTTTCTAATCACTGATAGATTTCAGCTGGTGTTATGACTTTCCATGGCTCTTTGCATCTCTCTCTCTCTTCATGTGCTCAGTCCTTTCTCCCTGGGTCATTTCTCATCATGGTCTATGGTTTGATTTCTTTGCACGTGTGGATTTGGATGGGTAGTTACAACATCTGGTGAGAGTTTCATGTCAATAGCACAGTTGGAAATATAGTTACTGAGAAAATGATTTCACCCGCTGTATATAAAGCTCTACTGATGATAACTGTGAACACGTCACAGCCTTAACGAGCTAATTAAGGACTGATGATGTTTTCCATTTGGCTCAGATGTGGGATGTTGGAGCTGGGAATGACGCCACACCCAGGTTGATCACGTTCCAGTAAAACAGGACTGAAGCATGTCTGCTCTGTAGCCAGGTTAGCCTTTACCATTAGCCAATGATTGATGACTACATGCAGACACCTTGGTGCCGCCATCTTGGATTTTGAAGTTGGGGTTGGTGAAGCTCCTCTGAGTTTCCAAATAGGAGATCTGACTTCTCGTTGAAAGTTCCTACTGGGATCAGGTTATTTAAGAGGTCAAATCTCATCTGTCACTCATCACATGTTCAAAACAGAAATGATAATCTGATTAAATGTTGAATGTTCTAAGTTTCAACTTCTACTGGCTATTCAAAGTAATAGAGGTTGTCTGAATTTTGCACACCACTGTAGATGCATATGTTCTCCAGGTGTTCTCCAGCTGTTCTCTCTGTTGCAGATGAGATCTACCCTAAGGTCTACCACACCTGCTTCTTCATCGTGACCTATTTCGCCCCTTTGTGCCTCATGGTCCTGGCGTACATCCAGATTTGTCACAAGCTGTGGTGCCAACAGGTAAAGCCTTCGAGTTTATATCATTCATTGGACATATTAATATCAGGGGTTTGGGACTGTAGAATGAAATATGGTTCAGGAAAGAGGACACTGGTGTCTGTTTTCCACCCACATGGCGCCGGTGCCAAAGTCTCCAACCGTTCACGGCCAGCAAAATCGAAGCTACCCCAGCTCCATTAACTCGCTGCCCTGGAACCATGGAACCCTGTAATAGTGCGTGGGCCGCAGCCCCTGCAGGGCGCAGGAGTAGTGAGTCACACCCTATTGGGTAGTGCCGGGCGAGAGGCCTAAGGGCCTGGAAAGGTTGGCCGGCACGAGAACTAAGATGCTTTACCTTCACCTTTTTTATTTACACGACACAGACAGCTTTACATATTTACAAGCGCGTGCACTGAACGAAAAACAAAACGACATAAACAAAACTCTATATACAGAGATAAACAGATCGATGACTGCAAAGTCATACAGATCTCTCGTTTAATACTCTCAGCCTGTTTGCCTAGGCAAAAAGTGACCCCATTATCCCTGTTGCACAGTGTTATATTCCATTAGCCCCTCCCCCAGAATATTCCATTCTTACCTCGGGTAAAACAAGGACAATGAATATAAAAACATCTCTGGTGCAACAAGTGATTATCCAGTTCGGAGTTAATTAGTTCATTTTGCAGGTCATGACCTCGTTGTTCTTAAATTCAACATACAATGTGCACTTATCTACAGGGGTTGGACAATGAAACTGAAACACCCGTCATTTTAGTGTGGGAGGTCTCATGGCTAAATTGGACCAGCCTGGTGGCCAATCTTCATTAATTGCACATTGCACCAGTAAGAGCAGAGTGTGAAGGTTCAGTTAGCAGGTAAGAGCACAGTTCTGCTCAACATACTGCAATGCACACAGCATTATGGGACATACCAGAGTTCAAAAGTGGACAACCTGTTGGTGCACGTCTTGCTGGCGCATCTGTGACCAAGACAGCAAGTCTTTGTGATGTATCAAGAGCCACGGTATCCAGGGTAATGTCAGCATACCACCCAAGAAGGACGAACCTCCAGTGACCTGGCCACTATCCTGCAAGAAGAATGGCTTAAACTCCCTCTGACCACTGTGCAGGACGCAGTATATGTCATTCCCAAGACCAACTGATGCTGTATTGGCCGCAAAAGGAGGCCCTGCACCATACTAATAAATGACTGTGGTCTAAAACCAGGTGTTTCAGTTTCATTGTCCAACCCCTGTATATGCATAATCAACATAGTACAATTTCTGTACCTCCCTCCCCTTCTGCAGAGGTTAGCCTAGTGTTACACAGGACGTGGGGGCCAGGTTGCAAATGCAAGTCGTTTAATAAACCAGAAATAAAACAAAACCAAAGAGACTAAACAGCGGAACAGGGCTACACAACAACAGACATGGAGACAAAACACCCAACAAGAACAAAGGGCACAACATCAGGTATGGGTTGATGTCACCACCACATGTGGGAGACTGGGGTTCAAATCCCGGTCTGGGTGACTAGGCTGTGCTACACCAATAAGAGTCCTTGGGCAAGACTCCTAACCCCACATTGGCTCCTTGTAATATGATTAACCTTGTGAGTTAGCTAAATGCCGTAAATGTAGGTATAACACAACTAGGGCTGATGAGAGACACCTGGGAAGGGGCGGAGCTAGAAATGAGACCGGACTAGAGGGCAGAGACAGGAGGAGCACAGGACCAAAATAAACAGAAGCACATGGACACAGCAGGGTGTGACACCTAGCCCCGGTAAATAAAAGCCTGGGTTTCTCTCTCATGACTCTTTTAGACCACGCAGGTAAAGGCTAGTCACAGGTGAGTACATACATCTTATAACATACACTGGTGATGTGTAGCTCTACATCATCACAAACCCGTGACGCAAGGGCATGCCACTCGCCTTCAACACAAAGTTATTTACCCCACCAATTTACAAACAACAGGAGGATGAGTGGAAAGAACGAAAGCAGCAGCAAAATGGCCCCTCAGTGTTCTACTGAAGAAGTGGTCCGCTGTTCCGCCGTGTGGTTTATGTGCGTTGTCCGCAGACCACCCGCGTCTATAATCACTCAGCTGTCAAACCAGTGGGAAAGTGGGCCCACGTTCTTAACGGGTTGGATAGTTCATGAGGATCAGCCCCAGCTGTGGCACTGAGAGGTGGAGGAACAAAAACGAAGCAAAGCCAAATCCTGGTCGTTTTAGATTAATTAGCAATCCCAATCGGAGTCCCACAGTTTTATAGCCCAGAGAGAGGACATGTCTAGGGCTGGTGATGGTATTCATTGGTGTTTTTTCAGCAATCAATCTGGATATGATCTGGCTATACCAAAAATCAGATTGCATGTGGTGTTACTCTGTCCACACTGTCAGAAATCAATCTGGATACGATCTGGCTATACCAAAAATCAGATTGCATGTGGTGTTACTCTGTCCACACTGTCAGAAATCAATCTGGACACGATTGGGACATACCAAAAGTCAGACTGCATGTGGCTCCACACTTTTAGAAATCATGCTGGATACGATCTGGATATGCCGAAATCGCCAGATTCAGCCTGACCATCTGAACACCCAGCCTATGAGAGCTTCCGCGGAGCACTTGGCTGGCTGTGATCCAGTTTGAGCTGCTTTAGGAGGTGCTAGTACTGCTCATGAAAAGGCAGAGGGCGAAATAACCATTCGGACATCTGCCAGAGAAATAAGCTGTAGTTGCTGAAACACAGCCACTCCATCATCTTGGTTGTTACCATGCCAGAGACGGCAGTGATTGATCGGGGTGTCGTCTCTGTCACTGAGTGAGCTGTCATCTGAATAAATCACACGCTCAGTATGTAAAGGCCTTGATTCCATGCATTGTGCTCGTCAAGCCCAGTTCGGGAGACAGCGTGACAGGCTCTGAGGGATACAGCAGACAGGAGTTTTAAAATCGAGCGTCTAGACATCAAAACAGACTTTCCCAATAGCGCCATAGCTGTGATTTAGTTCCCATAGACCCATTCTTCCTGCTGCCAGGAGATTTGCATGTCGTTGTCCTTCATGCAGAGAAGTGATGAGTAACACTCGAACTGAATGCGCATGAAAAGCGTTCCTACCTGGCCAGAACTGGCCCTTAAATGCATGATGACTCCAACACCAGTGCAGGTTCTAGTGCAAATGATGTTGGGATGTTTCCTCCAAGATTCCCGGGACCTCATCGGTGCTCCAGAGGAAGTGGAAGTCCCTGCAGTGCTCGGCTCAGGCCACAGGCCCCGGAGAGTCGGTTAAGGTCAGGACCAGCGCGGTGTCGGCCGAGATCAAGCAGGTGAAGGCGCGGAGGAAGACGGCCCGCATGCTGATGGTGGTGCTCTTCGTCTTCGCCCTCTGTTACCTCCCCATCAGCGTCCTCAACATCATGAAGAGGTACTCCGCTCCTAAGCCCAAAGACTTTAGGCCTGACCAACCCACACGGCACCTTTCACCATGCAGCCTGCAATACAAGTCAAAGGCTGGGACCCACCTGCTCGTAAATCCAGATTATCCTCTATAGCTGATTCTCTGGGGCAGTCGTGGGACTGGAGCTTAGGGAACCAGCCTTGTGACTGGAAGGTTGCAGGTGTGAACCCATCACCAGGAGAGCCTTTGTTATTCCGATCTGAGCAGCCTGAAACATCAGTGACCCTACTGAACGCACTCAGTGATGGCACTTTAGAGGTTTATCCTGTGTATAGTGAATAAGTGTTCAGGCTCTTTATGGTTATGTACAGGTTGATATCGATCTGAAAGACATTGTAATGGATAGGGATGCTTGTGTTACATGTTAAAGTCATTTCTAGGATGTAATTACAGAGTTATGAGGCTTCATTAGAGTTAGAATGCTTTTAGGTTTGATTATTAGAATGCTTATGAGGCATTGGTACCGGCTTCTAAGCATATTTGGACCATTTACCTTTAATTGGGTAATGAAGCAGTGGAAAGGGCAGCTCGCGTAGCCATGGAGATTAAAATGCAGAGGTCAAATTCCTTTGCGTCCAAGCACAGTTCGCCGAAGAGTAGGGAACCCGTGGGGTCTTTAGGGTCTTTAAAGAAGGTGTGTCATTTTTAGTTTGTTTTCGTTTATTTATTTTTAATTGTTGTTGTTTAGATCTTTTTGTTGTTGTTGTTGTAGTTACTTAATCTTTAGTAGTATTGAAGATACAGGGGTTGGACAATGAAACTGAAACACCTGCCATTTTAGTGTGGGAGGTCTCATGGCTAAATTGGACCAGCCTGGTGGCCAATCTTCATTAACTGCACATTGCACCAGTAAGAGCAGAGTGTGAAGGTTCAGTTAGCAGGTCAGAAGGAGCACGTAGGTTCTGCTCAAAATACTGCAATGCACACAGCATTATGGGACAGGTACCAGAGTTCAAAAGAGGACACACTGTTGGTGCAACGTCTTGCCTGGGGCAGCATCTTGTGACCAAGACAGCAAAGTCTTTGTGATGTATCAAGAGCCACGGTATCCAGGGTAATGTGTCAGCATACCACCAAGAAGGACGAACCTCCACCAGCAATCACGTAGTGAGACCTGGCCACTATCCTGCAAGAAGAATGAATGCCTTCTTTAAACTCCCTCTGACCACTGTGCAGGACGCAGTATATGTCATTCCCAAGACCAACTGACGCTGTATTGGCCGCAAAAGGAGGCCCTACACCATACTAATAAATGACTGTGGTCTAAAACCAGGTGTTTCAGTTTCATTGTCCAACCCCTGTATCTGACTATAACTATGACATTAGCTAAGTGAGTTCCCTCAAGTTTAAGGGGAAAGGAAACATCACATTAGGACACTGTATGTACACCTACAGTGGTGTGAAAAAGTGTTTGCCCCCTTCGTGGTTTCTTATTTTATTGCATGTTTGTCTCCTAAATGTTTCAGATCATCAAACTAATTTAAATATTAGTCAAAGACAACACAAGTGAACACAGAATGCAGTTTTTAAATGAAGGTTTTTATTATTAAGGGAGATTTTTTTTTTTTTTTTACCTTTTTTTAAACGTACAGATATGTTTTTTTTTGGTTGATTGACAGTTTTTTGAATGGCGGTGCTGAAATATTGGCTTGTTTTCTTCATTTTGACCCAGTCATTTTATCTGTGTACAGGCCTAT
This sequence comes from Prochilodus magdalenae, assembly GCA_024036415.1. Lineage (NCBI taxonomy): Eukaryota > Metazoa > Chordata > Actinopteri > Characiformes > Prochilodontidae > Prochilodus > Prochilodus magdalenae. Next base: position 65,655 of record JAMWET010002607.1, read on the forward strand.
TCACACCATGATGGTTTAGGTTGGGAAAAACTGGATTTTGATTGTGATGGCGTGTCACACCAAATCCGAAGCATTGCTATGGAAACTACAGTATTATTTGATTCTACAATCATACAGTGACATAGGAAGCCCCACCCACTCTTACAGCGTGGCAGTCTTGGACTGGAGGTTAGGGGTCCTGCATTTTGGGTTCAGTTCCCTGGATAGGGCTGCCCACCACTCCAGACGAGTGTGCTCACTGGCCCTCGTGTGAGTGTTCACTAGAGTGTGTGTGCGGGTGGTTCGCTTCACGGATGGGTTGAATTCAGAAGACAAACCCCTTTGTGTAAATACAAATGGCAAAACTTCACTCCTTTATAACAGTACAGCTTTTAATATCCATATCTGAAGTGATTTTAAATATGTATAATGTGTTAATGAGTGTTAATAAGTGTTCAGGCTCTTTATGGTTATACACAGGTCGTTATGCATATGAATGACATCATTATGACATAATGATGAAGAGTGACACCTGGGTTGCAGTCCATTATACCAGCTTTATGAGGCGTTATTAGAGTTTATGAGTGTGCTTATAAGGCATTGTTACCAGGTTATGTCTATCTGTGGAGACAGGCTTTATAGAGAGTGTTCCCAAAGTTCCAGTGCGTTACAGTAAATAGTCTATGGGACCATTTCTCTTCGTCCGCTCATCATGAAGCGGTGAAAAGGGAAGCTGGCATAGCGTCGGCGCTGCGACCTATCACTGTCTAATGCACAACAACCGAGCTGAAAGTCTTTTGAAGTGTGTACATAATATCTCTTGCGTCTCTCTTTCATAAGCCGTATCCGGACGCTGGAGCTGTCCTTGACTTTTATTTGTATTCTTCTCCGTCTCTCCCGTCCAGAGTGTTCGGTGCCTTCAAGAACACGAACAACAGAGAGACGGTGTATGCCTGGTTCACCTTCTCCCACTGGCTTATATACGCCAACAGCGCGGCCAATCCCATCATCTATAATTTCCTCAGCGGTAAGCACCAGAGCCGTTTGCGTTAGCCAGCCTCTCTATAGGACGTTTTCTCCATCTGCTGGACACACCGAGCCATGGCCCGAGCCCACACCTCATATCCAGCTCTGCCAGCTACTTTCAAAATGAGGCTTCAAAGCCTCTAAATGGCTATTGTTCTCCAGCAACATCCACCCACCTTTCATTTGAATCAAGCCCGTCTGGATTAATACTTTATCAGCATGGTTAATATTCTCTTTGTTCCCCCGCTGTGCAGCTCTGATAGGAGCCAGTGCCTACATTAGGGCGCAGACGTGTCTGGGATGCTCAGGCATTCTTGTAAGGTGGTTTATGGTCAATGCACACTAAGGAGAAGGTATATTAGCCAGACATGCTATCGTACCAATAAGCAGTATAATGGCATCTTAACTATTATATCTATCTATATATGTATAGATACACTCATCATTAACATAAGCTCCCAGAAGGAGGTGTGGGAGTGCAGGTGTGTTGGGAAGGAAGATAAAGGTGACCAGGATCAATAACTGATGATAAATTTAGACTGATATGATCAATATTTATGGAGCTACACATACAGAAGTCTGTCTCTCAGTAGCTAACCCAACACGCCAGACGTCTCAGTATGGAGCTGTAGAGGTTCCTGATGGTGTCCTGTGATAATCCATCCCATGCAGCTTGAACATCCCCACACAGTTCCTGCAGATGGTGCGGTAGGGGTGGAGGTGGAGGGACACCAGGTCTTCTGGACGTGTGACAACAAACCGTTGATCTCGGTGCTGACCACGGTGCCTCCACACACGGATTTCGTTAATTGGGCGTCTCCACCAAGACTAAAGCGGGACTCGTCACTGAAGATGACCCGCTGCCATTCTGAGTCCCTCCATGACAGTCTGGTACGACACCACTGCAGTCTTTGGTGACGGTGACGTGGTGTTAAGGACAGTCGTGGTAACGGTCTGTGTACATGTAGTCCTGCGTGGTGCAGCCGTCTGCCAGTGGTGCCGCACTAACAGGATATTGATCCTGGTAACCTTTATCTTCCTTCCTAATAGCACTCCTTCTGGGTGCAGCTGTTCTTCTGGTGATGAGTGTAATGATACAGCCTCGTCTCCTAAAAGGTTTGGACTCTGTTAAAACTAAATACAGTACACACTGCAAACATGTACAAATAATTTAAAACTGTATTTAATTGAAAATAGTACAAACTTAGACACAGCAGTGCTGCTGGAGCGTTTAGACACTGTGTCCACTCACTGTCCACTCTATTAGACACTCCTACCTTGCTGCTCTGCAGTGCTGACCTTATTAGGATGGACAGTCAGAGACGATCAGCTCACATTGGTGCATGCTGCACAGTGTGGGACCCAGTGTTGTTTTCATCCAGACTAGTCCTTCACTAAAAAATAAACAGGATATAAAAAACTGCCCCACAATAAGCACGAAATGAGAAGGTTGGTAATAAAAGGGACAGTGTTTTTGGTTGGTGGACGTTTAAATTCTCTACAGTTCCAGCAGTTGACACTGAGGTGATGCCCAGCTCCAGGAGCGGGACCGCTGTGTCTGATCCACTCACACCAGCAGGCACCACACACACTGCAACTACAGTTGTAGGACCAACCGTGGTGGTGTCAGTGTCACTCTTGTGCAGCAGACTTGCTCTGGGAGCTTTGATGTCTGCACCACCCACCCTAGTACCTACCTGCTCTGTGGTGGTCCTGTGGGGGTCCTGACCATTGAAGAACAGGGTAATACAGTACACAGAGAAACAGATGGACTACAGTCTGGACCTGTACACCTACAGAGTGTCCTGTATGGTCAGGGGAGCTGATAGAGTGGACTTATAGTGTAGAAGCAAGGAGGGGTACAGGTGAGACAGGTGAGCTTCTTTTTCAGGTAAGGTCTTCCTTATTTCAGCATGGCTCTGTAATAAGAGTCCGCCTGCAGTCCAGTGTGGTGGGTGTAGCTCAGTGGATAACACCACTACCTCAGTTCACAAACTCTTACAGAGGGCTGTTAAATGAAGACCTGACCATCCCAGTGCTGAACATCAACCGCCCAGCGTGAACATCAAACTCCCAAAATCTAGTTGGTGGAGTCAAATTCAAAAAGGTTCACATATAAACTCACCAGACAATAAACCTCCACCTGCACCCATAACGGCTGGGCCTGGATCGGGGATGTACTGGACGAGGTTCTGGATGTAGCCACATCAGTGTCCAGACACTCTCACATCAGAGAACTGGTCAGTTGGTCCAGATTGGGTGGATGTCTTCCCTGGCACAGTTCCGAGGAGAATTCCCTGTAGACTGGGATTGTATCCACTGCTGGTAGACCCGTATGACCGTACGCTTCCATACACCTGCAGATTCAGCTACTTCCTTCACACTATGGTCTTTGGCCACGCCCACATGCAGTCCCTCCTTTTAGCCAATCATTACCATCTGCTCTGGAGCCATTTTCCACACATGGAACGAGACATTCCCTGCACTGTAGCACCTCTTCCCAATCTATGGATCCCGCCACTCACACCCCACAGGGATTTATAGCCCCATCAGCCTCGTGCAGCGCCATCTGCAGGAGCCTGGAGGTACTACCACCTTAAACACACAAGGGGGAAAAAATCATTTGCATATCAGTTTTTTTTTTATTATTCGTTACATTTCATACAGCGTCCCAACTTATTTGCAGTCAGGGTCCAACTTTCATGAATATATAAATCAAACTTTTGCTTCAGTGAGCTGCCAATACAGCTCTAGTCATCACCGCTGACAAACTGGAGCCGAATCCGCAGTGTTGTTCATGCCAGTGGTGTTCTGCGTCTCTCCCATGCAGGTAAATTCCGAGAGGAGTTCAAAGCGGCCTTCTCCTGCCACTGCTCAGGCGGAGTGGAGAAGAAGGAGCGGGTGAGGGCCAAGATGAGCACAGACAGCCACAAATCCCTGACCACACAAGTGAGCCATTTCGACAACGTCTCGCGCATTTCGGACCAGGTCGTGTAGCTCTGACCCAGCAGGGCTAATCCTTACAGCGTGCCACTTCACTGGTCATGACCGCCCGTTAGAGGACAAAGCACAGCCAGGGGAGCTTTTCTGACCCCATTGGAATGCATCGAAGGCTTCAACAAAGACCTGTTAGATCCAGCGAATTACCCACACGCGCTGACAATGACGTTCTGCCTCGCAGAAGAGCGTGAGCGACGAGCCGAATTGCATTTCGTCTGTCGAAGCCAAGGGATTTTTTATTCCAGCTCACATCTGCACGCTCCTGCAGCGGTGAGTGATGAGCAGGATAATCCACAGAAATGATGTTTACAGAAATCCTGACATGGCTCCGGTGTTCTCGGTGTGTCTGTCTTGCTGTGGATGCACCAACAAAGGAACTAACTGGATAACAACAGCGCTGACAGAATGCAGGCAGGTGACACGGTGTGCTGCTTAATTCATTTGTTATTAGGATGGTTTGCTTTACAGACCCTACCTATCATAGGGTGCATGCACTCATTCTCAAAGGGATAGCTGCACAAAGAGCTGCACCCAGAAGGAATCAACCGACAGGAATGAAACTTGGTGGGTAGGTCTGACAAGTTTCAGACTCGGCCGTGCATGTGACGTAAGCAAGGACAGGTCTTCTCTCTGTACCTGACTGACCCAACATCCACCATTACAGACCTCCAGTGAGCAGTGGTGTCCTCCATGAGTCATCCTGTTAGTGCAGCACCATCGGCAGACGGCTGCACCACGCAGGACTACATGCACACAGACCGTTACCACGACTGTCCTTAACACCACGTCACCGTCACCAAAGACTGCAGTGGTGTCGTACCAGACTGTCATGGAGTGACTCAGAATGGCAGCGGGTCATCTTCAATGACGAGTCCCGCTTTAGTCTTGGTGGAGACGCCCAACGAATCCGTGTGTGGAGGCACCGTGGTCAGCACCAAGATGAACGGTTTGTTGTCCCAGAAGTCCAGAAGGCCTGGTGTCCCTCCACCTCCACCCCTACCGCACCATCTGCAGGAACTGTGTGAGGATGTTCAAGCTGCATGGTATGGATTATCACAGGAGCCCATTAGGAACCTCTACAGCTCCATACCGAGACGTCTGGCGTGTTGGGTTAGCAAAGACGGCAGCCTGACGCCATACTGAGAGACAGACTTCTGTATGTGTAGCTCAATAAATATTGTCACTGCAATCCCACAATTCCTTCTGGGTGCAGCTATTCTTTTGACAGTGAGAGTTTTTCAAAGTGCTAGATAATTACTGTGGGTAACAATGAACACTGAAAACAGGTTCTAGCTATTAACTGAGTAAGTGTGGGGGATAGTCCCAGTGATGGTAAGGCAGTCTAACTAGGCTACATTGAAATGTCTAAGAGGTCCTAGATATTAATCTGAACAAGGACTGTATAGCCTTCATTGCTACTGAAAGAGACACAGCAAGTCGTGATGCTTTATTAGCCAGGTTTTGTCGACCTCAGCTCCACTCCACTTTTACAGTCATCGGCCTCGGCTTTATGCTCCAGTTAAATATACTACCAGTCAAAAGTTTATTATACAGTCCACCTTAAAACACTCCAGAACGGAAATATACAGTCCACCTTAAAACCCTCCAGAATGGAATTATACAGTCCACCTTAAAACCCTCCAGAATGGAATTATACAGTCCACCTTAAAACCCTCCAGAATGGAATTATGCAGTCCACCTTAAAACCCTCCAGAATGGAATTATACAGTCCACCTTAAAACCCTCTCGAATGGAACTATACAGTCCACCTTAAAACCCTCTCGAATGGAACTATACAGTCCACCTTAAAACCCTCTCGAATGGAATTATACAGTCCACCTTAAAACCCTCCAGAATGGAATTATACAGTCCACCTTAAAACCCTCCAGAATGGAATTATACAGTCCACCTTAAAACCCTCCAGAATGGAATTATTGCATGTCCACCTCCTTAAAAACCCTTCCAGAGAGGGAATTATGCAGTCCCACCTGTAAACAAACCCTCCGAGAATGGAATTATACCAGTCCACCCTTAAAAACCCTCTCGAATGGAACAACTATACCCAGTCCACTCTTGTAAAAACACTCTCGAATGGAACTACTACAGTCCACACCCTTAACAACCCTCTCGAATGGAATTATAACAGTCCACCTTTAAAACCCTCCAGATATGGGAACTATAACACGTCCACCCCTTAAACCCCTCCAGAAATGGGAATTATTACAGTCCACCTTAAAGCCCCTCCAGAGTGGAGCTCGTAGCAGGAGGATTGGAGAGAAGCTTTCTTACCCTGCAGTGGACAGCTGATTTTAGAACATAGTTTTATTACTAAGCAGGTTTTTTGGAGCGATTCTATTGGTACGGTCCATCAGGAATATTCACTACACCTGAAAGGAGAACTAGAGCTTTTACAGGCTGTGCAGAGGACAAAGAGATCAATAGTTTTTTACACACCACTCAAAATATATATTAGAGGTGGAGATTGGATGAGAGTACCCATTACTTGGTACATTCAGACGTAGAGTGGTGTATCAGGATATGGAACTGGTTTCACAGACTCCCTTTCATTCAGGTGTGAGAAGGCTGCTCAGTGATAAGAACGGTAGAGTCTAATAAGGTCACCAGCTACCATCCGTATTTAGAGGGGGTTGTTGTATCCAAAAACTTGGACCGGTTAGTGTAGATGTTAGATTTGCCAGTCTATGTAGCTATCACCGGACATTTGACTTCCATGTGTCCTCTACATTGGCATGGACGTTACGCAAAACATCCACTAGAGGGCAATACCATCCAATCTCCTCCCAGCTGATCTGTAACACCAGCTTGTCCCTGTGCTGCTGTGTCTGATCCACTCGCACCAGCACAACACACACAAGCACACCACCACCCACATGTCCGTGACACTGCAGTGCTGAGAATCAGAGCATCATATCTGCTCTGTGGTGGTCCTGAGGGGGCCTGCGTGCCGGGAAAAGCTGTAACGAATTAACCAGCATCTGGGTTCTAGCCTCTACTCCACTGACTGGGGTTCTCAGTGGTTAGATCTGGATCCATAAGCACTACTGATAGCTCTCAGTCTCGCTCTTTCCCTGTGATGAGAAAGAGAAGAGGAGAGGCTGCAGAGAAGCTGAGTTACAGTAACAGAAACCCAGTTTAGTGCACAGGGCTCTAATGCTAACCACCTAGCTAACCTAGCTAATGTTAGCACCTACAGGCAGAGCCAAACTGGCCCTTTGCAGATACTCCATATAGTCTGTGGGGTTTCTAGGGCGTTTCTTGTTGTGTCTCAGTTTCAGTGGTCAGGCTTGTCAGTCAGAAAAGACCTGATGAGGCTAGCTAGCTGTATAGCTAAGATGGAGCTAAGGCTAGTATAACAGAGTTCACAAAAGTTCATTTGCGGTTATCGTCCTTGTACAAAGCTTTTATATTTTTAATTTTTCTCAAACAAATCTGGTTTGTACGTTGGCTGAGAAGTGCAAAACAAATAAACAATTTTTTTTTCAGAAAAAAAATTACAAACACAAAAATTACATTCAAGAAAACAAAATTACAAAAATAATTATATAAGCGCATAAACAAATTAAATAAAACTTAAAAATTTACAAGACCTGAAACACTTAGCAGAACCAAAACACTTTTACAAACTGATATCTGATGGAAAGGGCGGGGCTAACACACAGGAAGTGCTTGTTGTTGTGGACCCTTGTCAATCAGACTGCTTGGAGGTGGTCGAGTGGGTGGAGTTTGGGATGGTGATGACGTTAAGGCATGTTTTGTCCATATGGTCAAGCGTGTTTTATCCAGCTGGCCTGCTTCTGTTTTACTTTAGAGTTTTAAAGAGCAGACGGAGGAAAGAGACACTAAACCACATGGGCTGTAAAAGCTCTCAGCCGGTTTAAGCTAGCTAGCTGGTTCTCCACTATAGCTAGCGTTACAGCCCACTTCCCTTCTTTAACATCTCCAGCGCTAAGTGGCTTAGACGTAGCCTGTTCATCTCTCACTTCCACCCATGGGCGTGGTAGTGGGGGGGAAAGTGGACCTGACTACCCAGGGCCCGAGTAGGGAGAGGGGCCAATTTTTTTTTGCTCACGTTCCTCGTGTACTGTGATAGGGGCCCACTGACATTGAGAGTGTACAGGGCCCAGAATTTGCTGCTACACCCCTGCTTCCACCCACTCTACCACTGCCAAGCAGTTTGACTGATAAGGGTCCTCAACAAGCCCTTCCTGTGGGTGTGCTCAGTGCGTGTTGGGGATGTGATTTAGTTAGACTGCCTTGGAACGTGGAACCATTATCTAGTACTTTGGTGACCGGACCTCACACTTACCAGCCAAATACTTAGAACCTATGGAACTAACTAAAGTCCTAACCCTTCAGAATCAGAACAACGTGTCAGCCTCTCGTTAGCAGTGGGGAACCGGTTCCGCTCAGCCTGTGAACGAAAGCGAAGCAAACCCACCAGGAGCGTTCCGGGCTCTTCTACAGATTGCAGCACGCTAATTTTTGGTTTCCCATCGCCGCGGAGAAGTGGCACCTCTGTGACTCCTCCGTATGGGATTGCACTGGAATTGTTTTGAAGTGTTTGCACAGGCTTGCATTATTCATTTGCTGACTCTGTAGCTCCCGCTTGTCATGTCAGGAGACATTTGCTCAGAGTAATAGGTATTTGCCGAGCCACATTTAAGGATCAGGGTTTAATCGCAGGAAGGCTGCCGGCTGATCCGCAAGGCTGTCCTCTGCTTCGGAGGCCCTCTTGAATGTACAAACTGGAACACAGGATTGCTTTTGTGATTGTGCTTTGTGATGCGCTGTCCTTCTCAGGTGCTTGCTTTGAGTTCTTGCTGTTATATGTGGTGACTGTAAACTCGCTCTTGCTGGAACTCAGCTAATCTTCAACAGAACAAACCGGAGAAAAACAGTCACGGAATATTTGACTTTATGTTCTTGGTGTTGCTTTTCCTTTGAGCTGGGTCGCACAAGCCAGTGTTGTGCAGCGAAAACTTGTCCTGCCACCCGAGTTTATTTCCAGTCAAAGCAGCCGTTGAGTATGGCCCAGAGACTTTACATCTACCATGACTAGAGCTCACCTGAGGTCAGATTTACCAGATTACCACAATTATGGTGAGTAGGACACGTCCAGCCTTGAGGCTACAACCGCAGAGACCACATTGGGTAGCTCTGAGGCCGGATAGACTAGAAAACCGATATGATATGTCATCGGTGCTTACACCTCACGTGAAACACAGCCCATACAGACAGCTCAGCTCTGTCTACAGAGTCTCATTCAAAACAACACGCTGCACGTCCGAGTACTGAGCAACAACACTGGCTGAATCCCAAATCACTCCCTGCTCCCTAAGGTCACTAGGTAGGTGCATTAGGTCCGATAAGTGGCTCCTGCAACCGGCAGTGCATCATATGCCTAATACACATTCCAAACAACATTGAAAATAAATACATTCAAAGACAGAAATATCCCCTTGGGGGCCCCCCACTGGCCTGGGGCTCCAAGGGGTCGCCTGCCTTGCCTGGTGGCAAGTGGCAGCTGTGACTGTCTCTCATCCTTTTATCTCTTTTAACTTCTACCAATGAGTGAAACCCAGGCAGAGATTTCACCTTGTCCAGCCTTTTTGTTCAGTGGATCTTATTCCGTGTCTGTCAAGCTTCTGCCATGATGTCCATGCTGGGAATACCGAGCTAGCTTCTTCTTCTAGCTGAAGACCTAAGTGTTTGTGTGTGACATGGTGCCATTATGTGTTACGTATTTCTACTAGAGGTCTCGAGCACCCTCTTCCAAAGTTACATAGAGCTGTAGCAGGTTCTGCGGGCCCAGAGTGGGAATGGTACAGATGGCGTTCTCTGGATTAAATCAGTGTATCATCAAAATGATTCTGAAACTTATAAGGATTGAATCATTACATAATGATGCTTTAATGGCTGTTTTGACTGGACTCAGGAGGTCTAGTACACCTGTGACCAAGAGGTAGGAAGGTGGGCAGGTGAGGTACTGAAACGTTCCCTGTTGGCTTGAATTATATTTGTGTTCTGATTCCGAAACAATGTCCGAGGTACTGGATCATATGATACAGATTCACTACATGGCCAAAAGTATTCGCTCGTCTGCCTTCATACACATATGAACTTGAGTCACATTCCATCCTACATAATATGATGTTGCCCCCCTCCCTTTACAGCTGTAACAGCTCCAACTGTTCTGGGAAGGCTTTCCACAAGTGTTAGGAATGTGGTTATGTAAATTTCTGACCATCCTTCCAGAAGCTCATTTGTGAGGTCAGACACTGATGTTGGACGAGAAGGCCTGGCTCTCAGTCTCCACTCTAATTCATCCCAAAGGTGTTCTATCGGGTGGAGGTCAGGACTCTGTGCAGGCCAGTCCAGCTCCTCCACACCAGACTCGCTCATCCATGTCTTTATGGAGCTTGCTCTGTGCACTGGTGTGCGGTCATGCTGGAACAGGAAGGGGCCGTCCCCATCACTCCCACTGTGTTCTAATCCCACTGGCAGTGGACTGTGGAATATTTAGTAGGAGGGAATTTCACCACTGGACTTGTAGCACAGGTGGAGCATCCTATCACGGTACCACGCTGGAGTTCACTGAGCTCCTGAGAGCGACCCATTCTCTCACTAACGTCTGTAGGAGCAGTCTGGATGTCTAGGTGCTCGGGTTTATACACCTGTGGCCATGGAGGTGATGGGAACACCTGAATTCAATGGTTCGGATGGGTGAGTGGATACTTTTGGCTATGTAGTGTATGTGGGATGAAGATTAAGCTGGAATATTACTTTAAATGATTTGTTTTGCTGCTGATGTGTTTTAATTGCACAGGGTCAAAGGGGCTGCAGTGTTAAAACTGGTGTCTATATATATTTCTATGGGTGATTATATTTGAAAAGATTTTTTGGTCCTACAGATGAAGTGCAATAAAGAATGTAATTCTGGTTGTTTCTATCAGTTGTGGTGTGTTGTATGAGTGCGGATAGAAGCACGGACAGACTGGGTATGACGCCTCCCTGTGGTCCTCTCCTGACGCCATCAGACCTTTAATTAAAGCGTTTCATCACTTCAGGTTTGCGTAATGAAGTAGAGTAATGACTTGGGCGGACTCTTAATTGTTTCCCGTTTGTAGTTGTAGCTGTGATCTATTGAGGGCACATTTAAAGATGACAGTCCTTTTTACACTACCCCAACACCAATCTGTACTCCTCCTCTCATCCCTACACCCAAAACAAAACACGCCACAGGAGGAGGCGCTTCTACATGGGCCAGTAAACAGCACCACTGGGCATTGTTACTTAGCATGAGGCCGCACCTCGCTGACAGGGCTTCACAGCCAAGTCTCCAGCGTTAAATATGAACTCTCCATTAATATTAATGTGGGGCAGCATGGTGGGTGGTGCTGTAGCCTCACACCAGGAAGGGCCTGGATTCTATTCCTGGACAGGGTTGATTCCTGTTCGGGTTTGATTCCTGGCCGGGTTTGATTCCTGATCAGGTTTGATTCCTGGTCAGGTTTGATTCCTGGTCAGGTTTGATTCCTGGCCGGGTTTGATTCCTGGTCAGGTTTGATTCCTGGTCAGGGTTTGATTCCTGGCCGGGTTTGATTCCTGATCAGGTTTGATTCCTGGCCGGGTTTGATTCCTGATCAGGTTTGATTCCTGGTCAGGTTTGATTCCTGGTCAGGTTTGATTCCTGGTCGGGGTTTGATTCCTGGTCAGGGTTTTCTGGCCGGGTTTGATTCCTGGTCAGGTTTGATTCCTGGTGTGGGTCCTGGTCAGGTTTGTTGCAAGCTGGCCGGGTTTGAGGGCCTGGATTTCTATTCCTGGTCAGGGTTTTCCTGGCGGGTTGATTCCTGATCAGGTTTGATTCCTGGTCGGGGTTTGATTCCTGGTCAGGTTTGATTCCTGGTGAGGGTTTGATTCCTGGTCAGGTTTGATTCCTGGTCGGGGTTTGATTCCTGGTCAGGGTTTTCTGGCCGGGTTTGATTCCTGGTCAGGGTTTGATTCCTGTTCGGGGGTTGATTCCTGGTCGGGGTTTGATTCCTGGTCAGGGTTTGATTCCTGGCCAGGGGTTGATTCCTGGCCAGGGGTTGATTCCTGGTCGGGGTTTGATTCCCGTTCGGGTTTGATTCCTGGCCAGGGGTTGATTCCTGGCTGGGTTTGATTCCTAGTTGGGGTTTGATTCCTGGACGGGTTTGATTCCTGGTCGGGGTTTGATTCCTGGCCAGGGGTTTGATTCCTGGTCAGGGTTTGATTCCTGGTCAGGGTTTGATTCCTGGTCAGGGGTTGATTCCTGGTCGGGGTTTGATTCCTGGTCAGGGTTTGATTCCTGGCCAGGGGTTTGATTCCTGGCCGGGGTTTGATTCCTGGCCGGGGGTTGATTCCTGGCCAGGGGTTTGATTCCTGGCCGGGGTTGATTCCTGGCTGGGGTTTGATTCCTTGCCAGGGGTTAATTCCTGGTTAGGGTTTGATTCCTGGCTGGGGTTTGATTCCTGGTCGGGGTTGATCCCTGTTTGGGTTTGGTTCCTATTAATATTTATACTGTTAATCTGAACACTGCTAGTATTAATATTTACACTGTTAATGTTAACACTGCCTGTATTAATACCTACACTGTTAATATTAATACCTACATTGTTATGCTGTTGACACACTAAAACAACTAGCAGGTTGCTATGCTAGCTGAAGGCTAAATGAAGACTAAAGTCTTACCTTCTCCGAGAGTTTGGCGATTCCTTCCGCTCCTCAGTACCAGTCCGGACTAACGTTAACTCAGACTGTAAGAGCTCCGCAGCAGCAGGTAGGTGATCACTGACAGGATCACTGACTTACCCAGTCTACATCACCAACACCCCAATACTTGCCGGGACAGATTCGGTTTAGCCAGCAGCATTTTCACTGCTGCTAGTTTCCCCACACTGCTGATGTGTTGAAGTTCTATTGGTGCACATGGACACATTTCAGATTGCTTTGTGGTTTAATGATCCTTAATAATTTAAAAACCTTTAATAATTTAATCATTTTATTATATTTAATAGACTTTTTTTATTATTGATATTTTGTTATGTATATGATTATTTTAATACTGAATATTTTGCTTTCAGATTTTATTATTTTATTACAAATTTGTCAGCACAACTTAACTCTTCCCTAGTCACCGCTTTAATACTCTGTAGAGGAATAACCCCAGACACCTCCCCAGGGTCCTAAAGCCTGCATGGAGCTGTGATGTGCTTTAATGCTGCCAATAAAACTGTAATGAAACTCAACACTTATCTTCACCATGAGGCTCCACCTGAGCACATTTACTGCAGGACAGATGAAAGCCCCTGGGCTGGGCCGTGACGTCATGCCTCCTCACAGGCAGTGCTGGTGTGAGCGGCTGAGAGGAGTTGTCCACTCCTACAGGTGCTGACTGCACGAGCGCTGGAGACCAGGGCACGCGTGATAAGGGCCATGAGAGCTGCGTTAGTGTTGGGTGAGTACTTACTGAACATCTTTCTGAAACACTGTAGGACTGGTTTAATACTGTCATACTACAGAGAGAGAGAGAGAAAGAGAGAGAGAGAGAGAGAGAGAGAGAGAAATTGAAAAGAGATAAAATGAAAAACAGAAGGAAAGAGACCAAGAGAAAGCGAGAGAGTAATAAAGAAATACAGAAATAGAGAAATAAGGAGAAGCACAGAAATCTAGGGAAGGGGAGACCGTATAAAAAAAAGAGAGAGAGAGAGACAGAAGATAAAAAAGAAAAAGAGATAAAGACCAATAAAGAAAGGTAGAGACGGATAAACAGAGTGACAGAGAAACCAAGGGAAAGAAAGACAGAATTTAAAAAAAAAGAGATACAATGGAAAATAAAAATAGAGAGAGAGTGAATGAAAGAGAGGTAGTGGTAGAGAAATAGAGAAAGAAAAGAAAAAAGTAGAGAGAGAAGAGAACAGTTGGAGAGTGATAGAAAGAAAGGATGAAAGGAAGAAAGAAAAAGATATATATATTTACAGCTCTGGAGAAATTTAGGAGCCCACCTGTACCTGATCAGTGTCTCTAGGTGTGCAGGTTCTGGGTTTGTGTCGGTTCTGTTTGATTCTCTACACTACTGGAAGCATGTCTCCCAAACTCCAGATCAGATATTGTATTAGATCTGTTTATTTAGAAAATCACTAATGACCTCCAGAAGCCTGTTTTTAGAACCACGCTCGCTGTGCGTTTCACCCCAGCCACCGCTCGCCAGTCTCTCTGTAGGTCACTCGAGGTCATCTTACGGTGGGTAAGGGACATTGGAATGAGGTGGCGCTCATCACGGTCAGTAGAGAGTGGGTTTGGCCCTCTGCCAGTCTGTAGCTGTGTTGTCCTGTGTGTTTGCTGCTGGACCTTGTTCTTATGAACCAGACGCTCACTGTATCTGCCAGTAAAGCTAGAACCCAACCTTCGGTTCCTCACTGATAACCTGCTGTACATGTGGAGATGCTGATTAAGAAGAAACTGGAGTGGTCATTTCTGAAGTGTGTTTGGAATGTGTTCCATCTCAGACTCGTCTATGTCCACATATTTACTGTTCCATCTGGCTTTAATAAAGACCATGCTTTAAGACAGAACCATTAAAACCCAGAGAACATCTTACATGCTTGAACCCTTCGTCAGATTGATGGAGTACGTGTTGTTTATGGTTCTATGTAACTCTAAATAGTACGGTGGCCGGGAAAGCCGAACGCACTGCAAGTTAAAAACACGCTGCAAGATCTGAAAACACCAGCATCGAAATGAGACCACCTCCAAACCATTAACCGAACGGGCTGCAAAGTCTCAAACGTGTAGCAAACACTGAAACCACATGCAGCTTCCAAACCACAACGAAAGTGTTTCCGAGGGACGCTGAAAGTGGACGGACCCATTCGAGAGCGGGCTGTGTAAAACATGAGAAACTGGGCGATAAACATAAACTATATCTATTAATAAACAGTAGAAGCTTCATTTCAGCCACTCGGTGTGCATTGTTTATGGTGGGACGAAATGTAAACACGAGAACCGGGCCAATAACCCGACTGAACATTCATTAACAGATACACTTTTGCTGGAACTGGGGCTGTCTCGGCTCTACGTCCAGGTCCACGCAGCCCACTCTCGAATGGGTCCGTCCGCTTACAGTGTCCCTGGGAAACACTTCCGTTGTGGTTTGGAAGCTGCGTGTGTTGTCAGTGTTTGCAGCGTGTTCGGTTAACGGTTTGGAGGCGCTCTCGTTTTGATGCTTGTGTTTTCAGATCTTGCAGCGCGTTGGGCTTTCTCGGCCACCGTAAAATAGGCTTCTGGTATTGTTACAAGCTTGACACTGTCACATTTACATTTACATTTAAGGCATTTAGCAGACGCTCTTATCCAGAGCGACTTACAACAGTGCTTAGTGTTCCAATAGAAGTCACAATAGAACCGCAACAGAAGAACCCTTTGCGGTCCTGTATGTGTAACGGGTTTACTTCTGCGTAGTGTAGGGTTGAATGATCAATAACGCGAACACATCAGCCCCCCAGCTTAACATGAGGGAGTGTTTATTTTCTCCACCCGCACAGAGTATAAACAGGCTTCATTAGCTTTTCTCTCTCGTGCTCTCAGCAACGCCTGTTAAACACCATGCAGTTCAATCACAAAGCTGTTACACTACACAAACTATACAACCCTAAAGTTGGGAATAAAAGTTACAGCTCTTTGGAAACAACCAAATGCATGCACTGTCGGCTTAATCTGGTCATACTGAGCAGAAGAAATAAGAATACCCTGTGAGCGATTAGCATCCACACACTAACGGCACGATTAGCATTCCGCCTGAACATAACTCGTGGCCAAGAGCGAATAAAAACGCTGCTGGCCACGTGGTGGTTGGTGTAGCTCAGTGGGTAACACCACTACCCAGAGTGCCATCTCTACACGTGGGAGACTGGGGTTCTCGGTCTAGGTGACTATGCTGTGCTACACTAATAAGAGTCCTTGGGCAAGACTCCTAACACTACATTCGCCCACCTGTAATATGATTAACCTTGTAGGTTGCTCTGGATAAGAGAGTCAGCTAAATACCGTAAATGTAAAAACAAACTAAAACCCCATAAAACAGCGTTTTAACTGCACACCAGCAGAACCAGCGTGGGACATACAGTTTTCGTGACAGAACTAACTCATTTTACGTCGAAAGTTGAAAAGTACAGCATGTGTTTCAACTCCAGTTACGGAGCTGCGCCAGCATACACCTTCTCTCACAGTGGCGTTTTCCAAACAGGACGAAAGATGGGACTACAGCTTACCTCATACTCCACTCAAGTAATGGCTGCTGAAACTCCGCCCTTATTGAACCTGCTTTAGTAAATCAGACTTCTCTAATAAATATCTTTTTTAATATATTATTTGCAGTAGTCAAAAAAACAATAAATTACCCTTATGAAACGATAATATATGGCAATGTATTGGAATATATAGTGCAATATATTAAATAATATAATGTCATATATGGGAAACAAGTGCATATATTTATATAGTGATGAATATATTACAATATATTGTATAATACATAAGGAACTGCCGCTTTTCATATATTGTATGTATGGTAGTATAATATGTATTTTCTTATATATTAATATGATAATATATATAGTTTTATACATGTGAGAATATATACATACTGTATATTGCCACATGTATGTATGAAAATATTCTCACATATATAAAACTATATATATTATCATATATGCAAACACATATGGAGAAATACATATGATGTCTATTACATATAAAATGAAATATATTACAATATATAAGAAAATACATATTATACTACCATACATACAATATATGAAAAGCGGCAGTTCCTTATGTATTGTACAATATATTGTAATATATTCATCACTATATAAATATATGCAAAATATATGCACTTGTTTCCCATATATGACATTATATTATTTAATATATTGCACTATATTTTCCAATACATTGCCATATATAATCGTTTCATAAGGGTAACTAAAACTAAGAAATTTACATTTAATAGTCCCCCCTTTCCCTCCTCAATGAATTGCTCCAACAGTTAAAAGCCCTGTCTGATTTCAAAATATAATCCCTGAAGTGAATAACCCAGTGTAACAACATCACACTGTCACATTCAGAACCACGTCAAAACCCCCAGTGCACCCAACATCAGAGCATAAGGGCCATCTGGCTATATCAGCATGTGAATGGTTATTTGAGAGTTGATGGTTCCACGTAGAAACGTTCTCTTTACTAAAGAACCCTGGAAGAACCATGGTGTTGAGCAGAGCCGCTGGGTTAAAGACCTTTAGAGCCCTTCTGCTGGTGCATCTCCAAGGTAGGAAGACGTTTTGGGACGCTGTAGAGATTTGGACTGGACTGTTTGGGGGACGGGATGTTTCTCTCCTGGCTAGCCGGCTGAATAGAGCTGAATTTATTACGAGGCCTAAGCTGTCAATAACTGTATTTGTATTAATCAGAAACGATTTAATAACCAGCGATAACACCCGCGGTTACTCACTGGAGCTCAAACAGGTCTGCCAATGAACTGAAAGGGCTCAGACGTTATGAGGATAAACATTAATCTCTCGGTCCTTCCTGCAGGAGTTCGGTGGGGTATGTAGTTTGGCGTGATGGTTTGTTGGTTCTAGGTTTTCTAGGCACAGGCCGCATGAGTTTGTAGGACAGCTGTTCAGAGGTTCTACTCTCAGGTGCTCAGAACTTGGCAGGTTCTCACCCCATGTGCTTGATTTTCAGACGGCATCTGTCGGGATGGATTCAGGTATTCACCTAATAGAGTCAATGTTAAGTTTTCTGGAGCAAAATTAACATCAGAGTGTTGGTGAAATGATCCCAGGGGTGTTGGATTATGGGAGCTTGATTGGTAGATCTCTGGATTAGTGTATTGGGTACACCGTCCTCCGGTTTTACCCAAAGTAATGATTGGTAGGTTTACATTTACATCTATGGCATTTAGCTGACGCTCTTATCCAGAGCGACTTACAGGGTTAATCATATTACAGGTGGGCCAGTGTAGCGTTAGGAGTCTTGCCCAAGGACTCTTATTGGTGTAGCACAGCATAGTCACCCAGACTGGGATTGTTGACATGTGGTGTTGGCTCCGTGGCGGGTAGTGGTCTTATCCGCTGAGCTACACCAACCACAGGTGTTCAAGGTGCCATGGAATGTAAAAGTGTAAGCATATGGAACATGCACATCACCCCCCATCCATCTTCAGCTACATCAGCTACCAGTTGCAGGGCGTATCCGCTATGAGACCCTGCTCCTGACCTTTAAAGCCCTGCACAGACTAGCACCCACCCATCTGTCAGCCTCCTACATCCTTACGTCCCATCACGTAAGCTAAGGTCCTCTGACTCTGGTCTCCTGGCTGTTCCCAGGTTCAGGCTTTCCTCTGTGGGTGGCAGGTCGTTTAGTGTTGCTGCCCCCGCCCACAGTATGGAACGCCCTACCTTCATCTATACGCACTTCTTCCTCTCTTTCCGTCTTCAAAGCTCACCTAAAAACGTAACTCTGAACATTTTCAGAGTTACGGGATTTTTCCGGAATTTTTTCCCATAGAGAATGAATAGGATCGAAAAACACATGCCTATCTAACCTACTTCCGCTTGACCTAGAGACACTAAACCGGATACACTAGCTCGGGGAGCAGAAATACAGTGTTTGATTGACCCGCACTCGTTCGCGTCTCCTTTTGTTTCGCATCCCTCGTTCCTCCCATAGAGTCCCAGTAATTTTTGGACCCCTCTAAAGCCGGCTGTTTCGTTCGGCCTAGAGGCGCGAAACTTCACATACACGCTAAGGGCAGGTCCCCAAGCACCAATCCACAGCCATTCTGACCCGCACTTCTCTATCTGTTGTTTATTCATCCCTCGATCCTCCCATAGAGTCCCAGTCATTTTTGGATCCCTCTATAGCCGGCTGTTTTGTTCGGCCTAGAATTGCGAAACTTCACATACACACTAAGGGCAGGTCCCCAAGCACTAATCCACAGCCATACTGACCCGCTCTCGTCTATCTGTCGTTTATTCATCCCTCATTCCTCCCATAGAGTCCCAGTCATTTTCGACCCAAACCAAGCAGTAATGCTCTTTTTCAGCCGAGAGCCACCAAACTTCATGTACTCACTAAGGGCAGTTGCCCAAATGCTAATCCACAGTCATATGACCCGCACTGGTTTACTCATCCCTCATTCCTCACTATCCTGCGTTTCCTTCAGGAAATGTACTTTTCTAGTTATTATAACAGCATTTGGAATACATGGCGTTCCGCTGTGCAGGAGGCGTTCTTGTAGGAGAACATGGTGAGCCATGTAGTCCAGGCCATACACTGAAATGGCTTCTTCGTTCTATTAATCTACACTCATCACCGAACCGCTAGCTGCACCCAAAAGGAACCAACCCACTGGAATGAAACTTGGTGTGTAGGTTTGACATTGTAAGACATGCTAATGATTCAGGTTTCACACTCGGCCGTACATGTGACGTAAGCGAGCCTTATCTCTGTACCTGACTGACGATAAGGTCGTCCTGTTGCACATACTTTCCATTCTGAGTTGTGTTGGTGGCATCCTTTACAAGCAACGTGTTCCTCAGAGAAGAGTTCGGGATCTGTAGGTGAAGGCTCCACCAAGATAAATGGTCCAGAAGGCCTGGTGTCCCTCCACCTCCACCCCTACCGCACCATCTGCAGGAACTGTGTGAGGATGTTTAAGCTGCATGGGATGGATTATCACAGGACTCCATCAGGAACCTCTACAGCTCCATACCGAGACGTCTGGCGTGTTGGGTTAGCAAACACGGCGGCCCGACGCCATACTGAGAGACAGACTTCTGTATGTGTAGCTCAATAAATATTGATCATATCAGTCTAAATTTATCATCAGTTATTGATCCTGGTCACCTTTATCTTTCTTCCCAACACACCTGCACTCCCACACCTCCTTCTGGGTGCAGCTGTGCTTTAGATAATGAGTGGAACATGGCCGAACACCTCCTGAAGTTTGAGCATTATTCCCGTCTCCCTTTTTTACTCTTATTTATGACTTCTGTTCTACAGTGAGCATACCCAGCTGGCCCACCGGTGATAAAATGAAAACTGCTGAGAGGTTTGTGACATAATCATAAGACTCTATACGCCATAAACGAATAAGTCGCTGCGGATCAGCATTTCTGCTTGGGTACGTCTTCATTTTCATGACTTATCTTTTTCATTCTTGTGTTCTCGGTGCCATTGCTGGAACTCTAGGGATGAAGTTACCGTCCCACTAATCTGTTCCATCCGTTTTTCCTTACGTGCTTTGGCATGAAGAGCTGATCCTGCACAAGGTGTTGCACCCCAACGTCTGCTTGAGCCAGTAGCTTTGGGAATAGCCTGTTTCCACTAAGGGTAGTAGCATCTTCCAGACAGCAGCAGAATAATGGAAGTAAATAAGTGCTGACGTGTTGCTGGATAAATACGGTCATCACTCTCTTCCTACTGCGGCGGCTGCTTTCCCTATCTTTACTGCCGTGGGGAATGACCAGAGCTGTATGTCTTATTCCCTATATAGAACTTCTGCGTATACTTCTAATCTATGCCACCAGCATGGTGTAGGTACCCTGCGCTGTACTCTGTTAACTATGTTCAGAACTATGTAGCTGGCAGCGTCCTGTGGTCAGCATCCTGTGGGCAGTGTCCTGTGGGCAGTGTACTGTGTGCAGCGTACTGTGGGCAGCGTCCTGTGGGCAGCGTCCTGTGGGCAGCGTCCTGTGGGCAGCGTACTGTGGGAAGTGTCCTGTGGGCAGTGTCCTGTGGGTAGCGTACTGTGAGCAGTGTCCTGTGGGCAACATACTGTAAGCAGTGTCCTGTGGGCAGTGTTCTGTGGGCAGCATCCTGTGGGCAGTGTCCTGTGGGCAGTGTCCTGTGGGCAGTGTCCCGTGAGCAGAGTCCTGTGGGCAGCGTACTGTGAGCAGTGTCCTGTGGGCAGCGTACTGTGAGCAGTGTCCTGTGGGCAGTGTCCCGTGGGAAGTGTCCTGTGGGCAGCGTACTGTGAGCAGTGTCCTGTGGGCAGCGTACTGTGAGCAGTGTCCTGTGGGCAGTGTCCTGTGGGCAGCGTCCTGTGAACAACATCCTGTCGGCAGTCTCCTCTGGGCTGCGTCCTGTCGGCTGCGTCCTGTAGGCAGCGTACTGTGAGTAGTGTAGTAGAGCAGCAGATGAGCTATCGTCTCTGACTGTCCATCTACAAGGTGGACCAGCAAGGTAGGAGTGTCTAATAGAGTGGACAGTGAGTGGACAAGCAATCTATCAGACATCGGGCAGACTCATGAGCATCTCATGCAGTAACTCTCTGTGAGGGAGCTTTCGGAGGTGGCCGTCTGGTTCACCACCGCTGGGCTTCCATAGAAACCTCATAAGATGGCTAATGGGCACTATCGGTTTAAGAGCACGGTGATCACTGTTCCTCTCCCTCTCTCTCTCTCTCTCTCTCTCTCTTTCAGTGATGTGCCTAGCCTGGCGGTCAGTGGACAGCCGGATATCGTCAGGCTGTTTGTCGATGATGAGGCCATGTGTTTCTCCAGCCCTCTGTAGAAGTGAGCAGAACCTTCTGAGACAGATCTGTGGCTCTGAAGGTGCGGGCTTGTTTTCTTGGTCTGCCGTCTGCTTCGTTGGGTTCGCAGGGACATTCCTCTTCTTTCTACTCCGGAGCAATCACAGCCAATGATCCGACGTTAGTTGCAATAACATGTTCAAATGTCTCCATGCAATATGAAAACCCAATTTAGGAGCGATAGCCCACAGCGCACGGTGAGCGGGAGCCCATGACCTTCCTTACCTTGTTATTCAGGTTGGGTCTGAACACAGTCAGAGCTTTGGTTCCTGTATCCTAGTTTGAAATCAAGAAAGGAATGAAATGATAAAGGATGGCTGTGCTAGCTTTCTCAGCATTTTGAAAAATCACTGATGGTCGGGGAGGAAATGTATTTATGAGGTTAGGTATTTTTTATTGTTGAAAATTTTGAATATTGATTATTATTAACATAAGAGTGCATATAGGACTATGTGCAGATGTGCAAGTCCCTCCTCCTCCCTCCTTACCAGTCTGGAAAAAATGTTTCCGGTTCAGCATCCTCCCTTTCCTCTACAAGAGCACCTCCAGTGGTGGAAAGCGTCACCAGTGTTAGCTCTCTTTGCTGCTGAACGTGCTTTCTTGCCGAGAGCGTACACCAGTAGCGGCGATGGCGGTCGCTCACCATCGTTGTGTTTAGTGCTCCTTCTTTTTTTATTATTAGTATTATTACTGATCCATGTTATCATTAACTAGCTGTTTTTTTTTTTTTTTAGATGTGTTTATTGGTTTAAACATTAAGATAGACATAAGGACATTACAAGACTCAAAGAAAAAAAGGGGTAACAAACACACAAACAAAAAATATACATAAATAAAATAAAATATAACCATAACTGAACACATTACAAAGCATCAAACATCACAACACAGCTCATCCTCTAACATTCTGTACATGGCAATGTAGGATATGATATCTTTTCAATTATACATTATCGGTCCTTCTATCAGATGAATGCTCTACTCATTATATTAACATCCATCTGCTCCAACAAGGGTTTCCAAATCTTCTCATGGAGCAGGCAGGTCAGAAAATCTAAGGGGATATGTTCCATAATTAATGTATGCCACCCCGCAATTGAAGGGACCCGGTCAGTACTCTCCTGGAGAAGTATATTTCTTCTGGCGCATAGTGTTAAGATATT
Source organism: Prochilodus magdalenae (assembly GCA_024036415.1). NCBI lineage: Eukaryota > Metazoa > Chordata > Actinopteri > Characiformes > Prochilodontidae > Prochilodus > Prochilodus magdalenae. The sequence goes on from JAMWET010002607.1 coordinate 88,461, forward strand.
ATAAAGCTTTCTCCAATGTGCATCAACAATTACTGCTCCTTTAATGGGTCCTTAAACGATTTGACCGAGAGCAGCACCTTCAACAAGACTGGTAAGAGGTTAGAATACGCCATCAGGGCAGCAGAACTACTTCTACACTCTCTCAGTTGGACTGATTCCCCTCCTACAGCGCTACAGTGACTCACTATCACCTCTTTAGGTACATAGTGGTATTGCGAGACAGAACAGGCCGGGACTAGCCGGTTAGCATGCTAACTTCAGAGCCAACACCGTACACAGAGGTCTGGGACAGGGCGCCAAATTAGTTATTTCTTCACATTTGGTTGATCATTTTAACTCATTTTGAAATCTGCTAAATCTTACATATCTCTCCTTTAAAGTCGAAGGACATCCACAATTAAAGGCTTTTCCTTCAGCATCAAAGCCCGGAACAATCCAGGAAGGTGTTGTTTAGAGCTCCGTCTGTGTGGATCCGTGCACATCCACCGGTAAAACCCGCTCTTCTGCTTTCTCCTTTCACCAGACGGCAGGTGTGAACTGCAAGGCCCCGAGCGCTGTAATGCGACCGTCCAGACCATATTAGCCCACTCGCCTCTGTGGAGAGAGTGTGCATGCTCTGATGAAGACTCGTGCAGCGCTCTGCAGCTGCTGGCTTCGCTGTGCCTTTCATATCTGGGTATGGTATGCAGGAAAAGCGTGTCTAACAGAAACCCGATCTCCTAGAATGCGTGTTACACATTCAGGGAAGCTCTCTATGTGAGGATTCTTCAGAACGATCTGTGATCTGTGATTCTTCCAGCTGGTGATGAGGCCTTACACGCAGCTGAGGAGTTCGGTGTGGCAGCCCAGCAGGAGAGCAGTCAGATCACAGGTGTGTACGTCATTAGTCAGTTCAGCGCTTCCTTACACTTTTGGAATCACCATTTGACGGCTTCAGATTACCGTTTTCAATATTATTGGGTGGTGGGGGCTGGATCATGCCATCTCTAACTACGGTCTGCTTGTGAAGTCTGATGTCGCGTGTGATGTATTAGCCATTTCCAGGTCCCGGCTCCTTCAGAAGGGCTCCTGGTGGTGCAGTGGGCAGCACTGTCGGCTCTCAGTAAGAAGGGCCTGGGTTTGGCCCCTGGCTGGGGTATCCGGGGTTCCTACCGTGTGGGTTTCCACTCCACAGACGTGCAGTCAGGCCGAGTGGAAATGCTAAGTTAAGGTGCCTCCTAGGTGTGAGTGAATGTGTGCCTCCGTGTGCCTGCCCTGTGATAGACTGGTGGCCTGCCTTCCTTCCCAGTGAGAGCTGGGACAGGCTCCAGCGCCCCCACGACTCAGAAGGATAAAGCGGTTTGGAGGATAAGTGAGTGAGAACTCCTTCTGAAGTCTAGAGCAAACAGCACCATGGAAACTGTGGACCTCTTCATGGCACCGTGGATATAAAGGGCTCATAGTCTTTTCCTTTCAGCTCTCAGTCTAGTTCTTCCCTCATGATGAGAAAGAGATGAGAGGAGAGGAAAACAAACACTGGTGTACACCACTTATACCACGGGTGAAAGCCAAACAGGCGCTTCGTGGGTACCCTTGAAATAGACTGGGGAGTTTATAGGGTGTCTCTTGATATGAATCCACATCGATCAGCTAAGGCTAAGCTCAGTTAGGCTCCTCATCAGCTCTTGTCTGACAGTTACACCTGGCAACCGTACCTGAATACATTGACTTAGAGCAAGAAACACCCCATAAAACCCACAGACTACATCAAGGGTCTCCACAAAGGGCCAGTTGAGCTTTTGCCAGGTGAGCCAGCTAACATTAGAGCCCACCGGTGCCAACCTTAGTTGTTCTTCATCGGTTTAAGTACTGATACTCACCTTACCACCCGCAGTAGAGATCTGACGACTTTACAAGGAGGGACTGCTCCAAAATCTGTAATCACACTGAAGGAATGATGCAGCGTGGCAGATCGCTAACACCGCTAGCCCACCATTTGCTAACGTTACCTCTGGTTATCAGGATTAGGTAATCCTGGATTAGGTAATTCCGGATTGTGTAATCCAGGTTTAACATACCTCTGTAAGAATGAGACTGCTAGGCTTTCTGGCCATGCCGTTTCTCTACCACCACAGTTAAAAAATTTAGACCCTTTTTAACCCGCATGGCCCTTTTCCACCAACGTAAAGCAGCGTCAGCTCTGGTCTGCGCACCTAATTTTGATTGGTTTGGTGCATTTCCTTCAAAAATACATTTCAGTCCAGAACCCGAAAACTTATTTCCCAGCTGGACCAAAGAATAAACTGTGGACTGTACCCGTGGTTATAAGGAGAAGACAACAATGGTGCCACCCAGTGGTCTGCTGAAGAACCTCTTCCATGTCGTCTTATCTCCAGTAATTAATCGGTGCTTGGTTTCTGGATATTACAAACCTCTGGAATAGCAGCACAAGCGGTGTCCATGTACAGACATAGGAAAGGGGATTCTCCCTCAGTAAGGAAGAAACCTTGAAGCCTTGCTGGCAGCTCTACTGTGGTCACTGTAGTCATGCCGACTGATCACTCAGGAGAAACATCGCTCCCGGGTTCAACAAAGATAGAGAACGGGAGTGTGGAGAGAGAGAAGGCGAGAGAGAGAGAGAATGAGAAAGACAGGTTAGGAGGATGGAGAGGTAGAGTGAGAGAGAGAGAGACTGATTAGAGGGATGGAGAGAGAGAGAGACTGTTTAGAGGGATGGAGAGAGAGAGAGTGAGAGAGAGACTGTTTAGAGGGATGGAGAGAGAGAGAGTGAGAGAGAGACTGTTTAGAGGGATAGAGAGAGAGAGAGACTGATTAGGGGGATGGAGAGGTAGAGAGAGAGAGAGTGATTAGAAGGATGGAGAGGTAGAGAGAGAGACTGATTAGAGGGATGGAGAGAGAGAGAGAGAGAGACACTGATTATGGGGATGAGAGGTAGAAGGAGAGACTGATTAGAGGGATAGAGAGAGAGAGAGAGACTGATTAGGGGGATGGAGAGGTAGAGAGAGAGAGAGTGATTAGAAGGATGGAGAGGTAGAGAGAGAGACTGATTAGAGGGATGGAGAGAGAGAGAGAGATAGATAGAGAGAGAGAGAGAGAGAGAGACTGATTATGGGGATGAGAGGTAGAAGGAGAGACTGATTAGAGTGATGGAGAGGTAGAGGGAGAGACTGATTAGGAGGATGGAGAGGTAGAGGTAGAGGGAGAGACTAATTAGAGGGATGGAGAGAGAGAGTCTGATTAGAGGGATGGAGAGAGAGAGATTGATTAGGAGGGTGGAGAGGTAGAGAGAGAGAGACTGATTAGGAGGATGGAGAGGTAGAGAGAGAGACTGATTAGAGGGATGGAGAGAGAGAGAGAGACTGATTAGGAGGATGGAGCGGTAGAGAGAGAGAGACTGATTAGAGGGATGGAGAGAGAGAGAGACTGATTAGGCGGATGGAGAGAGTGAGAGAGAGAGAGAGAGAGAGAGAGAGAGAGACTGATTAGGAGGATGGAGAAGTAGAGAGAGAGAGAGAATGATTAGGAGGATGGAGCGGTAGAGAGCGAGAGAGAGAGACTGATTAGGCGGATGGAGAGAGAGAGAGAGAGAGAGAGAGAGAGAGAGAGACTGATTAGGAGGATGGAGAAGTAGAGAGAGAGAGAGACTGATTAGAGGGATGGAGAGAGAGAGAGAGAGAGAGAGACTGATTAGGAGGATGGAGAGAGAGACTGATTAGAGCGATGGAGAAGTAGAGAGGGAGAGAGACTGATTAGGAGGATAGAGAGGTAGAGAGAGAGAGAGAGAGACTGATTAGAGCGATGGAGAAGTAGAGAGGGAGAGAGACTGATTAGGAGGATAGAGAGGTAGAGAGAGGGAGAGAGAATGAATAGGAGGATGGAGCGGTAGAGAGAGAGAGAGAGAGAGAATGAATAGGAGGGTGGAGCGGTAGAGAGAGAGTAGTAGCTACAGATGATTGGAGTCGAGCTGTGAATGTAGAGAGTGTGTCTGATTCCTGAACGGAGACCGGGAGATGATTCCAGTTTCGGAGCGACACCGGACGGCCGGACCACCTGCTGTGGCTCTTCTGAATCTATGTCCTGTCAGCAGGCCGGTACTGTGTGAGGGGAGCGCCCGTGTGGGTTTGTATGACTGAAGTAGCTGACTGAGACACTGCAGGGCCGTTTAAAGATTCATACGTTAGGAGTAGAACCTGGTTCTCCACGCGGAATGTACCAGGCGCCCGGTGTAATGAGGACAGTGCTGGGAATATTGGGTCATATTCATCTGGACTCCAGCAGCTGCATACTGGATCAGATGGAGCTCATACAGGGCCTTACTGGAGCATCCCGCTAAAAGGGCTTTACAGTAATCCAGCCGTGAGGTTATGGAGCCATGCACCGGGTTCTCCTCATGGTGTAGCGATGTTACACAGCTGGAGGAGTGCCGTCTTAACGATGTTACAAATGTGCATCGGTCCTTGGAGAACCGTTTGGACCAGGAAACGACTATTACATCACACATGGCACCAGAGCTGTGAACCAGATAGGATTAGGAATCAAGTTATGATAACATTCATATCACAAAGGGCACTTTCCAAATGAATTAGCATGCTAGCTAAAATATCTGACATTTATCATATATAAAAAAATGTACGTCATATATCGATCATTACCGTGCTGTACAAAAGTCAGAGATCACCCGTCATTTATTTCCTGTTTGGTTAAAACAGACATTAGGCTAACCGATTAAACGACGCTGTTAGCCAGAGCACCAATAACTGAATATAGGTTCTTTATAGTTTATGGGATTTCTGAAATACACCTCGTGGAGCAACCTGGACACATCCTCAGTGATGTAATCAGGGTCACTGGGTGTTTAGGGTCTTACATCAGACACCCTCACCCGAAAGACCCAGGTGGGGGTGATGAGGCCCCGACTTGTGTCCAGGTAGCGCACTACGCCACGCATCCCCCATCCGTAACCAGAGCCAACGTGAAGCCTTTCCAGCCGCTTCCATGATGTGATGTTCTCCACGGCTCTTCACCTGTGCAGTTCGGAGATCCCTAGTCCCAGGACCCGATGTAGAGACTGGCCCTCAAACTTCAATTGGCTCGCAGCGGGCCTTCCACCCGTTCCTCCGCCACCAGGTCAGCGTACTTGGCCCTCCCAGGGGACAGTTAGCTCAAGTAGCACTACCTGCTTGGTTGCCCCAGACATCAAGACCAGGTCTGACCGGAGTGCTGTTGCAACAATGATGTCTGGGAAGCTCAACTGTCTCCCAAGGTCAACCAGCCAGGACAGCCAGTCCCTTGCTGTTGCAAGCAGACCCACTGGGTCTTCCTTGGGGGCTGGGGCTTCTCGCCTGCTCATGCGAAGGCCATGGTACTCTTGAAGGGGTGTTGCCGCTTGCCGCTGTTAATGCCAGTACAGATGGAGTCTGCTACGCCAACGATATCGACCGTCTTATAGTGTAACATAGTTATATCCATACTCAGGAGACTCACTTACAGCTCCTCATAGAGCCGCACCTCCAAAGTTCAGTCTTAGAAGCTGGTTCATCATTTCATGCTTCTACACACCACCCAAATAACCCCAAACATGTTCAGAGGCGTTGAGGTTCTGGACTCTGGGGTGGTCGGTCCATTGCTCTGAGAACACCAGCAGCTTCTTTGTTGGATGTGTGGGTCTCCTTTTCTCAGTGAGGAGCTTCTTAAACAGCTACACCTCCTTTCAGACCCAGTGCTTTGAGTTAACTCCTCACAGTGGACAGGTGCTCTCTGGCATTTGCACAGTTATACTTAATCTGAGTTCACTAAAACGACGAGTGCCATCAAACCTTTAAACGCTAGTGAATTCTTATCAGGGCTGCACAGCTCCCTCACATGTGTCTGCGTTCTCATAAGCCCGTCTGATGTTTTCCAGCCCGTGAAGACCAGGCGCTGAAGCCAGAATGGAAAGCGAGCAGCCTGTTGGGATACGGTAACATCCGGTTTTAAACTTTAAGCCAGTGTTACGTATCTGACATGTTCCCCTCTCGTCTTATCCTCTCTTATCCCCCCCCCCACAAACTCAGTGCCCCCCTCGTCTTATCCTCTCTTATCCCCCCCTCACAAACTCAGTGCCTGGCCCGAACTCGTCGTGTCTTCAGGAGATGGCGCTGTGCATTCAGGACGAAGTCTGCAACAAGCAGCTGGTGCCGTTTGTCCAGTCCTGTACCGAGCCCGAGTGTGAGGAGAGTCGCTGCAGGCTGGCCACGAGACGCTTCTTCTCAGGTGTGCCCCAGAGTGTGGCTGAGATGCTGGTGTTCTGCCAGTGTGAGCAAGCGGATCAGGACTGCCAAGACATCCGAAACACTCTGCATTCCAGCTCCTGCTCAGGTGGAGACACGCTGCCATGGAACTGCATGGAGATGCTGGACAGCTGCGCTGGAGACCAGCTCTGCAGGTTAGCCCGTTATGAATAGGTATATATCAGTGGTGTCAGTTTCCCTGTAGCTTAGCTCCACCCACACGCCACTGCTATGTCTGCATGGCTGTTATTGTGAATGACTACACAGTATCAGTATCAAGCCAAACTGGTCAGTGATGGAGATGGAGATGGTGATCACCGTATTTTCATTAATTGAAATCTGGAGATCTGACAAACGTGATTCCTTATGGTCGATTGTTTTCATTTGCTTTGACATACATAACATTAAACCGCCTCCTTTTTTCTTCACTCACTGTCCACTGACCATACAGGACACTCTGTAGGTGTACAGGTCCAGACTGTAGTCCATCTGTTTCTCTGTATACTGTATTACCCTGTTCTTCAATGGTCAGGACCCCCACAGGACCACCACAGAGCAGGTATGATGTGGGTGGTGGATCATTCTCAGCACTGCAGTGACACTGATGTGGTGGTGGTGTGTTAGTGTGTGTGGTGCTGGTGTGAGTGGATCAGACACAGCAGTGCTGCTGGATTCCTCAGTGTCACTGCTGGGCAGAGAATCATCCACGAACCAGAACTATCAAGCTCAACAGCGTCCTTTGGGCAGCGTCCTGTGGGCAAGCGTCCTTTGGGCAAGGGTCCTTTGGGCAAGGGTCCTTTGGGCAAGGGTCCTGTGGGCAAGCGTCCTTTGGGCAAGAGTCCTTTGGGCAAGAGTCCTTTGGGCAAGGGTCCTTTGGGCAAGGGTCCTGTGGGCAAGGGTCCTGTGGGCAAGCGTCCTTTGGGCAAGAGTCCTTTGGGCAAGAGTCCTTTGGGCAAGCGTCCTTTGGGCAAGCGTCCCTGGGCAAGCGTCCTTTGGGCAAGCGTCCTTCGGGCAAGCGTCCTTGGGCAAGCGTCCTTTGGGCAGCGTCCTGTGAAGCATCCTTTGGGCAGCATCCTGTGGTGAAGCGTCCTTTGGGCAAGCGTCCTTCAGGCAGTGTCTTTTGGGCAAGCGTCCTTTGGGCAAGAGCCCTTTGGGCAAACGTTCTTTGGGCAGTGTCCTTTGGGCAAGCGTCCTTTGGGCAAGCGTCCTTCGGGCAAGCATCCTTTGGGCACCGTCCTGTGGGCAGCATCCTTTGCGCAACCATCCTTTGGGCAAGCATCCTGTGGGCATCGTCATGTGGGCATCAGTAGTAGGAGTAGTTAACTTTGGGGATGACTACTTTAACCCAGGTACATGCTTTATGGATGTTATCCAGTAGCTACTATGATATAATATGTGACCCATATTTTTTATGATGGAGGACTTTCCAGCAGGTGCTTAGACTCTGAAGGGTTAACATTCCAGACCGTGTATTTTCCATGCATCTTTGTTTTATATGGCCATTATGGCAGGATCGTGCCCATCTGCTCCCTCCACAGGACGTCAGGGAGAGGGAGACAGCGTTGTTTGTTCATTCTCACCGGTTTCTATAAACGGTTTAAGAGCTGCGCTGATGGATGGGAAGAGCCGCCGGTAAAAATGCACTCTCTTGTGTTAACAGGCAGACGTTCGAAAGGTTCCTGTCCAACTGCTTTGGCTCCGAAGACGCTCCGCTAAGTGGATATTCTACCAGGGACTTATTACACCTCATAGATCTCGGCTTTTTTCTCAGCGGAGCCAAAGAATGCAGGATGGCCTTCGTGGCTACGATGGGGACCGTACTACAGACTCCGTGCACCTGCCGTGGACTGCACCATGATGATCTTTACAGATGCAGTATGCTGCAGCAGGCCATTCAAAACAGATCCCACTTCAGTGAGTATTTACACACAGCTCAGCTCTCCGGTCCTGGCTGGCCACAGCAGCTTTAAGGCTCCTGGAACGAGCCATCGGCCCTTAATCAGGCCCTTCATGGCCCGCAAAGAGTGTGTAGGAGAAGGGCAGGGGCCCTAGACTGTGCACTGTCATGGTCCCCCTGGAAGTAACTCTACTGGAGGGTCTTAGTTTGCACATAATTATAATCAGCCATAACATTAAAACCACCTTTTCTCCACTGACCATACAGGACACTCTGTAGGTGTACAGGTCCAGACTGTAGTCCATCTGTTTCTCTGTGTACTGTATTACCCTGTTCTTCAATGGTGGGATGATGTGGGAGGTGGATCATTCTCAGCACTGCAGGGACACTGACGTGGTGGTGGTGTGTTAGTGTGTGTGGTGCTGGTGTGAGTGGATCAGACACAGCAGTGTTGCTGGAGTGTTTAGACACTGTGTCCACTCACTGTCCACTCTATTAGACACTCCTACCTTGCTGGTCCACCTTGTAGATGGACAGTCAGAGACGATAGCTCATCTGCTGCTGCACAGTGGTGTGTTGGGCATCCTCTAGTCCTTCATCAGTGGACACAGGACGCTGCCCACAGGACGCTGCTGTCCACAGGACGCTGCCCCACAGGATGCTGCCCCACAGGACGCTGTTGTGGTGGATAGTTGTGGTTGGTGGACGATTCTCAGTCCAACAGTGACACTGAGGTGTCCAGCAGCACTGCTGTGTCTGATCCACTCACACCAGCACCACACACACTAACACACCACCACCACGTCAGTGTCACTGCAGTGCTGAGAATGATCCACTACCCACATCATACCTGCTCTGTGGTGGTCCTGTGGGGGTCCTGCCCATTGAAGAACAGGGTAATACAGTACACAGAGAAACAGATGGACCCGTACACCTACAGAGTGTCCTGTATGGTCAGTGAAGCTGATGAAATGGACATTGAGTGTAGATACAGCAGGAAGAGGTGGGTTTAATGTTATGGCTGATGTTTACACAGAACATAACTACACAAGCCAATGCCTATTAGAGCATTAATACTATTAGGACTGTTAATTAATAATGTAAAATTAAATTCCAGACTTTTGACCCACTGTATCTGTTCTTGCTGGTTTAAATTTGACCTCTCTATTTACAGAACTTAAAGAAACTAAGAGGAACACCTCTTCTACACAGTCCGGAGTGAATACGTCAGGGCCGAGTCGTTCGTGGACTGACTGTAAGATGATGGGCACCTGTACTTGCGTTATTATCTCTACATACTCACTCTTAAAATTGACCAGCACGTTTTCTTATCTTTAACAGATCAGCTGTGGTATTTTCTGGCCTCCGCCTTTGTGGTGGTGGTCATATTAATGGTGGTCGCTGTCGCTTTACACAGACTGAGGTAAGCTCTGAGTGCTCGTACGTATACACCAATCAGCCATAACATTAAACCCCCTCAGTGGATCTACATTCTCCATTCTATCAGCTCCACTGACCATACAGGACACTCTGTAGGTGTACAGGTCCAGATTGTAGTCCATCTGTTTCTCTGTGTACTGTATGACCCTGTTCTTCAATGGTCAGGACCCCCACAGGACCACCACAGAGCAGGTACTATGTAGGGGGTGGATCATTCTCAGCACTGCAGTGGCACTGAAGTGGTGGTGGTGGGTTAGTGTGTGTGGTGCTGGTGTGAGTGGATCAGACACAGCAGTGCTGCTGGACACCTCAGTGTGCCTGCTGGACTGAGAATCATCCACCCACCAAAACTATCCAGCCAAAAGCGTCCTGTGGGCAGCACCCTCTGGGCAGCGTCCTGTGGCCACTGATGAAGGACTAGAGGATGACCAACACTGCACTGTGCAGCAGCAGATGAGCTACCGTCTCTGACTGTCCATCTACAAGGTGGAGCAGCAAGGTAGGAGTGTCTAATAGAGTGGACAGTGAGTGGACACAGTGTCTAAACACTCCAGCAGCACTGCTGTGTCTGATCCACTCACACCAGCACCGCACACACTAACACCACCACGTCAGTGTCACTGCAGTGCTGAGAATGATCCACCACCCACATACTACCTGCTCTGTGGTGGTCCTGTGGGGGTCCTGACCATTGAAGAACAGGGTAATACAGTACACAGAGAAACAGATGGACTACAGTCTGCACCTGTACACCTACAGAGTGTCCTGTATGGTCAGTGGAGCTGAAAAGATGGACAGTGTAGATACATTAAGGTGGTTTAAAGCTGATGGCTGTGTGCTGTACTGTAGAGGAATCTGAGACCACCCTTTATACAGCTATTAAATACAAGCTGTCAGTTTTTCAAACCATTTAATGTGTATGTGTATTATTTATATACAGTGTGTCCACACATTTATTACAGCGTCCCTCTTTCCAGCAGACTTGTGTTCCCTTTGTTCCCCTGAAATCAGCTCAGATATAATATTACCATGATGGTGGTGAATAATGAGGAGGCGGAGCTGAACATGAGGCTCTTTATTAGGAGGGATAATTTTAGCATGCTTGGCTAAGGAGTTTAGGAAATGGAAACAAAATCTGGGGAGCGACTACACATTGACAAACAGCAGGGGGCGCTCTCACAACAGTCATAACTTTCAGTTCATCACACTGTAGTACTGATCTACTCTGGTTACCGGACCTGTCTGGATAGCTGACTTACATTTTAACATTATTTTGAATATGTATTTATGTTTGAGCTGTACGCGTATGACTGATTTCGCGGCATGCTAGTCGACTAAGGTTTGCTAATCGTAGATAAGACTCTAGCATATGATGAAGGTCCACATGAGGATAAGATTTGTCTCTGTGATACATATTTGAGAAAATCATATCCTGTCAGAGCTATGTAATGTAGTCTATGTAATCTATGAAGTCTATGTAGTCTATGTAGTCTATGTAATCTATGTAGTCTATGTAATCTATGTAGTCTATGTAATCTATGTAGTCTATGTAGTCTATGTAATCTATGTAGTCTATGTAGTCTATGTAGTCTATGTAATCTATGTAGTCTATGTAGTCTATGTAATCTATGTAGTCTATGTAATCTATGTAGTCTATGTAGTCTATGTAATCTATGTAGTCTATGTAGTCTATGTAATCTATGTAGTCTATGTAGTCTATGTAATCTATGTAGTCTATGTAGTCTATGTAATCTATGTAGTCTATGTAATCTATGTAGTCTATGTAGTCTATGTAATCTATGTAATCTATGTAGTCTATGTAGTCTATGTAATCTATGTAATCTATGTAGTCTATGTAATTCATGGCTACACCTCCTTTCAGACCTCTGCAGCGTTAAGGTCTCTTCACACAGTGAAAGAAGGATGGAGAGTATCACCTGTGGAGGTTCTCAGATCTAAAGCAGGAGTGAAGCTTGATGTTCTCACCTCTCTCAGAGAGGAAAGCTTTAAGGGCTGTTTATCTGATGGGGACAGTGGGTCTTCCAGGTGGTTGTTAAGACTTCCGTTATATCTGTAGTCTTTAATCAGTCTTTAAACTAGACAAGGGGTGGTCTCTGACTTTTGCACACTTTTGAAAGACATAGGCAAAGCATAATTGAGAATAGCATCGTAAAAGAGGTTGCCATGTTTCTCTTTCTTACCCTCAGGGGAACAAACAGCAGCTTGTCCAAGCGAGGAAGATACAGTCCTCCAGAGGATTCCACGAAATCGCTCGTCCTGTAGTTGTGTGGTGTTGAACTTATTCTCATGTACATAAAAATCATTTTAGAATTGTTTTTCTCTTTCTCTGTACAAATTATATTTGTGTGTGTGTGTGTGTGTGTGTGTGTGTGTATGAGTAAGTGTGTGTGGTATGTGTGTGTGTGTGTGTGGCTGTTGCCTCTATATACTGATTACCTTTAGGCTTGATATGAATATTTGGGATGTTATATGTATGTAAGCTCCCCAGGCAAAACAATTAGTCCCCTTGTGTGTTTAAGGTGGTAGTACCTCCAGGCTCCTGCAGATGGCGCTGCACGAGGACGATGGGGCTATAAACCCCTGCAGGGTGTGAGTGGCGGGATCCATAGATTGGGCTCCATACCTCGAGGATGCTGACTACAGTGCAGGGACAACATGTCTCAAACTCAGTACATGTGTGGGAAAATGGGCTCAAAGAGCAGATGTTAATGATTGGCCTAAAAGGAGGGACCTGCGAATGTGGGCGTGGCCACAAAGACCATAGACGTGAACGAGAAGTAGTAGATCCGAATCCTGCAGGTGTATGGAAGCGTACGGTCATACGGGTCTACCAGCAGTGGATACAATCCCAGCCTACAGGGAATTCTCCTCGGAACTGTGCCAGGGAAGGCATCCACCACATCTGGACCACCTGACCAGCTCTTTGATGTAAGTGTGTCTGAACACTGATGTGGCTACATCCAGATACTGGTCCAGTCCATCCCAAAGCCAGACACAGCTGTTATTGGTGCTTGTGTAGGTGTTACACACTAGTAGGTGTGTTTGGGTCGTAGGGGACTCGTTAATGGTCCGGTAAGATCGTTATACTGATTAGGAGTTAATCCTGCAGAGCAGGGCTTTGGCACTTTGACTGTTCTGTATTACTGTTAGAGCAGCTCAATCAGTTTAGCTGCATTGTAATCTGATTCCTCGGTGTTCAGTTAGCTATTGGAGAATTTCCTGAAACTGCAGTCATCAACAGCTTCATCGGTGAGTACTGTAGACATGGTAGCTTCAATCTGAAGCGCCTGTTATTTACATATGTTAAATACATACAGTAGGTTCCCAGTTGGAACCCTGTTCAGTGGTGCCAGTGAAGATAAATGGCCCAGTACCAATTTAGTCTCAGCCGTCTGCCTCGCAACAGAGGTTTGGCACCCCAGTCCAGATGTTTCCTGGCCTGAAGATGGGTCTCTGACCTGACGTGCAGTGGAACATTATGTGCAATAAAGAAACAGGAACAGACCCCTCCCCCCGCACCACCACCAACCACAAATGATGTCAATCAACCCAGACGTGCTTCCTGTCTGATCCTTGCTTCTTTAGTTTTGTACTCGAGTGTTAAGGCTGATGTTCCCAACACATGAGGTGCAAGCTCGGAGCATCTACTCATACATTCAGTCCCCTGTGCCTCATAGCCTGTGATCCCTCCACTAACACCTGTGACTGG
>JAMWET010002608.1:0-16350 GCA_024036415.1 Prochilodus magdalenae
TAGCGGTGACTGAGACATACTGGCTGTGTTGTCGTAGGATGTAATGAATGCAATGAACGTAGAATCTCAGCATCTTTAGAAGTAAGCCGAGCGGCGAGATCTAACATCTAATCTGGCAGACGTGGGAGCACTTGTACACAACAACTTATACAGCTCGGGATGGGATGAACATTAGTAGTAAATTATGGCAAACCATGATTTCCTTTGATGCACCTCCTCCTCCAAGATGTCTATCATAAGTCACATAGTACACACAAAGCCACCAATCAGGGACTGTATTTTTACTCCTTCACGCTGAATCTCCATGAACAGCTGCCACTTGAATGTGAAGGTCATGATACCTTGTGGTCTTAGTTTGCCAGTACTAAAGTTGTTGCACCCGTTCTTGGCATTATGCCATTTCATGCCTCGATTTGTTTGCTTCTCGATGTTTGCATCTGGCCAATCGTTTTGTCTTGTGCTCAGGACAGCGGGGAGCGGGTGGGGCTATACGAGCCTAGCGAAGATGACACAATAAATAAAAAAATGATTTCTCCTTGAAAAAAAAATCAGAGACTTGAGACAAGAGGTGTACCTTTGCGGATCACGTGGCAAGTAGACGAAGCAGAGATCATGTTAACCTCAGTGAGAGTGTTTTTGGTAGAAACGGACACTGTACATAAATGCATATGTTTAAGTGTGGCTTCCTGTTTTCCAGCATGTTTCTCTAAATGTCAGATTTATCCATTCACCCTTAAATCTTCGGGAGCAGTGGGGAAACAGGAAAAGCCTCACCATGATTGTCGTCCTTGTTTGGGCCCTGTGTGGCCTCTCGTACATTTACCAAACCTGTGAATATACTTATGTGTGATAAATTTCTACCCGCTCCGTTCCTGGTTTATATATGCATATTTCACATCACATGCTTCGTATGGTGTGCTATGTGATGACCTGAGTACAGTTAGCATCCCTGTATACTGTTTACATGTAAAGCACATTCAAATGTGGTTGGTGGCATCCTGCTCTAACTCACACATCCATGCCTTCATTACTCTGTACTCCTCCCCCCAGAGCCTGGAGGTGGAGTCATCTCATATTAGACACTAAACAGAAAATGTAGATTTTAGTATAAAGGCTAATTTAGACATCATTAGATACGGCTTCATATAACTGAATCACCAGCATCAACTATAGTTAACGCTAACTACCACATACCACACACGCACAGTTACACTGTATTGTTTGTGGCTCAGGGCCAATGTTCACTTCCCAAAGTAGTAAGTAGAGTGCTGATTAGGGATCAGAGTCATGTCTTATTCACAACGATCCTACTGACACAGACAGACCTCAGATCATCATGTACCATCAGGAGTGGTCAATCCTGATCCTGTAGACCCACCGTTCTGGAGAGTTCAGCTTCAGGCTAGCACTCTATGGAAGTACTCAATCAGCCTTTATTGACCAATGTGGTTCTGTTCTGGAACATTTCCACCAAAAATAAATAGATTTGGAATTCATAACATTCCTTAAAAGTTGGGAGCATGAAATGGTCCAGAGTCTCTTGGTCTGCTGTAGCATCAAGAGCTCCTTCCACTGAAACTAAGGGGCCGAGCCCCAGTCCTGAACCACAACCCCACACCATAATCGACCCTCCACCAAATACAGACTCATCCATGTAAGGATTGGATGTACCTGCTCGGTCATGGAAACCCATTCCATGAAGCTCTACACACACTGTTCCTGAGCTGATCTGAACGGCACTTGAAGTTTGGAGGTCTGTGGTGACTGACTCTGCAGAAAGTTGGTGACCCCTGTGCACTATGCGCCTCAGCATCGGTTGACCCCCTCTCTGTCATTTTGGCCTACCAAGTCTGGACACAGCGGACTTCACTGAGCTCCTGAGAGCGACCCACTCTTTCACTAATGTCTGTAGGAGCAGTCTACATGACTAGGTGCTTGGATTTATTTTTTTATACACCATTTGCCTGACTGATATATATATATATATATATATATTATATATATATATATATATATATATATATATATATATATATCTTGATATCTTGTGTTAAAATGTGGTTTAAAACAGTTAAAATGTGCTAAATAGTTCAGATATTATGGGAAATGGCTTTGTTAAAAACCGGCACTGTCTCTTTAAGAGATGAGACTCTCGGGTTCGCGCGCTCTCTCCCTCAGCCTGCACTGAGAGTAGGAGGTAGAGGTTTGTAGAGCAGAGCTGAGTAGTAAAACCAGAATTAAACACGAAATGTTGTGATGAATGTGAATAAAAAGCCCCGGGTTTGGTGTTAAAACTGTGCTGTATATTTTAGACTGTGTTTTATTTTGTCCTGTTGTAGTAAAAGCCTGTTCCTGTCGAGTGAGGAGCTGGTGTTTCTAGCTAACTCGCTAGCTGTAGCAGTAGCTTCTAGCTCTGTGTAAAACTAAAACACTGAGGATGTGTTTTCTTGGTCTCAGGATTTTTTTTGGGTGGCCTCCTCACAGACAAT
Organism: Prochilodus magdalenae; assembly: GCA_024036415.1. Taxonomy (NCBI): domain Eukaryota; kingdom Metazoa; phylum Chordata; class Actinopteri; order Characiformes; family Prochilodontidae; genus Prochilodus; species Prochilodus magdalenae. The sequence continues at coordinate 2,490 of JAMWET010002608.1, forward strand.
GATAAACCATACAGTCTTTTTTAAAAACAGAAATAAACGAAGAAGGCGACAGTCCTGACTCCTGAACTGCTGTTTTTCCACACAACGCAGAGTGGGCTGGGCGGGCAGAAAAGAGGCTGGTTACATTAGCACCAACTAACAAAATCCAAAGTTTCCCTTTATGGATACTCTTGATTCAGTCTTTGGGTTTTAGAAGGTGTTTCTTGCTATAAACCTGTGTCTTCTTTCAGTTGTCAGGCTTGTCACTCAGACAAACTGTCTAGCTAAGATGGAAATAGCTAGCTAGGTCTAAGGCTAGCTTTCTTCACTTTAGCTGTGCAGCACATGAAAACAGCTAACAACCGGAACCGGCGGATGTGGGTTTATAGCACGATTAAACCAACAGACTGTTTTTTAGAAGATCTACAAACACTCCATCTGCCTTTTCACAGTGGACGCTAACGTTAGCTGTGTTCGCTAGATTTGCTAGCTAGGTAACATTAGAGCCTAAAGGAACACTTTCTTCTTCTTCAGTGATGTGAGACAGACACCAAGGAATACCAACATACCAAGGAAAGAACTTGAATGATAAGAACTGCAGAGAATGATGTTTCTCCGTCGTTAGCACCAGTTTACCTTGTGTATGAGTGGTCAAACTATGCTACGTCAGAGTCCCTGCAGTGCTGAGAATGATCCACCACCCACATAATACCTGCTCTGTGGTGGTCCTGTGGTGGTCCTGACTATTGAAGAACAGGATAATACAGTATAACAGAGAAACAGATGGACTGCAGTCTGTTGTAATACATTCTGCTTTCATAATTTTGAAAACCTGTGGCCGGCTTAGTTTGATTAATCTCATGCTTTATCCTCTAGAGGTGCACAGTGCCTTACAGTGACGTTTCTCTGGTCAACGCTCTGTTTCTGTCCTATCCAGAAAATGGGCTGGTGCTCCACTGAAAACAGCTGTAGCAGCGTCCAGTTCCTATTGGCTCTCAGTGATGACCAGGTCAGTGAGTTCCTCTCTGCAGTATTTCTAAGCTTCAGTCCACGACTTTTCTATATTCCAGTTCCACAAAGATACGGGCTACATTCGTACATAGCCTCCTTTTGTTAAACCACATCCCGCAAATAATAAATATAATCACTGACATATCAAACCAGCTACACACAACCTCACTGGAATGATGATATGATATATTATAGTCTGAATATCTTCACTGGTTCTTCTGTTCTGTTACTTTACATACATATAGTCTATAAGCAGAATAACGTTTGATTTTTAAACATAAAGATTATCACAGAACTGCTTGGAGAATGTTTATATTGGCAGACAGAGTTTAGAAATATTAGATACATACAAAGGAAGGCATCACATACAGTGATTATGAACTACATCAAGAGAATAAACATGTTTGATAAACATTGTACTGTTTAGAGTTTTACTGAACATTTATATCTTATAAGAAGATGAATAAATCCGCTACGTTTAAGAGTTAGCCAATGCCACATGGTCTTTAGCGGCGGGTCACGCTTGGGCCCTGCTAAAACTGCATGTCTCCAAGTTCCAGATTTTCCAATTCATTCTTATTTGACTGTCAGGCTCTACAGTAGCTGGACACAAGGGTAACATCTCAAGCCTTTCTAATCAGGATCTGTTTCCCTCGGGAATCTAGATGGATTTAGAGTTTTCATAGTTAGAATTTTTATTTTTAATTTTAGTCTAGTTGTAGTCAGTCCTGAAGGTACATTATTAGTTTTGGATTAATTTCTGAAAGTGTGAATTTTGATCGATTTGTGTTTTTTTTTTTATTTCAGGTTCAGTTTTTAGTATTATGATAAATGATGTCATAACAGAGATTTTAAGTGTTTCTGAGTAATTTTGGTTCTAGGGGACATAGTATGTATGTATCTATTTATTTATTTATTTACTAATCAGTTAACAAGAATGTTTTACTGCTAGTTTTCAGTTTATTAATAGTTTTGGTGACCTGTAATAACTCTGATACAGACTGGCGAGCTCTCCCATTGTTTAGGCCCTCAGTATGATCCTGGACTTTGAGGGTCCAGATGAACAGCCTGCATCCTCTTCTAGAACTCTAAACAGAAGAACACATCATCAGTCAGTGTTTGTTCATCATCAGTATTTAACTATGGTCAGATATAGAACTCTCTGATTTACCCTCAACACTGCAGATGAAGTTGAGGGTCTGAGTCTCTGGCAGACTGACCCACTGCTTACTTCCAGACTGCACCGCTCCTGTTCTTTCTCCTCCACTGCAGTCCTCCACCACTGTCCCGTTCCCCGGAGCCCAGTTCTGGTAGCACATCGACTCTCCACTCACCCAGTACCATATATTCAGGACGCAGGTGTGACGCAGACCCATCCACACATTAGCAGTGGAGGCGTTTTTAGTAGCTGTTTCCACCCAGTGCTGAACTGTCTTGGTGTGTACAGAGACCAGATCCGTTTTATTATCTCTGCAGTGCTTCAGAGCGTCTCTCCACGTCTTGTTCTGATTGATCAGGATGAGTGGAACCGCTTCTAAAGGGGTCAGAACAAAGAGTTCACCATTACATCAAATAATCCAGTTGTGTTTGTGTCATTATCCAGATCTACACTGATGAACCAGAAGTCATGTGATAGCAGTACGTACACTGATTATGGAGTGGTGTTATTTCAGGGAACGGATTGGGAATGCCCACACCTGTATGTGTTAAGCTGTGAGGTGTAATCTTGAGAGTGAGGTTGAACACTGGTCAGCGTGCTCATGGCAGGGCCATATGAATGATCAGAATTGGAACAAGGCATGATAGTGGAAAGCCTCAATTGGGCGAATGTGCAGACCACGCCATTCATCAGAACTCTCCAAAACCCTCTTTAAACCAATTCTGGACAACCTGGGCCCGATGGCACCATCCATCATCCTGCTGGAATACCCCATCATTCTTCCCATCTATCCCATCATCAGTATTCTCAGTCACATGTGGACCAAGGAATGTTATATTACCGCACATATAGGGAAATGGAATGTCCTATCTGTCCGGCACCCACTATCATGCCTTGTTCAAACTCTGGCTCTGGACAGTGTTCAACCTCACTCACAAGATTTTATACAGGTGTGGGCGTTCTCAAGCCGTCCCCCTGAGGTAGCACCACTTCATAATCAGTGTACATACTAACATCCCATAACTTCTGGTATGTGAATGTATGTAAAAGCCCTGATCCAGTGTACATACAAACACTAGCAGTGAATGAACTGAATCTGTATCAGATGTACTGCATTTCATCACTGATGTTATTCACTTACTGTAGCAGACAAATTGATTTGGGTAAGTGCAGCGCAGATCGTTCCATCTGTAACCTTTGTCACTCAGTAATATCCCACAGTTATTACTCCCATTGTTATTTGGTTCACCCCTGCCCCAGCAGCTGTATGAGAATGTACTCCCATCTGACCAGGTCCAGCTCTAGAAACACATTAACACCTGATCAGTAAACTGAGTAACACACTGACCTCTCAGTGCTCATCATCATACCGCATTACACACTGGTTAAACCTGGTTTACTGAGCAGTGTAGTCCTAACTAAGACTTGGATTAAGGCTCTGCCAGGAACACAGATGTCCAGAGCAGTAGCTGAGCTAGACTTTTATTGGGCTTTGTGCTTAAACGTCTTCAGTGATTAAACAGAGGTACATCCTGCTCAGTATCAGGAACATCAGAGGAATAGAAGTTCCTCTCAACGTCCACAATTACTCACAATGATGTTCTGTTCCACCGTCTGACTCAGTCCAATCCAGAAATTTCCTCCTGTCCCGTTTAGAGCAGCTTTTACAGCGTTCATCTCCTGTTGGCTCTCAATGGTGGCCAGGTCAGTGAACTTCTCTCTGCAGTAGTTCCGAGCTTCAGTCCAGTTCTTCGGTTCATTCACCACATGAAACTGACGAATCACGCACAAGGAGAGAGTCCACAGAGCTGTAGAGGTTACAAGCTCTCATCAGCATCACAGTACAGTAATGAAGCAGCAGAGAGTCTTACAGATGATCATGAAGCTACACTGACCTGAGAACAGCAGCAGCACATACAGAGCTGAACTCATGACTGTGGAGAAGCAGAGAGACACGGTTCACACATTAAACACCATCTACAACCTCCATCACCAGCACATTAGATCATGCAGTAAAATGTAAAACCATTTAAAGCCACAATCTTCGTGGACTTAAGACAAATGGAGAAGCCGTGGTCTAAAAGGTAAATGCAGTCCTGAGTCAGCTGAGTGTCACCCTGGACAGCTCCCGTGCTCAGTGTGATGATTTTAGAGATGCTGCGCTCTCTCTCTCTCTCTCTCTCTCTCTCTCTCTGTCTCTGTCTTTCTGTCTCCCTCCCTCATTCTCCCTCTCTCTTTCTCTCTCTCTCCCTCTTTCTCCCTCTCTCTCTCTCTTCTCTTGTGTAAACAAAGTTAGTCCTGCACTTACATACAGAAACAGATTCCATGTACCTGGGACATACAAAATACTGGAAAGGCTGCCACCCACTGTGGCGCCGGAAGCCAGTGAGTAGGATGATGCTCTGAACCTTGTAGTTAACAGAATACACGTGTACTGTGAGACTGTAACTTCAAATCCTGCAATCTGTGTGACCAAGTACTAAACCGAATGTATGAACTGTCTGATCAGGTATCATCCCTGTCTAATAGACAGGTTCCTCAGTATTCAGGACGTTTATGTAAATTCCAAACCCAGCAGCTCTAACTGGTGAAGGTTAATATTGGATTACTATACTATACTATACTATACTATACTATACTATAATACCTATGGGCTTTCGACCCAAAGAACCCAGGATCTTCAACTGGTTCCATTTCAGGCTTCTTAGAACCTTGGTGCTATGCAGAGATCTAGCTTGCGTTTGCCCCAGCTTTTACTGCAACCAAGGAACATCAAAGGATATAGCATTAACGGTGATAGAGGGTACCAAGCAGGCCAGTCGTACCAAGATGGCGGAGAGCGTAGATAGCCTGCGAGAGTTTGGACTGTTATTCCAGATGCCTGTTTATATCCAGACGGCTAGCATGGATCGACTGCTGGTGATAAGAAGACATAGAAGAGGTTGTTCAGCAGGCCACTGGGTGTCGCCATGTCGCCTTCTCTTTCCTCAACAACTGACATGCCCACAGATGTCGTTATGGTTCATGCTGAAGAACCTACTGTTCTTTGGTTCCAGCTGGAAAACATTATTTCGGGGTCTCACCCTGTTTACATTCAGTGGAAACGGTTCTAACGGTGGGAATGGTCCAGGATTAGTGTGGAAAATGGAACGGGACCAGGATGTGTTTCTGTAGTGGTGATTTTGTTCGCATAACAGAAATAACACATACGCTTTAGAATGGATTTTCAAGCCCCTCCCTCTCTCCTGTCTTTACTTCCTCATATGAAATGATCATTAAAGAATAAGCTTAGCTGATGTAGTACCCTGTGTGGAACATCCACTGTGACGAAGTAATGACTACAGTTCACTGTAAAGCAAGCCATCAGCCATATTGGAGTGTCCAGCTGCTGGCTCGTTCAGGAGGCGTGACAGTACCATCATGTTAAACTGTGGAGAGAGGCGACCTGCCTGCCTCCTGGCTGGTGGTTTCTGCACTGCTCCCATGTTCAACAACACAGCATTCACTTAAAGCCCTGTGTCTCCCGTGTCTCCTTCATTACCAAACTGTCATGTTTGGTGTCAAAGGTTGGATCCAGCTGACCGGAAGAGATGTTAAGAAGTCGGAAGTGTGGATCTCGCATGTGCAAATTCAGAACTGTTGCTAGTCCCCCTAGGAGTGGACGGCCTGTTAAGACCACTCCAAGAGCACAAGGGGTAATCCTGAAAGAGGTGAAAGACCTACAGACGACTGAAAAACCCATGTCCACTATTAGAAAACACTCAGCAAAAACGGTGTTTGTTGAAGAACACCATAAAGGATGCTGCCGTGGTTTACGTTTGCCCAAAACGACCTGGATGTTCCAAAAAGCTTCTGGGAAAAAGTTGCATGGACACAATGCTATGTTTGGAGGAAGAAAGACTCTGCACATCAACAAGACCACATACCAACTGTGAAGCATGGTGAGAGGAGCGTCATGGCTTAGGACTGCTTTTCAGCCTGAGGGCTTATATCCTGTGCAATCTTTGAAGGAACAATGATATTAATGGTGTATCAAAACATTAAGCATCAGAATTTAAGGGCAATAGTCCATGACTTGAAGCTGAAGAGACACTGGGTGATGAAACAAGACAATGAGCAAAAAGTAAATCAGCTGAAGGGAAGTTGGTAAAGAATGGCCAAGTCAGAGTCCTGACCTTAAGCCTATCGAGACGCTGTGATATGACCTGACAAGGACTGTGCAGACACGGCATACAGGAAATACTGATGAACTGGAACACTTGCAAGGAAAGGGCACCCTGAAAGAGAGACCGCTTCTCTGTGTGCGACCTGAGTTTAAGTACAGGCTCAAAGTGGAACTAGAAGTGGCCAGTCATTGTCATGAATGCACAGAGTCAGAGTTCCAAGTCACAAGGTTATCTGTGGCAAGCCCCCTTAGGTGGCAGGTTGTACCAGAGCAGGGCTCCCTGTAGAGGCCACTATCTGTAGGTGACCTTTGGCCTAGTTCCTGATCTCTTACCGGACATTCAACAGAAAGAGGTAAAACGCTGACCAGTGTCTGTATGAATGATCTGTCTTCTGTATCAATAGTCTGTTTTATATTTATGAGTAAAAGAACAGCCAGGTAAACAAGCGGAGATCAAATTCATAAACACAACGTTGGTGATGCAGATACCAGAGATAAAATCAGCTAAATAAATAAACAAATTAGTAAATAAATAAATAACTATGCACAGGAGGAAGTGAGCAACCACCGGAGCCTGAGTGGAGAATGATGGGGATCTTTAGGGGAAGTAGAGATGAGCTGAGATAGACATGATCTCCTGGTTACTAAACAGATGATACTGAGCTCTGATTGGTCGGTGGTCTATAACCCAAGTTATAGAAATATAAGTATGACCTCAGAACGTTGCTGAACTCGACTCGTCCAGGTTTCACACCCACAGCTTCATTTACATAGAGACTCATTCAAACCAGAGAGAGCAAGTGAACATGCTTCTAACAGAGCTGTGTTAAAACACTTCACAGTAAATGTATCCAGACCCCCTCAGCAGCGGGCTTAATGATGGACTGTCCCGTCAGACATGTTCAAGAAATGCAGCACTGATCAGGATAATCCTATTTATCATATTTAAAGCAGGTCAGCTATAAAAACTACTACCAGCTTCAAATACAGCAGGACTGTGCATGCACAGAGAGGTGAAAAATAAGTAACCCGGTTCATCTGAAGCACAGAGATAGAAACCCTCATAAAAATCTCTCCTAGAATTTAAAAAATTTAAACTCAAATATTCACAGTTAAATTTTACATCCTGTATTTGAAATGTCCACATGATCTACCGTTTGGTCTGGTTGTAAGGTCACTGTGAGTTCAGAATACCTTATGGAGGGGTCTTTACAAGCTGCACATGACCTGAAGGATCTGGGAGACTTACACGACCCACCTATAAAGATCACATATAGATAAAGAACAGAACGTGTTCAGGTGAACGGTGCGTGTCTCTGGCTCTTTCAGACCCACATGCTGATACTGATCACGGCGGCACCTGCTTTGCATGGTGTGACACGTGATGAAACATTCACAGTTAGGATCCTCAAGTTTTCACCACTGAAAACTTCACAGTGAAATGAATTCATTCAATGATCTGTTGTTCCTAAAGTGCTAGACCTTCCTGGTCCTATCCAGCACTGTCATGCTTTTGGCGCCAGCAGAGATGATCCGGATAAAGTGTAACACCTTTGTAGCGCCCAGGCAGCAAGTGAGAGCCACCCCCCAACACTGCTGAAAGAGGCGTGATCGCTGGTAGATCACCGCCAACCATCTTGTGGTAGACCAGAACACTGACCCAACTATCCAACAAGCACACAACGGTAACACTTAAACAACACGTGTGCTCACAGATCCCCTACAGATCTCCTACAGATCCCTTACACATCCCCTACACATCCCCTACACATCCCCTACAGATCTCCTACAGATCTCCTACACATCCCCTACACATCCCCTACAGATCCCCTACAGATCTCCTACAGATCCCTTACACATCCCCTACACATACCCTACACATCCCCTACAGATCTCCTACAGATCTCCTACACATCCCCTACACATCCCCTACAGATCTCCTACAGATCCCCTACATATCTCCTACAGATCCCCTACATTTCTCCTACAGATCCCCTACACATCCCCTACAGATCCCCTACAGCGAGTGCAGCACTCCTGAGAGCCTTTGTTCTGCATAACTGTACCTCCTGAGCACCCAGGCATTTGCAACCCAATAGCAGAACATCACATCACATAGTTCCCCATGCTATGGAGGAGAGCCATCCTGGGAACCTCCTAAAATCTGAACAGAGTGCCTGGGCAGGAGGGGGCCTAGCCACTGGTCACCCGCTACCATATGATTTCACTTCATGGTAACTACAGCCCAACACTAACTAAAGCCTCACCTTGATCCGGAGCAACACCACAGTTTCCTCATGTGTTATTTCCACTGTATGCTAAATTCTGGATTTCAGGTATCCAGGTTCCAAGCCCCCAACACAGAGTGCACTACTGTAACAGCACAGCCTGGGACTGAGTCACCTGTGAGGCTGCACTCATCTTCTAAACCACTTCATCTGCCTGGGTTGCAGGAGGTTCTGGATCCTATCCCAGCATGCACTGGGTGGAAGACACGAAACGCCCGGCACAGGTCCCTAATCCATCGCAGGGCATATATACAAACATAACCATTTAGCATCTCCAATTCACCTAGCTGCATATGTTTGGACTGTGGGAAGAAACCGGAGCACCTGAAAGAAACCCACACAGACACGAGAAGATGCAAACTCCACGTGTAATGAACCACAGACGCTCTGGCTGGGAATCAAACCTATAGGCCTATTTTACAGGGAGGCGACAGTACTACCAACGGCACCATGGTGCCACCCTCAAATGTGCTATATGTATAGTTAGCTGATCTTGCTAATGTTAGCACCCACTGGCAAACACCAAACCATTGTGGATCTACTGGACATAGACTGTTTTTATAGGGTGTTAGCCAGCTGGCTAACGTTAGCACCACCTCAGCAAGCATTGCTTAGCTTAGCAAGATGTTTAGCGGCCTTGGTTAGTCCCTATTGGACCAACACACCTGACAACAAAAACCTGATGATGTGGCTTTATAGAAAGAAAGACCAAGTAAAGCTCATAGGCTACACTGTATTAAGGATATGCACAACAGACTAGTCTGGCTTTCGTCAGTGGGTGTAAGTATCGTTACTCTCTTTATCCGCTGCAGTCATTTACTCTTCTCTTTCTCATCACCAGGAAAGTGCCCGAATGAGAACTGAGTAGTTTTGTGGTCTCTATTTTTCTGATCCATGTGGATTCTCTTTAAACAACATCCCAGTCAATGCAGTAGAGGCTAGACCCTAAGAAAGACCCCCCCCACTACTGACAGAGACAGGAATAAATAAGAGGAAGGAGCCATGGTGGAAAAGTGGAGCCTCTGTATGAGATGGCGATGGTGGTTAAGAAGAAAGTTGATGCTGAGCTCTAATTGGCTGTTGTGTCACACCGTGTGAGCTTAACTGAAAATTAGGCCGTATAAATATAAATAAAACATAACATGCCACACCTCCTGGTTCTCCCTCTGCTCTTGTTGTGCCTCCAAACTACAACTCCCAGCAGTCACTGGTGTATGGCATCACCATCACATGTCCCATAGCCACCAATCAGGACTGCAGGTCACTCTCTTCTGAACACTGATGACTCTCAGCTGTGCTCCATGTGCTTGGTGGTTATATACCTGGTTAGCCTTGTTCAGCGTTTTCTGTTTTCCCGTGTTTGACCTGCTTCTGTTTTTTTACCCTGTTTTTAATTGTCGTTTTGGACTTTGTTTGTTGGACCTTTTGCTCTCCTGGTTTCGACCCTTGACTGTCTTTTCTCTTTTGTCTTCTCCATGTATCTGCTCTTTGTCCTCAGGGTTTTGACTTGGCCTGGTTTTTTGACTACCCTTCTGGACCATCCCTTTGTGATTAAACCTCATTATCAAGCAAAGGGCCACAGTGGCAAGGAGAAACTCCCTCAGAGTGAGAGGAAGAAACCTCGAGGAAGGAGCCCAGACTCAAAAGGGGAGCCCGTTTTATCTAGATATCGTGTTTACACATTCCTTAAATGACGGTCTGTTTGGTTCATTCCTCTTCCTCTCGCTAGGGGGCGCTCTGTGCAGGAGGCTGTAGTAGTAGGCTGAGAAGCGCCTGGGAGAATATTCTAGAAGAGTCTCCAAATGAAGCACAGCTATCTCTCTGCTGTGTCTTCCTTTCTCTGGTTTATAAAGGTAAAGGTAAATTTGAATAGTCCTGAAACAGCATCGTCTGGGACCGAAACTTAGTCTTCTGTCACCATGTTAACCAAGGAAAGGTGGAGTTTGAACCGAGTGAGCTGTATGCTAACTCTGGCCATTGAAATGAATGTGTTTATGCTAATCACTAGCTGGAATGATGTCCTCAAGAGTCTAAGAGGTTTTGGACTGTTCTGTTTTGCTGAGCATGTTCTTAAACTAAAAGCCTTAATGGCGTTTCTTTATCTTTCTCAAGAAATCAAATCAAATCACTTTATTGTCACATCACATTTTCACAGGTGTGAAGGTGAGTGAAAAACGTAGGTGTGTAGTCCCTTACAGTACTTCAATACAAACATATAAATAGACAATAAATATATACAGTACTGAGCACTAAAATCTCTGTTACACTAATTTACAGTTATGAATAAAAACTATGATATATGCAGATGTACACATTACCATATAGCACTATGGTAAGGCTGAGGTAGATGAGAGATGCAGGGTATATACAGGGCATAGAATATTATATATGTATATACATACACTACAGATATACAGTGTGGATGGAAGATAACAGTAGGTCAGTCTATGAGGGGAAAGTGTAAATATGCTAATGTAAAGTGCAGAGTGATGATTGTCCATGGAGATCATCATTTAGATGATTTTGGCGAGGTGTGCTGAACCAGGTCCATATAAGAGTCTTATTCGTCTGATAAACTACATGGTTACATTTTAAGAGTTGAATTTAGTAGCTTAGCAGTGCTAAAGAGCTATCAGCACTTCACCGCTAGCAGCAGGGAAATACGGCAGTATTGATCCTTATCATAATACACTGTGCCATGGATTTCTTCTCAGAGCTTATATTGTGTTTTTAACACTTTACAGCTGCATGTTTGATTATCATGAGTCCCGTTTCATAGGATTTTATGAATTTTTAGTAGAAGTGCTAAATGTGGTATTGTGCTATCTGGTCCAGTGTACCTGACGTCAAACAATACAAATCATGGCTTGTTGTGTATCGTGAAGACTTTTAATAGTATCCTGATACATTTTTGACATATTGCCATATTTCTCTTGTGTGTACAGGATATAACTGCAGAGAGAGAGAGAGAGAGGTATAGGTATGCAAACGTAAGCTGTGTGTGCTCCAGTGTGACTGGCAGTGGAGCTAAGGAGTAAAAGTTCCTGGTTCTTCCAAAAGTTCAGGTTCCTGTCTACATCAGGGAACCAGAAAAAGTTAACGTTGACATTAAAGACAATATTGTCTTTTCGCTTCTTCAGCAGAACACCAAAATTATTATTATATATATATATATATTTGTCTATTTTCTTTTTTCTTTTTTGGCCAAATAATTTCAGTTACAGCCCGTTATGTGCATCTCTGTACACAATCTTGTACTGTAATGGTACATGGTACTCCAAAAATGGAGTCCACCACAAGTTCTATTACAGTGCAGGAGAAGGCCTGTTCTCTGAGATTCAAAAGTTTAACAGATTTGCTCTTCAACAATGCTGGATTCCTCTTAGGAGGTTTAATGGATCTCTCACAGACCATCTGCCTAGCTATGCGACATCCCCAAAACATTTGCTGACTTTCTATTTTGGTCCTCTTTATAATATTTACATGCAAAACATTTTTTAATAAGGAGTTCCCCAGCTCATATCGGGACGCCCCCTCAGATAACGTGGTTGGAGCACTGTGTTGTTGATGATGAGGTTGTGGGTTCGATACCCAGGTTCACTAATCTGCAGCTTGCACCAACGGTACTTAACTCCCTTGGCATCGCAGCATAGATAGATAGATAGATAGATAGATAGATAGATACTTTATTGACTCTGAAGGAAATTAAGGAACATACACTGGCATGTATACAGGTGTTAATAGCAATGGTTAAATTCCCTCTTCAAAGAGTCCAACGCAAATGTAATAATTAGAAAAAGCCCAAATAATTTTGGTCTGTTCAGCATTCAGGAGATATTTTTCAAACTTGGTCCTGGACTGCTCAGCCTGTTTAATGAACACTGTCTATTAGTGTTACTTCAGGACTGTGCTTAAAACCTGCCCTGCAAACATAGCCCTCCTCGCTGAACACAAGGGAATGTGATCAGATCTTCAAACCATTAATAGCCATTCTCACAAATAGCCTACCTCATCAACACAACACTACTTCCTTAAAGTGTGTGTAACTGTGCATAGCATAAACAAATGGCATTATATCAAAATCTGACCTCCCGTTGTCTAGGTAAAGTTTTAAAAGCTTCATCGGGCAATGTCCCGCTCTGCTACCCAGGCGCTGGTAACACTGGCGGCAGAGCGTGTTAACTAACTTCCTGGTTTTTGACAGGGTGGACGTTAATGAGCTGCCTGATATGAGACACAGTTTAGAGGGAGTGGCTCCAGAGAGACCCATCCACCGGCCCTTTGTACACTCTCATTTGCATCAGGTTTAAAAAAGGTGAAACTGTTTCACTGAGCTGCAGTTCTGCAAGCCATGATGCATGACATAGTGCTGCAGAGCCCTCCAGTGTTATGAACAGGACGCGGGAAGGTGAAGCTCGTATAGTTTACATGGGATTTTTATTAATAATGAAAGCTTCATAAGAACACTGAACAATAATGTGTGGAGAATATATGATGTGTGATTTAGTGAATGTTCTGGAATGTTTTATATTGATAGCAGAATTTATTCAGTCAGAGTACTCTTTAACTGTGTTGGAGGCAAATCATAATAGAATTACAAAATCTTTACACAAAATGTTTACAAAACTCATGAGGACCAATCAGATACATGGACCATTCCGACTATAGTTAGTTCAAACTACAAACTGCACTCCACATTAATATGAACTATTAAACAGTTACGTGTTCAGGTTTTAAATATTTACAGATATTATTAGTATGATGTATTAAAGCCTACAGCACTGATGGAGAGAGTAATAAGCTGAACGTAAACAAAATCAAAATATATACCTTCTATTGGGAACCCCCCACATTTACCCTACACGCTAACCCCTCTGCATTGAGCGCTACACCCTAACCCCCTAACCCCCTACATTTACACTAAACCCTAACCCCCACATTTACACTAAACCCTAACCCCTTATATTTACACTAAACCCTAACCCCCACATTTACACTACACCCTAACCCCCTAGATTCAGCGCTACACCCTAACCCCTACATTTACACTAAACCCTAACCCCTACATTTACCCTACACCCTAACCCCCTAGATTCGGCTCGCCCTCCCCCCCCCCCATCCCTGCTACCACATAACCCCGTACATTGTACACTACAACCCTACCTTTAGATTTTAACACTAAACCCTAACCCTAAAAAAAAAAAGCTGGGGGAGAGAAAACAAATAAGGACGCATGCAAACGGGGGTCAATGTTTTCCG
>JAMWET010002609.1:0-5000 GCA_024036415.1 Prochilodus magdalenae
CTTTTTTCTCAGTTACAGTAATCCTCAGCACAAACAAATCGGCTTCTCACACGGAAATATTGTGCCCATTTGTGCAGCTGAGGCCATCTGAGACTCTCCTAATTAGACGAGAAAACCCGAGGAAGGACTTTTTCAGTTTGTTTGTGTAAACTACGCGCCGAGCGGCGTGCTGCTCCCCTGCAGACGCTGTGCAGCCTTGTCCCCGTCTTTACCTTGTTGATTGAACAAGTGTGGGCAGCTTTGAAAGCTGATGACTAACTTTGTTCTCCCACAGACTGACTGATACGCAGATACTCAGACCACACAGCTCAAAACCAAGTGCTCGGGAATCCGAATGGTCTGTTCTGTGTGTCTGTGTGCAAGCCTTGGTAGCACCTGGAGGGCAATATTAGTCACAGCACTCACCATTAACGATAATACTGCCTCTCTCATTAACGCTTCCACCCAGCGTGCTGTGGGTGACCTGCTCTCCTTCGGGACTGTGATTAAAAAATAACTTAACGACATTTGGGCTTCAGTTAAATTAAATGAATTTAAATTTACATTTATAAAATATTCAATTCTAAAATATTCCATTCTAAAATGTTCAATTCTAAAACGTTCAATTCCAAAACATTCAATTCTAAAACGTTAAATTCCAAAATATTGAATTCTAAAATGTTCAATTCTAGAATATTCAATTTTAAAACGTTTAATTCCAAAACGTTCAATTCTAAATGGTAAAATTCTAAAATATTGAATTCTAAAATGTTCAATTCTAAAACGTTCAATACTAACACATTCAATTTTAAAATATTCCATTCCAAAACGTTCAATTCTAAAATGTAAAATTCTAAAATGTTCAATTCTAAAATATTGAATTCTAAAATGTTAAGTCCTAAAATGTAAAATTCTAAAATGTTCAATTCTAAAACGTTTAATTTTAAAATATTCAAATTTAAAATAATTCTAAAATATTAAATTCTAAAATGTTAAGTCCTAAAATGTAAAATTCTAAAATGTTCATTTAAAAAATGTTCAGTTCTAAAATGTTCAGTTCTAAAATGTTAATTTCTAATAATCACTCCCATTCCCGTTTGTACGCACAGCGTGACCGTACAGCTGAACGCTATTGGAGGAAAACACGAACTGCTAACTCCAACACGAACTGGTACGTCAGCTGACCGGCGCTGAGTGAATGGGGGGCATGGAGGGGATGGTGGGGGGGTGGGTTAGAGGGCCAAGGCCTGGGAGGTCCAGTATTAAAGACTGCTCATGTGTTCGTATCGATTGGCCTATTTTTAAACGTCTAAAAAATAAATCAGCAGATTACAAAAATAATCAACCGCCTGTAATTACCTCACGTGGCACGTCCACAGCCACTTAGGGTTTGAGGAAGCGAATCAGACAGAAGGTGCACACCTTCAGAGGGTGGTCTCGAGAAGCCTCAGCACGTTCTGCCGCTTTAATGGCTCCACACACAGAAAAAATCCATTCACCCAAAGTGATCGCTTCCATTCAAGTGGGTGTGTGCAAACAACTTGCGTATAAACGTATCCGTGCTCAAATGGGAGATTAAAGACGTGACTCTCAAAGCGGCCCTCTGTTCCCCAAAAGACCTCTAATTTCCGCATCAAAAAAGCTACTTACATTTTTAAAACCAAAGAATACATTACGCTGCAAAGTGTTTCATCTGCATTGTAAGTGATCTGAAGGGCCAGTGGGTCGCGCCGTCCCTCAGCGCAATAAAGCCATCATTAATTTCCCAGTGATCCCGTCAAAACCCAGCTTTTATTGAAAGCCGGATTCTTGTTCAAACACAGGATAAAAGGAACAACGCTATGCTAATAGACTGTGTTCAGTGCGGTGAACGGAACGCTGCTCTGATATCTTCCTCCGGTTTGCTTTGATGCCGTGGTGACCCGGAGATCACGGAGCTGCGTGTACGTTTGTGCGTGTGCTGCTTTGTGTCTCTAAACTACAGAAATGTAATTAAGTTGGTGAGGTGGGGCGTGCTGAAACCGAAGGGGGCTGATAATTATACGGTGAAGGAGTGAGCGTATTTCATCTTAGCGAGGCTGTGTAAGAAAGAGCCCGACATGGAGAACCACTTCAAGAACTGCTAATTGCTTTAAGGAAAGGAAAGACGTGGAGAAACATCAGGGTAGAACTGTGCAGCCATCAGGCGTCAAGGAAACAGCATACACCCCCGGGTCTTTGAACACGCCTGGTCGGGCCCGCGTTCCCCGCACACACGGTAGCCCACGTTAGCTGAGCCTGTAAAGGGATCTGGTGGGGTGGGGCGGGGGGTCCTCAGCTGTGAAGACAAAATCTCAAGGTTTGACTTTTTTAGATTTTAGAAGGTTTTAGAGGACCACTTTTGGAGGACGGTTCTTTAGAGAACCACTTTTGGAGGACGGTTCTTTAGAGAACCACTTTTGGAGGACGGTTCTTTAGAGAACCACTTTTGGTGGACGGTTCTTTAGAGAACCACTTTTGGTGGACGGTTCTTTAGAGGACCACTTTTGGAGGACGGTTCTTTAGAGGACCACTTTTGGTGGACGGTTCTTTAGAGAACCACTTTTGGTGGACGGTTCTTTAGAGAACCACTTTTGGAGGACGGTTCTTTAGAGGACCACTTTTGGAGGACGGTTCTTTAGAGAACCACTTTTGGAGGACGGTTCTTTAGAGAACCACTTTTGGTGGATGGTTCTTTAGAGAACCACTTTTGGAGGGCGGTTCTTTAAAGAACCACTTTTGAAGGACGGTTCTTTAGAGGACCACTTTTGGAGGACGGTTCTTTAGAGAACCACTTTTGGTGGACGGTTCTTTAGAGAACCACTTTTGGTGGACGGTTCTTTAGAGAACCACCTCTGACAGATGTGTGAGAGACGTTTTTAACGTTCCTAGGTTCTAGGAAAAGCTCTTAAACTGGCAGAGGTTCTTTAAACAGCGTAAAGGTTCTTTATGCTCAGGAAGCCAAGAACCCCCTTTTCTCCGAACATGTCTTTTCAGAACACCAAACGTGGTTCTTCTATGGTACTACTGAAAGAACACTTTGTGGCTTTTTTAAGAATGGCGTTTGGTTCCCTACAGAAGAGAGAACCATACTGGTAAATTAAACAGGAGAGAACCTGTGAAGAACCCTTTAATGGTACTGACTAATCCGACACATGGTTCTCTAAGGTGGCAAACGTGGTACACCACTGCATCTGGCTTCTATTGCAAGAGTGTAGAAGAACCCTTTTGGTTCACTAGAGAACCTTTCGACGCATGCTTTGGAATGTTGTTGTAAGTGAAAGGAGGCGAGTACAGAACCTCCACATGATGTAAAGGTTCTAGAAAGAACCCTTAAGCTGATGTAAGACAGAGGAGGGGAGGTTCTTTAATCTTCAGCCTCACTGTAGTGGAGGCTCCAGACTCCCCAGCGTGTCTATCTGGGCAGCGTGTTCAGGTTCAGTGGTGAAAGCGTGTGTTAAGGCACCTCAGTGAAGGAGAAGAGACTGGCAGGGAATGATAAGGCATTCACTTTGTAAAGCAGCGGGGGTCCGCAGACTCCGGCCTCTTCACCGACTCGGGGAGAAAGAAAGAGAGAACTTCTTCATGAATATGTACAGAGGCTGGAGATCAGCGTGTCTCTCTCTCTCTCTCTCTCCCTCTCTCTCTCTCTTTCTCTCCCTCTCCCTCTCCCTCTCCCTCTCCCTCTCTCTCTCTCTCTCTCTCTCTCTCTCTCCCTCTCTCCCTCTCCCTCTCCCTCTCCCTCTCTCTCTCTCCCTCTCTCTCTCTCTCTGTCTCTCCCTCTCCCTCTCTGTCTCTCTCTCTCTCCCTCTCTCTCTCTCTCTCTCTCTCTCTCTCTCTCCCTCTCTCTCTCTCCTCTCTCTCCCTGTCTCCTCTCTCTCTCTGTCTCTCTCCCTCTCTCTCCTCTCTCCTCTCTCTCTCTCTCTCTCCCTCTCTCTTCTCCCTCCTCTCTCTCATCGTCTCTCTCTCTCTCTCTCTCTCTCTCTCTCTCTCTCTCTCTCTCTCTCTCACTCTCTCTCTCTCTCTCTCTCTCTCTCTCTCTCTCTCTCTCTCTCAGTCCCAGCAGTTGGAAGCGTGTCCAGGAGGAAGGCTAGCATGCTGTTAGCATTAGCAGTATCAGACACACACACAAGTTTTTGCAAGTCATTTGTACATGAAAGTAATCAAGCCCCCATGCAGCCCTTCTCCATCTTCAAAGACCATCGATCAAGTAGACCCTCCTCACATCGATTCTCTCAGCCCAGTATATGGCTGGTGTTTGGCCGCACCGTTAACTGACTCCTGTATGTTTGGTGTGTGGGTGTGCGTGTGTGTTGCAGCCTAACAAAGTGTCGGTGGTACAGCAGACCCATGGGATGCACCCGCTCACGTCGCTTCTGCCCTACAGCAACGAACATTTCAACCCCAGCTCTCCGCACCTGCCAACAGACATGAGCCAGAAGCCAGGTATGTTCGTCTCTGTGAGTGTGTGTCTTCCTTCGTGATCCACTGTCCGTGCCCTCGTGCCCCTCTGCCCCAGCCGACAGGTGGACGAGCGCTTTCAATGGGTACAGTAATTCTAATGTAGGAGTTTAACAGAGACCAGGTTCCACAGTCCTGCTGCTGCCACATGCGGCACACCCGTCTAGGAGCGGGCAAGTTTACCACTGGTGATGCCAACCTGGTCCAAGTCTAAAGGGCATAATCATAATTGGGCTTGTCACTCACTCAGTGTGATGCAGAGCTGGCCATCCTTCAGATGTGCTGAACTGCCCTATAACAATACCAGCAGCAGAGTTTCCAAAAACGGACTACACTAAACAGTAACTAATATAAACTATAATATATAACTATATATATGAATATATAAATATAAATGCTGAACTGATGTAGTTTTACATATATGCTTTATATTAATTTATAATTAACAATAGTAGATTAAAGTAGTTACTGCACTTTGATCTGTGTTGTTTATTATATTGAGTTCAGGTGCGGTGATTAGTAGTAATAAGGGGCTCACTGGC
>JAMWET010002609.1:10000-12500 GCA_024036415.1 Prochilodus magdalenae
TGCCCCCAGGCGGAGTTAGCCAAATCACCCCACCCATGAGCTGGTAAGTTCCAAACTTTGTACTGTGCTTCACTTGTAACACGTATCCCAGTGTCCATGGCGAAGGCACACTGCGGCCTGCGTGACATGGTATGCCACCTGCGCTGGTTGGGCGATACGTAGCTGTACATGTATGGTTTTCTGTTTCGCTGAGATCAGGCAATGCCATGTAGCGTTTAAGGTGATTCGCTCTAGGCACCATGTCTGCTTTGTGATTTGGATTAGGCTGTAAGTGCTGAAGTGGTCAAACAGTGGCCATACAACAGAATCGGACCAGAACCCAGCAGGTTTAATGCAGCCCCATTAACACACAACTATAGTTTGGTTTTTCAGTTTTATTGTTTTTTTATTTTTATTATTATTATTTTTTGACAGATTCTTGAAAATCTGTGTATATTAGACGTGCACTGTTGACGTATCAGGATGCCTTTTATCAGGTATATGTCTTATATGGATTTATATGAAAGTAAAACATGAAGATATGATCTAGAGCTGCTGCTTTAGTGCAGGTTAATAGTTTCAGCATTTTGAAAGTGGTGTTCGGAGTCTGTACTGCTGAAGTTCACAGTTAACCTGAAACCCACTCAGAATGTAAAATATAGAAATGATCATAAGAAGTCTCTCTAGTGGAATTTCCCCTTATGTAAATGTGTTATCTTCAGATAATTCAGTGTGGATCAAATAAAGAACTATGAAGTTAAATTAAGGAATTAAAAATAGAAGAAAATGGAATTTCGTATCTAAGTGGTTATGTTATTTTACAAGTCTGAATTCCGAAGGCATATTGAGAATCTCATATCCTCATAGCCTCTGCTAATGAGAGGTCACTGTGCCCAGGTACATCTCACCTTGATTCCAGCAGGTCCTGCAAATTAGAGAAATGATTTAATGGTTATCTCTGGATTATGTCCTCCACACGTTCTGGCACGTTCACATCAATTGTTGCGGGCTATGCCAGTCATCCTTCTTGAGAGGGTCCTATGTCCTGATCTGAACGCCGATAAAGGTTATAGGACACCTCCACATAACATAATGGACTTGGAAGGTGAGTTTCGGGACATTGCCCCAGGCAAATGGCTTGGCGATGCCCACACACTGCAGCAAGTAGTATCTTGTGAAGTGAGGTTTCACCCGCGGGCGCCAGCGTGCCTCATAGCCAAGGCAACGTTGGATTATCCTGATATATACCTAGAGGCCTCAAATGGGCTCATGATGGGCACCACCCATTCACCATTCATCAGAACTCTCCAGAATGCCCTCGAACCCCTTCAGAACACATGGGCCCCATGGCACTCTGGAGCGTCTTGGCGCCATATCTCAGGGAGGTTAATGAATACTGCACTGACCTGCAGGATGCGTGAAGGACCTCCTGCGTTGAATGAGAATTTCCACCAGAGCCCGTCAGAAAAGGATGCCCATCTGACTGGCATCATGCCTTATTCACACCAATAATTCATGCCACCTTGCCATTAACCTGCTGGCTAGTGTCGAACTTCACTCACAAGGAATCACATCACCATGTCTACAGGTGTGGCTGTTCCCAAGCGATCCCCGGGGTGAATCAGTTTACCTGCTGCTGTTCCAGACCTGTGGTTTGTCGGTGGAGGTCCTCTGTTCTGGATAACCCCTCCGCTAATAAAAACGTGTAACCAGTTGTAAGACAAGCCACAGGAACACTATTAGGGGAGGCCGTTGTTCAGTGTATTCTGAATTACCCAGAGTGCCTTTCTAGCCAAAACCTAGAGATAAGATTCCTTATCTAAAGCTCAGGATGTGGGCTAGCTGGAGCTCATTTGGCCTTTCAGTTTAAACCTTTTAACCTGCTCAGGTCATCCTTCTAAAACCACTCGGTGTCAGTCAGGTCAGCAGTCCGGTTAGCAGTGGCCAGAGGCTCAGTTCACCCCAACCCTTATCTCTTCTCCCCTCCCACAATGACCTGCAGGCAAAGTCAGCCTGTGTATCCGCTCTCGTCGTGTGGCTTCAGGCAGCCCTACTCCTCCAGCCTTCCCAGCAGCTCCTCCTACTCCAGGTACAGTATTAAGAGGAACCGGCCTGGGGTTTCAGCCAGCCTGCATCGCGCCCCAGGCCTGCCTGCTCTAGCTGCCGCCCAGCCTAGCTTGCCCAAGCTTTCGCATTGTGTTTGTCTCCAAGCTGCACCGAGGAGCACCACCAGGAGTCGTTCCAGGGTTCCTTCTTATATGTGTCTGTACCACACATTACTTTACTCACTCGACTCCTACTCAGCTTTTCACCAAGACCACAGCCCTCCAGACCCAGGACCTAGTTCTGTTATATAATACCGAAGGAAGCCCGCTCTTTTCTATTCATCGCTGAATAACAGCGGCAGATAAAGTGGGCAGTACCCACCAGTAGATCCATACTGTCAGTCCTTGCTTAAAAATGAGAACCACTCAGTTAGTATTATTTATTTAAATATATTTCATTAATGAACAGTGGGCAT